>CM032001.1:5935393-6053145 GCA_018804465.1 Populus tomentosa
TTTCTTTTTTCTTCAATAATCCATAACATAAACACAAATTACCATTTTTGTTTAACAATTAGGTATCATCCAACATTCTATTTATAATCTGACAAGTCAGTCATCCTGACAATATTAACACCACACAAGTAAGTTTAACTCAAGTTGTATATTTCGATCATTAGAAAACAAAACTAATGCCATTAGCCCATCACTGGGTAACTAGTTCCTCCGCCTATCTTATTCCATAATTTCCAATCAATATCCGTCTTTTCAAGGCCGAATGAATAATCCTATCAAGATGTCAATCCCCATTTCATTAATATTTTTAATTATTACCTCTCCCCTAAAACTTGGAAGGGAATGTTGATACTAATAAATTTTCATTAGTGTTATTAGTCTCTCATATCAGGATCGGCTAATCAAGTTCATTATAAACGTCAAAATTAATACCATTGATTGATGTTATTGACTATTTCTAACATGAAATAGCCAATCAGATTTTTCTTTCCATAATATCTTGGAATATTTCCAGAAATGTTGATGTCAAGATTCTTTACATCATTAGCTTTCACTTTAGGAATAACTAGTCAAGTTTCATGTGATTGCCGATATTGACAGCACCGGTCAATATCATTAACTATTCTCACCCGAATAGTTAATCAAGTTCAGTATCCCTCGTTTTCAGGGATGATTATGCCGATGTTAGTAAACCTTACTAACATCATTAGCCTCCGCATTCGAGACCGGCTAATGAAGTTTCGTGTGATCGTGTGATTGCCGATATTGACAGCACCGGTCAATATCATTAACTATTCTCACCCGAATAGTTAATCAAGTTTAGTATCCCTCGTTTTCAAGGATGATTATGTCGATGTTAGTAAACCTTACTAACATCATTAGCCTCCGCATTCGGGACCAACTAATCAAGTTTCGTGTGATTGCCGATATTGACAGCACCGATCAATATCATTAACTATTCTCACCCAAATAGTTAATCAAGTTCAGTATCCCTCGTTTTCAAGGATGATTCGCATTCGGGACCGGCTAATCAAGTTTCGTGTGATTGCCGATATTGACAGCACCGGTCAATATCATTAACCTTTCACTCACCCCAGTCATCCATTTCGGATGCCATTAACCAAAGCTAATCAATCGTTCGTCCCGGTCATTCTTTCGGATGCTATTAGCCGAAGCTAATCATTCATTTGTCCCGGCCATCCATCCGGACGCCATTAGCCGAAGCTAATCATTCTTTGTCCCGGCCATCCATTTGGATGCCATTAGCCGAAGCTAATTAGTCCTTCTTCCCGGTCATCTATTTGGATGCCATTAGCCAAAGTTAATCATTCATTTGTCCTGGCCATCCATCCGGATGCCATTAGCCGAAGCTAATCATTCTTTGTCCCGACCATTCATTCGGATGCCATTAGCCGAAGCTAATCAGTCATTCTTTGTCCCGGCCATCCATTCGGATGCCATTAGCCGAAGCTAATCAACCATTTATCAACATCTAAGCCCGATGTTAGTAAACCTTACTAACATCATTAGCCTCCGCATTCAGGACCGGCTAATCAAATTCGAGGAATGATCATCAACGAAGTCTATTAGTGTAATTCATATTCTTAACCCAGTCAAGTACTCAAATCCATTTTTAATTTCTTGTTTATTTCACTTTATCCTCTCTCTTTGTGGTTTCACCCATAGACGCAAAGACCAAGAATTTAATAAGTTCGTAAATTAACACTACGTAAAAAGTGTAGGTATAGAACACCTACTAGCTGCAGAAGCTCAACTCGCTCTTCCTTGTTGTTGTTGTGCCCCTCCTGCAAAGCTCCTACTATACGAGCTCCTGAGAAGTCGAGTGAATGCTTCTCCTACATTTTTAATATAACATCCTGAATCATTATTGAATCTTCCTGATTTATTCATAATATTCATAAATTCACAAAATCAAATACTTCTGTAAACAATTTCCATGAATGTATTTTATTTTTGTACTTGTCATTTAAATTAAATGCCCATTTAATTCAATTCTTCATCAATGATCTTCAATGTCCAAAGGGCATGACTTTTCTTCACCGATTTTCTTTTGTCCCAAGACATTTAATCTATCACCAAACAATGTAATTTAACATAAATTTCATCAATGACTACACATGCCAAATTTTTCCAAAAGCACACTCAAAATGATTTCTTATATCATAATTCAACTTACAACATGATTTCCCATTCTAACACAACCAAAATATTAGTCAATCACTATTCTTTATAGAATTTAACTATATCATCACTTATCAACACATCAAACATGACTCAAACATAACACAAACACAACCATCATCATTAAACCCATTACCATTATCCTTAGTCCCAAAACATACTTTTTATGCTAAACCTCATATTCTCATTCAATATTTCTCAAACCAAACTTAAAACATCATTATTTAAATTTAGAATTCAATACATCCAAACAGTGGAATTATACATTATCGTCATTAGAATAACATATCCAAAATTAACATACATCCAATAGTTAAAACTCCCGATAACAGAACAATACCGGACTGACCTGAAATTTGGAGACCTGCTGTTCAGGAAGTACAATTTCTGTTAGGAATGTTCTTTTCTGATCTAAACCGTTCAGAATTTATATAACATCTGGATGAACAATATATCCAAAATCCAGACCAATCCAACGGTGAAATGATGATATAATGGCTGACGAACAAGGCTGTCTTGAAGGGTGATTTTCCAGAAATGTTCCTCCAGTGACAGTCCTCAAACAAAGTCTGATATTTACAATCCCTCCGGTCAGAATATAGGTGACATTGAGCATAACAACATATCCAAAAATCAATTTAATCCAACGGTGGAAAGTCAAACTATGGCTGCCGAAGTGCCTGCCCTGTTGCAATCCCAAAACCCATAGTTTCAAATCAATTTACTCTTTCTATTTTTCAGCAAATCAAGCCATTATCATGCAATTCATCTCGAAAATCACATGAATAATTACTCACCCAAAATATTTATATGAACCCTAGAATTTTAAACTTGGAGGTTTTCTTCTCCTCATGTAAGAACAAGAGAGAAAAACGAAATTACTAAAGGGTATGTTGCTTACCTTTGCTACTTTAACTTATTTCAATGAATTCTTGCAAAAATTTACAAAAATCATGTCCTCTTCTTCCAATTTCCAGCTTCTTCTCTTTGTTTCTCTCAAGCTCTATAACTCTCTAAGTTGTTATTTAATTTGTTTTCTTGGATAGAATCCTCCTAAGAACACTCCCTTTCGATTTAGCTTGAAGAAATAAAGAGAAAATGAAGAAAATGGGATAAAACAAATGGTCTCCCTCCTGTTTTTTCTTCATTTGCAGAGGACGTGCTCTGTTTTTAAAGAGAGGAGAGGAGAGTATTTGTTTTGATAAAATTACAAAAATGCCCCTTGTGTCATCTTCTTTCATTTACCTGATTTTCAGTACTCCTCATAAATCTTTTCCAAACTCTAATTGACACGAAATTTGAACCTAATATAAAACAATATGTCTGGAGATTCCTTACAAAATTTCAACTCGATCCATCGGTCGGATTGAGATATATCATCGATATCGTAAAACTAGACAATTAGTGTCTTTTACACTAAAATCTGAATTTCATGCTTTAATTTATTTACTTAGATCCTCATGACATTTCCCCTTAATTTATACTCAATAAATTCAATATTACCACATTTATCATTAATTTGTCAGAATACGTGTTTTGACCGGGGTTTACATATCTTTAATTTTTTTTTCTTATTCTTTTATCCATTGAAACTCATTACTGGTTTCGCCAACGTTGCAAGTTTTAAACTAAAAATCATGACTCTCTTTTCGACTTCAACAATATCTTTAAATTTATTTATGGAGATCATTCTCTCTCTCACATGACACATTTATTGTCATTCCTACTATTTATTCATTTCTTTCATACCGAATATCCATTACTCATCGAAATGTCATTACTTCGATCCTATGTGTTTTTTTTTTTATTCTTTCTTTTTATTATTATTGTTATTATTATTTATTTTTATTTACGGGAGTTTACATATTTCAAAATGTCACATGATGCCTTTAAATCCTATTCTTATCATTGAGATCTTTTACTGTTGGGGTATAGATTTCATGGGTCCATTTCCTCCATCATTTGGTTTCTTGTACATATTAGTCACAGTAGATTATGTTTTAAAATGGATAGAGGCAATTCCAAGTCGAAATAATGATCACAAAACAGTGATAGAGTTTTTGAAAGATAATATTTTGAGTCGATTTGGAATCCCTTGAGCCATGATAAGTGATGGTGGAACACATTTCTGCAACAAGCCATTTGAGTCTTTAATGAAGAAATATGAAATCACACATAAAGTTGTCACCCCTTATCACCCTCAGACAAGTTAAGAAGTAGAGCTTGCTAATAGGGAGATCAAACAGATCTTTGAGAAAATAGTGAACCCTAATAGGAAAGACTGGTCTTTAAGACTTAATGATGCACTTTGGGCTTATCAAACTGCTTATAAAACATTATTAGGTATGTCACCTTATAGACTAGTCTATGAAAAACCTTGTCACTTACCTGTGAAACTTGAACATAAAGCTTATTGGGCTATTAAAGCTTTCAATTCAAACCTTGATGATGCTAGTCAACTGCGAAAATTGCAAATAAATAAGCTTGATGAGATAAAAAATGATGCATATGAAAATTCAAAAATTCATAAAGCAAGAATCAAAGAGTTTCATGACAAGAAAATACTGAGAAAAACATTCAATATTGGTCAAAAAGTCTTGCTTTATAATTCTTGACTTCATTTATTTCCTGGAAAATTAAGATCAGGATGGAGCGGTCCTTTTATTGTGAAACATGTGTATCCATATGGAGCGGTCCTTTTATTGTGAAACATGTGTATCCATATGGAGTCTGTGATGTCGAGAATCCAAAGAATGGAAATGTTTTCAAGATAAATGGGCATCATGTGAAAGTTTATTTTGTTAATTTTTTGAATTGAGTGATCCTATATATAAAGATTGATTCTTTTTCTCACATTGTTTTGTGTTTTGTTTTGGTGTAACTTTTGTTTTGCTAATCTCTCTCACCCCGGTCAAATGGCGGATAACGGTGCTAATCTCTCTCACTTTTGTTTTGGTTCTTTTAGTTTCCCATAATAACTAATATATGTATATATTTATGCACTTCTTTATTCTTTCTCTCTTTTTTGAATATTTTCTCCAATTCTCATTTGAAAATTGATACCACTCTTGAAAAATTGAAAAAGTTTTTTCTTGCTTTACCTCTAAATATGATTGCAAAAATTTACTGTGTTAGGTGTGCAAGATTGAGGTTGTTGATGAATCATGGAATTCCTGAAGATATTCGCTGGCTAATTAAAGCAAAGGTCCGATTATCAGGTGAGCCCTCCAATTCTTTCATTTCACATATGCCTAGAACAGGTAAAAGCACTTTTGCAAAGAAATGTCATGCAAAACGACTGAAAATTTGTCATAGATGTGCCAGGTGGACTTGTAATGCGACATGTCATTCTTTAGGAATGGTATCTATAAATCGTAAAGATAAAATACAATTCATTAAAGATAGCCTGAGTAAGGGGTCTTTAGATAATCTTCTGTTGACTCTTGAGATGCATCCTAGTGGAGATATGCATCGTATAACTCATGATTTATGGCCACAATTCCATAAAGAACATTCTCGACTTAGTCTTGGGAATCTGACTAAAAAAGACCCTGTTTGCCAAATTTTAAGAAAACTTGATGGGAAGCCTATCCTCAACTCATAGAGGGCGTTGAAGCCGTTCTTGGACTTAAAACCAAGGGAAGATGTGAGCCACAATCACAACTACCTGTACATACGCATGCTTTTTCAAAATAAATAAAGAGAGAGTGTGTGAGACTACAACTGACCTATATATAGGTGGTATGATTGCATTTTCAATTTCTCATCTATAAATTATTCTATTCCTTTCCTTCATTTCTACTTAACCCATACATTCATCAAATATAGAAGTGTGTAGAAATGGCAGGTTCCTCAAGTCAGCACATAAGAAATATTTGTGTTTTATGGTAAATGTTCATCTTAAATGCAGGCCTATCACATAAATCAAAGGATTTAGGTCTGCTCTATATGAATGAAAATCTAATACATAGGCTTAAAACATTCATGAGGAGTGCAAGACCCAATTCTGCTTTTTGGAAGTCCAAATCTTAGCAACAACGGAGAAGTTGGAATCTGTCCTACAGCCCAGATACTGTTTAGTGTTCAGCCCATATCTTGAGTTCTAGAAGTCCAAATGACCTCAATTATTTTTTGTTAGAAAGCTGAGACAATTTCCTAGAACTTTCATGATTCAAGTCTATTCGAATTCTGACGTTAGTAATGATGTTTTGATCAGACAAGAAGATAAAGATTGTCATCAAGTCAAGATGTGGCTACTCACTCAACAATTAGTCATCAAATCAATAGTTCCAAATTTTGGCCTATAAAAGGAGGCATTTGCCATACATTGAGGCATCTTGGTGTTTAGATAAAGATCGTGCTCTTGCTCTCTTTCTTTGTATTTTGTAATGCTCAAGTTTTATTTTATGTTATATTAATCTCATGTTTATGCTTTTCATTTCCTTTCCTTTACTTAGTTAACTTATATCTTATTCATGTTCTTATCTTGTTTATTTATGTTTCTCTCTTTCATTATGTTTAGCTAAATTTATTATGTCAAGGTGAAAAAATTACACTAATGGTGTAAGAATAAGTATATTATAAACTCAACATGGACTTTAATGCTTGATACTAATATGTTTTATATTTATTATCTTGCTCACTCTTAATACCTTGCTTGTTAAATGGTTAATATAGATTTGTGTTGAACAACCCTTGGTACAACAAATACTTAGCACTTCATAGCCCAACTGTATGGTATAACCGACACTTGTGCTATGAAAAGAACTTGATTTGTTGTTAACATAAGTTATCACCATGAATACCTTATAATATTTACAAGTATTGGCATTACTCGAATAAGATAATTAATGTAATCATGTTAACAATTTATAATCTGATTGGAACCTCCTTTGTGTGTGGTTTCCAGTTGAGTAATAAAAGTTTATACTATACTTGTTTGGAATACCATTAGTGGATCCCCTAACCTTGACATTTGTTTTTATCATTGTTTAATCCTCACATTAATCTTACATCTCAAAGTCCTCTTTATTATTATTACTATTATTGTTGTTGTTGTTGTTTATAATTTATATAGTTAACCTCTATGTGGTTCGACCCCGTTCTTGCTGGGTTATTTATTACTTCGACACTCCTGCACTTCGGAGAAGACATCAATCTTTTGGTCATGTCAGTTCTACCAACAAGCTCCTCTTGAACATGAATCAGATTAATCAAGGCTTGCTCTTTATTATTACAATTCCTCTTGAAGTCCACATTAGCCCATGTATCTTGAAGAAGTCCATTAAAAGCTTCTTTGAACTTCTTAGCCCTAAGCCTAGTAACGGGACCGACTGGAAGCTCCAATGGATCCTTTGATGGTTGGATCGCATCATAATGGCTAATGGCATCTAAAGTAGATGCTCATGATGAATAAATTAATAGCTTCAGCTAATGGCACCCTAAGTGGATGACTATGAACAATAAATTACTAGCTTTGGCTAAATAAATTACTAGCATCAGCTAATAGCATCCTAAGTGGATGATCAGGATGAATAGATGATTGACTTTGGCTAATGGCATCCTAAGAGGATAGCCGGATTTGAGAGTTATAAATTAGTTTTCAATAATTGATGTGTTCATGTATACTAGGTTTTGTATATAATAAGTATATGAAAGAACTATGATTGTTATGCTTTAAACAGAGAATAATGTTAGTTCGGCCAACGATATTCGAGATGAATGATCGGGTTTGAGTATTGTAATTAGCCTCGGTAATTGATGAATTATTAATGGTGGTATTTACACAAGGAGAAATGATATAATTATGCTCTTTTAGTCCATGAATGAAATGTAATGCTAATATTGCTTTATTATGTTTCTTTAAATTGCCTATAATGCTCGAAATTATCTTATGCTATACTAGGGATATCATACCAACATGGTGTGTAGGAAAATCCATTTTCAAGGCTCATATTTTGAAAAGAATTATATATTCGCATGTTATGGGTGATATGAGTTCTATATGAACGGACGTGTTAATCACTCAGTTAGTTGTCCGACCTGTTTTGTAAAGAGTAGTAATGAAAAATTAAAATGGAACACAGATGTGAATGTACAAACAAGTTGATATGATGTGTATGAATATACATATGAGGTATTAATTTTATAAGGATGTCATGTTGTGAAATTACATGAGATCAGGATAACAAAAGTACTAATTGATATGGTGAAAAATATCTAGAACCGGACTAAAAAAAATCCATTGATTTTGGCCTTGAAAAAGCTAGGTCGTTACATACTATCTAGACATTAAACTGTTACTCTTTGCAAAGGTCACATTTCGACCTCCTCTCATATTTTTAACTTTATTTATAGTTTTAGGACTCCGTTTCAAGCAAGGTTAGTCGCATTAAAAAGCTATGACATGGGGTTACAAGTCATTTAAAGGAAGGAGAACCCAGTTCTGCCTCTAAGATAGTCAAAATTGCTCATCAAGAAATTAGACTTACTACCTTATGGGGTTTGTCATGACCCAGTCTTGTTAATAACCCATAATTGGAGTTCTACAGCTCCAAATTGAATGAATGGAATGCAATTATAAATCTGCAGAATGATATGGTGAAAAATATCTAGAACCGGACTAAAAAAAATCCATTGATTTTGGCCTTGAAAAAGCTGGGTCGTTACATACTGTTTAGACATTGAACTGTTACTCTTTGCAGAGGTCGCATTTCGACCTCCTCTCATATTTTTAACTTTATTTGTAGTTCTAGGACTCCGCTTCAAGCAAGGTTAGTCACATTAGAAAGCTATGACATGGGGCTACAAGTCCTTTGAAGAAGGAGAACCCAGTTCTGCCTCTAAGATAGTCAAAATTGCTCATCAAGAAATTAGACTTACTACCTTATGGGGTTTGTCATGACCCAGTCTTGTTGATAACCCATAATTGGAGTTCTACAACTCCAAATTGAACAAGACCAATTTCTTTAGTTAGATAACATCCAAAACTACAATTTCTATGAAGGAACCTGGTCCTCATTCCCTCATCCTCCTATCCAAAATCTTACCAAAAGTTAGAAGACAAGTCTGTCCAGATTTGTCACCCCCTTCCCTTCTCACATAACTTTCACAAACTATATTTTCTAGATAAATTATCATGATTTCACGTCCCCAATGACATACCACATATGAATTAACTTAATTTTAACAACAAATACTTTTTTTTCCAATTCAAGTCTAAGAACCCTAATCTATAATTCAACATCAAGGCATCATTTTATTATAAAATTTGAAATGAATTATAAGATCATGTTTAGAACACCTTACCCGGTACGAATTAAGATTTTGATCTTCAACTAGTTAAAGATCTTCAACTCCCTCTTTTCTTTTCTAATGTCAGTCGGGTCCTTCTTCTTTTTTGTTCAATTTTCTTATTAATCTCTTGCCTATAAGTGTTTATTCCATCTATAAACCCTTAATCTTGGATGGGTTCTTGAAATTTTGGTGTTTCTCTCTTGATTTTGCAAGAATGAATACAAAAACTCCATCTTTTCTTTCCTTTTGATTGTTGCAGATTTTTGGTAAGGAGAGGAGTTTTTATACTCTATAATTTCTCTTAGTTGTACTTAGGCCCCATTTCCTTTAAGTATATTACTTTTTTACCCCCATATTTTATTTTATTTTCTTCTTAAAATCAAGCTTTAATCTTTTCATTTCTTATAACTCCACCCTTCAATTAAATCCAACCCTTAACATTATCAGGTTAATTTATAACATCTCAAATTATTTTGACCGAAAATTTATATCCAAAAATTTCTAAATTCTTGTTTTTATTTAACACTATGCATGAATTTCTTCACTTTTATTTTCCATGTAGTTAGGTTGCAATTTAAGCAACCTTTATTTTTTCCTGGGGTTTACACGACTCCTGAATTTTATAATCATAATTTTATGATTATAATCAAAACCTTTTTTCAACACACACTCTTAGGAGGTAAACTTATCGTCTTCGCTTGACGCCCTGCGCACGCCTCGTGACAACCATTAAGACAAACTCTTTCATCAACAGGTACAAAATTCAAATATAGTAGAGTTAAACAATAAAATATTTTAAATAGTGAATAATTTTTCCAATTTAATAGAATAGCACATGTCGATTTCTTTTATAGCATATTAAACAAAAATGGTAAATGCTTAATATGCTCACTTAAATTCTTACTATGAATATTATAAATGTAATTAACAACAAAAGTACTTATGAATGCACACAATTTATGATTATCAATCTCATTAAATTATAATGTTGAAAAATGGTAAACGCTCAATATGCTCCTCTAAATTCTTACTATGAATATCATTAATTTAATCAAGAACAAAATTACTTATGAATGCATACAATTTATGATTATCAATCTCATTAAATTACAATGTGGAATAGTAAGACTAAACAACATAAGTAACCATTCAAATAATGTACATTTAGTCTTAAAGTTATTATTCCCTTTGTCCCCTTCTTTCATCTTACTTTGATGATAACCAATTTTCAAATCAATCTTACTAAACATACAAAATCCATATAACTTATGTTGCGATGTCGCAGTCTCACAAATTAATTACCCTAGCTTAAATAAACAAGATAATATAGAGCAAGTAAGGGGTTGATCTCATGATGAAGGTCCAAGTCAGATTTGTATGCTAGATGATATGTAATTTGGAGGGGGGGTTTAGAGTTATATATGATATGCTATAATAAACAAAAAGAAGCATTCAATGCTAAATTAAAGAAAAACAAACATTGGTCGCAAGTAAACATCCACCTACAGAAATCAGAACTGATTATGAAAATGAAATGTCAATTTATACTCATAATATTTATCTTTTCTCATGTTGATTAGTTAACAAATCCGTTGTATAACTAATCATAACCATCAAACAACCACAGTGTTCGCACTAGTAATTTAATTCAATGGTAGCCTTAAGAACTAGATGAGTTGATTAATCTAGACAATATAATTGTCCACAGTTCATGTTTGATTTGATCAATCAAATGTTCTCCCTAAGATAATTAATCTTGATCCGCCACAATTATTAATCTCAGTTGCTTCATAAGTTTATATACCACAACTCCGGTTTTGATAGCAAACTTAGCAATAGATTATTCACAATAAGAACTTAGAGTCCGCTCTAACAATTAAAATAAACAATTATAGGAAATAAACATAGAAGAACAAACATATTCATTCATCATATAAAATAAAAATAAAAGGTAAAATAAATCTCACAGTTCTTGAAATCTGAAGGTTTCCGTATCTTTGCAAACCAAGAAAAAGAGTTTAGTCTTACATTTCTACTGAACAGTTTATCAAAAAGAAGGAAGAAAACATGATTTCGGGTTCTGTTTGAGGGATGTGTGTTTTTTCTCTCTTTGCTAACCGTTCTTTCTTTCTTTTTATATCTTAGGAAACCCTAATCCTTTTTTCTCAAAATAGTCCTTTTATAAATAGACAGATTATATTTAAATAACTATTTTCCTAAAAAAATAAGAAATAGCCTTGTATAAAATCTTCAAGCTTTGACTTTTGACTTAGAGGAACTAAATTGCCGAAATAAAGACTTGGATGTCGATTTGGATGCTTCGGACATAATTTGGACTCGTTTCATCACAAAACTTGTCTAATGGCATAATTCATGTGTCATCTTAGAAACTCATATCTCTCTCATATAAGCTCGTGTTCTACTTAAATTTGGTAGACTGATAGGCGTTCGAGTTAAGAATCCAAAAAATTTGAGTTTGTATCAAATGGATTTCTGTAGCTCAAGATATTCAAGTCGGAATGGCCGAAGTTCAACACTGGCAGAATACAAGATTTGACTTTGAAGGCTGTGATCTCCATGCTCTTTCTCTTTTTATTTTTCTTGCCATTTATGTACAAAAAGGTATGGATGTTAGCTCTCTAATGCCACTAGAATCACTTCATTTCGACTTCTAGAGCTTAAGCTCTACACAAAACATTGATTGGGGGTCAAATCTGCCAATTATCTGCAATTTACATCTTTTTGAATCATACATCAAAAAATGCCTTCAAAACATAAAACAAAGAATATCAAGGCATTTTATATATAAAACATAGGCAAAACACTAGGTAAATTTCTCACCTAGCAACAAATCAACAATGATACAAATAAATTACTTACAACAAAAAATCAAACTCTCATATGTCCATCAAAGGGCAGGAACATAAAATGAAAGACATTATTGTCATTCCCTCACATAAATTTTGTTCTTGTCTTTTTTTTTTCCTCAACAAATTTTAAGAAAATAAAAGAACAAATAAAATGTTTCTAAATATATAAATTACTAGTATATTAGTTTGCACTCTACAGCAAGTCAATATTATTTTCTTTTTAAAATGTAAATAAAAATAAAAATTAAGAGTGTCTGGCAGCCATGTTAGACTCAAGAGCCTTGAGTTTGGCATGGTTGCCAAACTTAGGCGCTTGGATCATGTCAGCATTGACAAAAAAGAGAGAAAAAAAGAGAGAAAAAGAGAGAAGATAGAATTTCTATTGAAGGAATAACAAATTCATAAACATAAAAAATATATTATTTCAATGGAAAGATATTATTTGAATTTTTAGATCTAAAACATTAAATTAGATTTTTTTTGATGATTTGTTGTTTATAAATTATTTATACTTCTTTTATAAATAATTTTTAGACTCACGTTACTTGAGTATGTCAAACATGCCTAACCCAAGTTTACTTCAATAATCATAATAATAACAATAATAACAATGAATAATCATAATAATAACAATAATAATAATACAAATAACAACAACAACAACAACAACAATCATACCACATCCAAGAGTCTTGGGTCTGACAGTCATGCCAGACCCAACTTCCTTAGGTTAATAGCCTTGCTAGACCTAACCGACTTGAGTCTAGCAGTCATGTCTAATTAATGTTTTTATAAATATTTTTTTACTTTTTATATAAAAAAATTTAAACTATCATTGAAGTATCCTAAACAAAAATCCTTATTAATTGTTTTTATTTTTTTTATATAAAAAATATGTAAACTATCATTGAAGTGTCCTGAACAAAAAATCAAGTTTAGAAATTATTTATAAACAACAAATCATCACAAAAATCTAATCTAACATTTTAGATTTAAAAATTTAAATCATATCTTCCTATTGAAATAATTAATTTTTTATGCTTATGAATTTGTTATTTTTTCAATAGAAATTTTATCTTCTCTCTTTTTTCTTTTCTTTTTAATAATTTGAATCATATATATATATATTTTAACTCAAACTCATTACAAAAAAAAAATTTTATTTAATAGGTGGTTGTTCGTGATTTTTAACCAACGACAATATCATCTTATATATTTTTTTTAACAATATTAGACTATATATATTTAGTTTCATTATACAGTTTATGTAGTTTTTTTTAACTATTTATCATGCTTATTTAAACTCTTTATGTGGACTTATGTTGCAAATGAGGTTTTTTTTTTTTAAAAAAAAATATAAGACCCAAGTCTCTTGGGCATGGCTTAAAGACCTAAGTCGCATGGGTCTAGCATGGCCGCCAGGCCCAGATGCTTGGGTCTAGTATGGTTGTCATGCCTAGGTGCTTAGGTTATGCCAGACTCAAGTATTGACTTAAAAAATCATAGTTAAAAAAGAGAGAGAAAAAAAAAGAGAGAAAAGGAGAAAGAAGATAGACTTTCTATTGAAGGAATACCAAATTTATAAACATAAAAAATGAATTATTTCAATGGAAAGATATAATTTGAATTTTTAGATCTAAAACGTTAAATTAATTTTTTATGATGATTTGTTATTTATAAATAATTTTTAGATCTACATTACTTAGAGTCTGACAAACATGCTTGACCCAAGTTTACTTGAATAATCATAATAACAACAACAATTATACCCCTTGGTTCGACAACCATGCCTGGTCCAAGTAATAATAATAACGAAAATAATAATACTAATAATAATAATAAGAACAACAACAATAACAATCATGCTATACCCAAATTTAGTAGGGTTCGACAATATGCCAGACTCATGTTATTTGGGTCTAGCAATGTGCTCGAATCACGTTATTTTGGTCTGACAAGTATGGCAAACCCAAGTTTACTTGAGTCTGGCAATATACTGGATTTGCGTTACTTTGGTTTGGCAAACGTACCTAATTGAAGTAATAATAATAATGGAAATAAAGACTCACATTACTTTGATCTGATAAGTATATATAACTCAAGTAATAATAATAACGATGATAACAACAACAACAACTATGTGAGATCTAAGCTATTTGGGTATGACAAACATGTTTAATTTGACAAAAAAAAAGGAAAATTCTCTATTTAATTGTCATGAAAAAAAAGCAAAAGAAAAAACATCTAGCAAAATAATAAAAAATTAAAAATAAAACTAATGTAATTCACGGTAAAAACTCTCCAGATTTTCAGTGATTTCCTACACCATTTAATTTTTTTCATAGACCATGTTTGTTTTCCAGAAAGTAGTTTCTGGGAAATCATTTTCCAAACTTTCCTGTGTTTGTTTGCTATTAAAAAAATTGGTCAACGGAAAACACTTTCTAATCAACGAAAAATATTTTTCAGTCAAAGAAAAATTTGGCTTGGTTTTCAGGAAAGTGTTTTTCCTTTTAGCTGTGTTTGTTTTCCGGAAAGTGGTTTCCGAGAAATCACTTTCCAAACTTTCTTGTGTTTGTTTGCCATTAGAAAGATTGGTCAACGGAAAACACTTTCCAGTAAAAGAAAAATTTGGCTTGGTTTTCAGGAAAGTGTTTTCCTGGAAAATTTGGGCGGAAAACACTTTATGGAAGTTGTGAAAAATTTAGAAATGTCATTATTTGTTGATTATATCAAATTTAATCCTCAAACTTTTGATTGCTATATATATTTTGTTTTGAATATTTATTTTTCAATTTCATCTCTTAAAATTTTATTTTTATATTAACTTTGGTCTTTATTTTTATAATTGCTATTTGCTTTTTTCTTATCATTTTTTTATTGAAATTTTTTATCTATAAAATTTGATCATTTTTTATTGAAATTTTTTATTTATCAAATTTGATCTTTTTTTATTGAAATTTTTTATCTATCAAATTTGGTCCTTATTCTTTTGATTGTTACTTATTTTATTTGAAATAATTTATGAAATGTTGATTATTATTATTTTAATTTCTTCATCTTTTATTTTTTTTAATTTTTTAGATTTGATCTCTATTATTTTGATTATTATTTTTTTTATTTGAGATAATTTATAAAATTATATATTTTTTTAATTTCATTCTCATTCAATATTTTAATTTGTAAGATTTGTTCCTCGTTATTTTAATAAACTTGAGAAAAATAAAATATTAATAAGTTATTTTCAAGCTCATTTTTAATAATATAACTAAACACTAGAAAGTGTTTTCCAACTTATTTTTCATTATATTATCAAATATCAAAAAATATTTTCTCAGAATTTATTTTTTCCAGAACTTATTTTTTTTAAAAAATTACTTTTCAGTAAATAAACGGGCTATAATTATTATTATTATTATTATTAATAAAAAGATGATATTTTTTAAAAGAAAGACGGCTCTTTTTCTTCTTACAGTTACCGTACCTTTTCTCTTCTTCTTCTTCTTGACCACAATCTTTCTGTGTAATAATATTAGTATTTTGAATAGCAAAATCACAAGTGGATAGAGAGTGAGAAGGGAAGGAATGTTTTACTCACACTGCCTTCTGTCAAGGAAAGGTCCATTAGGTTCCATTTGGGTTGCTGCTTACTACTTCAAAAAGCTTAAAAAAGCACAAGTCACTTCCACTGATATCTCCTCCTCCGTTGGTAAGCAACCCTCCCTTTTTATATTACTATTTTAATATACTTCCTCTTCCGTCACAATATTCTCTTGTCTCAATTATAATTATAAGGAGAGAATAAATGGGCTTACTTTATGTTTTGTAAAAGCTTGATACTTTATGTTTGTTTCTCGAGAAAACAATGAGGAAGGTTTTGCTTATGTGGGATCTTTTGTTTTTCTTTCTTTATTTGTTGTTCTATTCCACAATTTATGTGTCCATTTTAGAATGTTGACTTGTACAAGTTGTTGTTTCTAATGGCTGAATTAGGGGCTTTTAACAACTTTTTTTTGGCTCATGGTTTTGATTTGGGGCAATTAAACTCACATTTTGCAATCTAGGTTATTATTATTTTGGCTTCTCGGTGTTTCTCTGACTCTAAATTACAGGAGGTTTTTCCATTCCTAATTCTATATTTGTAGATTATCTAATTAAAATGAATTTTTCAATTCAGTAATTTAATTGGTTCCAAAATAAATAAATAAATAAAATGCCTTTTGCCTTCCAATTTAACCCGCAATAGTTTGTTTGCTTTCTTGGTACTGCCTAGAGAAGTGGATATAAGAGTGTGGGAGATGATGTTGGACAATATCAATGAACATGTTTAATATGGAAAGGTTTATCTTTGCCGCTGGACTTTGCTAATCTCTTATCTGTGTCAAGCTGTGGATAGTTGTCATGCGAAGAGATAAATAATAGACTGCAATGATCCACGTTTCATATAAAACTGATTTTTGTCCACCAAAAGAGGATCGGGACTATGCTAGTTAAAATGGTGTTCTATGCTCTTATATTACTTTTCATTTAGGAGAATTATAATGTAAAGTTACTCCAACTATCTTGTACTTTGTAGCAGATAGAAGCCTATCAAATTGAGTGAAGAGTAAATATTTGGTTCAGGCATGCACAATTTTACATTTTACATGTTTAAATATTTGAGGATTAAAGGGCAGCAAGTTTGGATTCAATGACCAAAGCATGCTCAAAAAGTGTCTGGTTTGTGGTCTAGTTGATAACCAAGTGTAGTGAACCAAAATTAAAGAGGAGATATTGTAAGCTAGGCAATAAGGGTCCATAGGCAGCCTTGGTAATCAAATGGGGATCGCTATATATTGGTATGACTATGAAGTTATATGCTTATATGCTCAACTTCAAGCTATGTTCAGTATCTGTCAGAATTTATAAGCGCTCTAGAGATAGATCAACCTCAATTTATAGGTCTCTGAGTTCATGAACAGGCAAAATGTGAACTGTTCTGCACTTAGTTGAAGCCTGGATGAGTTTATGCTTTAATCAATTCATATTGGGGTCTAAATGCTGGTGCAATCATTTTCACATGCCCACTTTTTGAGAACTTATAATCAGAAAGCAATCTATAGGAAAAAGGAAAAAAGTAAATCCAAGCGCATTTAAATTTTATTGAATGGAAAAGCCTATAAGATCAGCTGCTGTAAATGTAAGCTAAAAGTTACCTTTTCCGTATGATTTCATTTTTTTATCTTTTCAAGCTGCATATTCTGTTGTTTGTATGCAAATAGCAGTGGTCAAATCTAAGGTGAGTCAGATTTTGTTTAGAATTAGATCTGTTGAATATCCTTTGGTATCTCTTGCAGGATTGTAGACATTCACAAGGCATTGATTCTAATGTAAAAGCACCTTGTCTGTGTGCTGATATTAGCATAGAGCCAAGTGATGAGGAACACAACACAACCAAAAAATACTGAAATTTCTATTTATTTGATTAAAGAATAAGAACCCTATCTTCAAACTTTTATTTTTTAAATTAGGCTGCTTTATATTAGGTGCCAAAATGGAGAAAAGCTAAACCCAATAGATAATATAATGAGGAAAAATTTTCTTCCATTTAAGTTTCAAGTTTCTTCCTAAATATGTGGTCGTAAAATAACAAATTCTTCATAAACTAACCCCAAAATAACATATTTGGAATATGGCTGTAGATATGACAGTTACTGTTTGAATGCTGGTCTCAAAAGTTCTGATTGTGGTCATTATTTCTGTATAACATCCTGGCTTTCCATTATGTCTTTTTAAACAGATAAAATTTTGCAAGATGGGTTTGATGTTGTTACATATAGAGTACTGGCCTACCTTCTTCTTGGTGTAGTCAGAATATACTCCAAAAAAGTTGAATATCTGTTTGATGACTGCAACAAAGTTCTTCTTAACGTCAAGGACTTTGTGCTCTGTAATAAAGATGGGATACTTGTGGAAACCTTGCAAGCACCTTACTTCTCTATTACTCTACCAGAAAGATTTGAACTTGATGCTTTTGATCTGGAGATTATTGAAGATACTAGTGGGTAAGCTATATGGTTTATTTATCTGTGGGCTGAAGAGCTTAATCATTTCTTTGTTCTATTGATTGGTTTTTATATTCATATTTCTTCTACCTCCCAGAGGCAATGTGATGCCCCATGAAGAAATTACACTTAAAGGTATTGGAGTTTCCTTGTTTAATTAATACTTCAGTCTATTTCAGTTGTTTACATGACATCAGTGAGAATCTCCATGTAAATAATTCTTTAAAAGTTTTGAATGTTTTAGTTTAGTTAATTCTTATGCTTCTTTCTACTTCAGATATTAACCCTTTTAATTGTTAATGCAACAGATGGCATGTGGAAAACTAGGGGTGCAGGGAAGTATTCTCTAAACCAGGTATCTGCTAGACAATCAGATTATCTTAAAAGATTATATCTGAATTTTGAGCGTTTAACATCTATAGGTCAGTCCTTCCATTTTGGATTCTTGCAAGGTGCTTCGTTTTGTTTGTGTTAATGATTTTTAAAGGCTGTAAATTTTTTTTGATCAGCATTACTACTCCAACTTGATAGTTTTCATAAGATTTGTACATTTACTGCTCTATTAAATTCCTACAGATCTGTGTACCTACAATACTAATATTATCATATTTGAAGGATCACTGTGAGGAATTTGCTGCCTGTGGAGATACTTGGTCTGCAGGTTACAGTATGAATGAAGAGTATGAAACTTGAACTTAAAGTTTCCTTTTTCTGTTGTTCTAGATGCCTTCCTGCAATTCCATCACCCCCCCTGTTCATATGTCAATTAGGACGTTACAATGTTTTCAACATTTACTCACTTTATACTCATGTTGCAGTGTTTTTTCATCTCATTTGGTGGATGTTATGGAGCAAGGCACATTGTGTAGTGTAAGCACTCTACAAGCAAGCATGGAGAAGCTTCAAGGCAGTATGCTCTCTCATCATGAATGTGAGGACCCTGAAATGTTTCTTGAGGTTGAGGAGGAGCCTACAAACACTAGAAAATCATTTGTTGAAGATCATCTAACTGATGAGGAGGACTCAAAGGTTCCAGATAAGATAGGTTCGGATGAAACACATACAGGAATGAGTGTGCTGAAGCTTTGTGATGACAGTGTCTGTCAGGAAGCATCTCTGAACCTTGAAATGTTTGGTGGGGTAGAGGAAGAACCTGGAAAGCTTGCTAAGCTATATCACCAATCTGAGGAGCAGCAGAAAGAGGTTCCTGGTGTGGAACAATCAGAAAATGAAATGCAAAGTGTTTTAAATGATGGTAATGTGTCTGATGTAGAAGTATCCATAGAGAAGCTTCTAGAGAGTAGATTTTTTCAAGAAGAATGTGTGGATGCTAATACATTTCTTGCGGTTGAGGAGCCTCCAGAACATGCTAGACCATTTAATGAAGAGCATCAGAGCAATGCAGGGAACACAAGTTTACCAGAAACAACAACATTGGGAAAAAGAAAGCAGCAACTTGTCTCAGAAGATCACCCATTGTATATAAAACTTGACGCTACTCCTCAATCCAAGTTCAAAGATGTTTCAGGTGAAGAGGATTTTGAGTTCATGTTTCTCATAACCTTTCAGGATCTAATTCCTCTAAATTTTTTTTCCTGATAGAAATAAAAAATTTATTGGGAAGGAATAACTGATAATTTTCTATAATTGCTTATCAATTTTAATACACAATTTAATCTTATCTTTTTGAGCTGGGATTTTTGCAACATTTATTTTGTGAACATGTGAGGTATAAATAACTTACCAGCGTTAATAATTGGATTGTTGTATGTCTTAAATCACATATTTTATGCCTGTTATAGCATAGATGGACTATTTTTGCTTACCCTTTTTGTTTGTGGTGGAGTAGATTGGGAGATGGGAAGAGGATGAGGGTGGTAGTTTGCAGATCTAGGTGAAAATGGTTGCACAATTATAGTATATCTTTGTTGGCTAAGTTCTTGACAAATATGTTTATTCAAAAAATCTCCTCCATGCAGGAGCTAACACACCAGAGTTTATGGTTATTTCTACACCGGCTGCTAAGGAGCATGCTCGTGCTCTCAGGAAAAGAAAGTGTTTCTTTGATGATGTGGTAGTGTTTCCTAATAAGTATGTCATTTTTCATTCGTACTTGCATTTTTTTCATGTGTTCAATCAAGGTTATTTCTGATTGTTAATCTATGGATGTGACTAGAGTTATTGTCTGATTCAATGCCTTGTCCATATCAATTGTCTTCTGCTATATTACATCATGAAAGAAAATATGGATTATCATTATTGAATATGGCTACTCCTTTTCCTTTGAACACAAATATCATGTTCTGGTGAGACAAGTTGGTACAATAAAATATTATGTTGCAGTATATTAAATGATGGTTTTTAATATGTAGAAGGTATGGATTTCAAATGTTTATAAGGCTGTTCTCACATCAACTAAATTCTTCCATAGTTAAAGCTCTAAAGCTTTCATGTGTGTCATACAATTTAAGTTGGGTATCCATGTAGAACTGATTATATAATATGTTTCTGAACAAAAAATGATATTACTTTTAGTCCTATGTCCTGCCATTTCTGTTTAACTTAACACCATCAATTAGAAAGACATGATTGCACACTTAAAACTTGACTTTTTAAGAACACAATGGGAGTGTTATGAGGAATTAAGTTGCTGAAAAGTCAAATGACCAATGTTAGGGTGGATAACATTGCTGTTCAACTTTACAGTGTAATTAAGGAATGCATAGAAAACACAGGTGACTTGGTGTCCAAACGAAGAAAGCTTCCTCGTACTGCTTTTGCTGTCTGGAAAGCCTGTCGATTTTCCAATCTTGACAAGTTTTTCCTGGAACCTCTGATTCCTTGTAAGTTAAGCATTGTCATTTCCTCTGTAGCATAGTACTTGTGCTGTCCTCTTTAACTTTGTTTTGAACAGGTGCTTCACTAGAGCTTGGATCCCTCTTTCGCACAAAGAAATTACAAATTCCAGAAACAGTCAAGAGTGTTGTTGGATCAGTTGAAATCGAGGAACCTTCCAAAAAGTTGGATGCTTCAGAGTCTCAAAACATTGGAGGGTCAGTGGAAAATACAGAGCATCTGGAAAAGTTAAATGTTTCAGGATCTCCCCTTGTTGGCAGATTAGATGAAACTGTGGAAACTGCAGAAAATATGTTGATTCAAGAATCAGCTGGGATCTTGGAATCTCCACAAAAGTTTGTGTCTGAATGTCCTACTAGTGCTAGATTGGTTGAGACCATGGAACTTTCGGACATGTCAGAATCTTATATTGTTGGAAGATCAGTTGAAACTGTGGAGACTCTAGAGAAGTCAAATTTGTCTGGATCTCCTTCTGCTAGTAGATTTACTGAAACTTTGGAACGTCCTGGAAAGTTAGATATAGCAGAATCTCCCACTGCTGGTGGCTCTTTAGAGCAAATGGCAATCGCTCCAGAAACACCTATTCAGTGCACAACATTGGTGAGGTCTTTTGAGAGCCCTGAGAGACCTGATATTTATGATGCAGATGGACTAAGGTCCAAAACTGTTGAGAAAGAAATTTGCCGTAGCCTGGATCAAGAACTTGATTTCAATCTGCTTAATGAGGTAAAGCAGTGACAATGGTAAAGTTTACGAAGACAAGTCAAAATATCATGCCAGGCATTATGTGCATTAATATCCTTCTCAGATTCTTATACATCTGGGTGTAAGCTTATTGAACTGATATATGATATTTTTTCTATTTTCTCCAGGACATGAATACATCTGGAGATAACCAGGAGCATTGTAAGAACTATGACAAGTCAATTTTTTGTCCACTTTTTTTTTTTGTTTTGACCATTCAGATCACCACACATGGGATTCTCATCTTTGTATGTATTGCAGATGGGTGGTCAGAAAGAACCAGGTATGATAAAGGTTTGCAATATTCTCATTCATCTGAAGCGTCAATGTCTGATTCTTGCTTCAATTTTTTTCCATTGAATTTACCTGACAGAGTGGCAGTGAAATGCTTGCATGCAAGTTTTCTGATACAGAAGAAAAGAAGACAGGAGGAAGTTCTAAATTTATTGCGAATTTTGGAAGGAAGAACCAAGAGAGAGAGTGCCAGGCTCTTCTATGAGATACTGGTATGTACCTTAGTGCTCTCCAGTGCTTTATCTGATTGACTCACGGCTATATTGTCTGTCATTTTTCTGAGTAGGATGAATTTTTTTTCAAACATAGCACTTTGGTCCAAAAGATGTTGGCTTTTGTCTTGCTTGTTGCTGTAGTCATTGTTGTGGCATGGGTGTGAAAATAGTTCGGTAATGTGTCATTGAGAGTGTTTGTTTGTTTGTTTGTTTGATTGTCTTTTCTAAATGATAAAAATGATGTTTAATTAAAATGAATAGATACTAAAATTTATGGAAATACTGTTTTGCCTTTTTTTCTCAAGTAATAGTAGTAAAAACTAAGAAGCATGTGGAAATTAACACCAAAAGCCTCTACCTAAAATTCTTGCTGTATAAATTGTTTGATGATTCTAGTCATGGAATCCTACGTAGACTTGTTTTCATAACCACAATCCAAAGAGCCCCTTATGTTTCCTTTATTTGCTTATTAGGCAATCTGATTTGAAATATCGTTCATGTAAGTTTTTTTTCTTCTTTTGTTGTGGGCGCTGTGTAAATATATCCTGTGTTCTTTAAGCATTTACTTTCTGGTTTGGCCTTTTCTTTTTGAATGAGAAGGTTAATAATCAAGTGCAAATTCGAAAAAAAGTTGTCATATACATCAAGTTTAATACACTTAGTGGGATTAAATATTTGTAGAGGAGAAAATCATGTTGTGAATTTATTGTAGGTAAACTGATCAACTGATTTTCATTGTCAAGAACTGATATTTGCTGCTTTCTACTTAAAAAAGCGATTTAAACCAATGTTTAGATAATCTGGGAGAGGACAGGTATTGACTATTTAAATCTTTGATATTGGGTTATCCACGCAAGCAAGAAAGATCTTTACACTGTCAAAACTTTAAACATCTTTGGCAAGGAGGAAGCAAAAGCTAAGTCGTAATTGTAATCAACCTTGTAGGTATTGAAAAGTAAAGGATATGTGGACGTGAAGCAAGAAAATTTTTACGGTGACATTCTCATCTGGAAAACCCCTCAATGGGACCAAGCTTGTAGATCGTAAATGTAACTTCTTGGGAGTGTGAATTTATTCACAGATCTTAATCATTTTAGGTTGTAGGGTTTCTGCAGATGTAGTAGTTTCATTTTGTAGGAATAGCTCTTCTTTTCTCTCTTTAGAGTGATTCAGCCTACATGCTAGGAAAAGAAAGAGAAGAGCAGAGGGCGTTGTAATGACAGGTGAAATGAAAGAGAGATTGCTGTCAAAACAATAAGCCTCGACTGATCTTTAAGTAGTTATAGTTTTCCTTTGAAAGAATGAATCTCCTTTTCTCTTTCCTTGAACCAAATTGCTGCCTAGTTTGCAAAATATCATCAGCAGTTAAGCCACCGAAACTACTAGTAGATGTTTTGAGAATTCTTTTGGTCTGCGTGTTTCATATATGTAATTTATTTTTTCAAATGTAGGCTTTTGAGATTCTGATTTTGTAATATTTTGAACCTGATGTGATGAGAGTACACCACGGTCTGCCTTTTCTGAACAAGTTACCCATGCGGAACATGGGGCTGTTGGCAAGCATGTATGTCACCCGCCTCTGTTTCATGCCAAATTTTCTTCATGGATCCTTTTTCAGCCGCTATTAATTAAAAAAGAAATTGACTTAATCAGCACATAGACGGCTTACCGTTTCAGCATAAAAAAAATCTCTAAAGACATGATTAGAAGGTGAGATCTTCAAAATCCTGAGACTAAAAAATGTGAAGACTTGGGATGCAAACATATAGATGGGCGTGCATCTAAAGTTCCCTTGTCCTTTGGATGACAATGGTATCCAAATCAACCGGATATCCGCTTGTTCGAATTTTGATGGATTCCAACCTGCTTGTTCTTTCAAGAGAATGATCTTGATTCAACCGTCATTTCTTTTTTCATTTTTCTTTTTTCGCATTGTTCATTTATTAGATGGATATGGGTTTCCGTGTATATGTTTGTCTAGTTTATTGGTGACTTGTAATGAAGCTTTACATGGAACGGAGAGTATTTTTGTTTTCTTAGGGTAGGGGTCCTGGACGCGTAAAGAGCTTGTAGTTGATTTTAATTTCCAATTTATAAGTTCATTTTTTAATTTGTAGCTGTTAGTTTGTTCCAATTCAATGCCTCTGTAATTGACAATGGGTTCTTTTGTTTATGGTGGTAAGCTAGATCGTACTGTTTATGGTGCTGAGCTATTGCTGGACTCCACAAAATGGAGTGCATCCATGTTCTACATCCATAAGAATACATATCATTCAATGGAATTTGTGACGCAAATGTCTTGATAACATTGTTAAGCAACTTATATGCTATGACATTAATTTTCAAAAAGTCAAGTAAATCAAATTTAATAAGAGTGTAATATAAAAATACTAGCTCTATTGGAAATGAACCCCCATCCATTGCGAACAAGTATAAGAACTCTTTTGCCTATCATAAACTTCATTCTCTCCCTTGTAGCTCTCACCTTATTAATGGTGATTTGAACAAATTCCGGTCCTAATAGTTTTCTTTCCCTAATTTCATCCTAACACACTAGAGTAAGACATTTTCTCCCATATAAGGCTTTGTATGGTTCCATACCAATAATAGCTTGGTAACTATTATTGTAAGTGAACTTCACCAAGAGTAAATGATTTTTCTAATATCCTCTAAATTCTAAGATGTATGCCCCCTTAATAAGTCTTCTAATATCTAAATGGTCCTTTCTGATTGATTATCTATTTGTATCTTGGTAAGCCAGGCTCAATTTCAATCTTGTACCCAAGGCATTTTAGAGACTAGGCCATGGTTTAGAAGTAGATCGTAGGTCTCTGTCTGACACTATAGAAATTGAAATACCATATAACCTAACCACCTCATTCATATATAACTTGGTCAGTTTATCTACCAAGTATGTCATTTTTACGGGTAGGAATAAAGCAAACTTTGTTAGTCTATCTACAATCAACCACACTGCTTCATTTCCTTTCTTACTCTTCGGTAGTCCCATCACAAAATCTATTGTGATCTCCCCTCACTTTAGCCATAAACTCCATTATTTCCTTTTTCATATTGGGCCACCAATAAAAACTCTTCAAATCTCTATACATCTTGGTACTACTTGAATGGATTTCTAGTTTCGATTTGTGAGCCTCTTTAAGTATTTATTCCTTCAGCTCCTTGTTATCGGGCAAATATACTTTATTTCCCATCCTTACTATTCCATTTTCTGTCATTCTAAACAGTGAATCCTTACTCCCTTTCATCATGTCCTTCTCTCTAAGTACATTCACATCTCGCTTTCATGCTTCTCAGATCTTATCCCAAAAAACTAGTTCGGCCCTCAAGTTAGCCAATAGCAAGCCCCTTACTCCTATATTTAATTGGACTTGTAAACCTCCCAACTCCAAAAGTTCCCTAAAATCTTGCAGTAATAACCCATTCATCACTTCCTTGCTTTTTCAGTTTAAGGCAGTAGCTACTTTGTCTTTCCTAGGTGATAATCAACTATGCAATTGTAATCCTTAATTAGTTCTACCTACCTTCTTTGGCACATATTCAACTCCTTCTGTGTCATCAAGTACTTAAGGTTTTTGTGGTCGGTAAACTTGAGCCTCGTACAAATAATGTCTCCAAATTCGCAAGACAAATACAACCGCGACTAATGCTAAATTGTGTACTGTTTTTAGTTGTCTTGAGGTGAAGGCAATTACCCTATCATGCTGCATTAGTACGCACCCCAGTCCTTTCTTAAAAGCATCACTATATACTACAAACCCTTCTTATCCTTTTAGGAGGGCCAACATCGGGCCCGATGTCAATCTTTTCTTAAGTTCTTGGAAACTCTCTTCACACTCCCTTGTCCAATCGAATCTAACTCCCTTACAAGTCAATTAGGTTATTAGGTAAGCTATTTTTTAGAATCCCTCGATAAATCTTTGATGGTACCCAGCCAATCCTAAAAAGCTCTAAATCTCTGTCCTATTTGTGGGTTGTTCCCATTTCAAAATGACTTCTACTTTTCTAGGGTCCATATAGATCCCCTCCTTAGATATCACATGGCCTAAAAATACCACTTTAGATAGCCAAAACTCACACTTGCTCAACTTCGCATACAATTGATTCCTTCCTAATGTTTCCAATACTATCCTCATATGTTACTCAGGCTCTTTTAGGGAATGGGAGTAAACTAGGATGTTATCAATAAATACTACCACACACTTATCTAGATATGGTTGGAAGACCCTATTCATTAAGTCTATAAACATTATTTGAGCTTTCATTTATTCAAAAACCATTACTAAAAACTCGTAGTGCCCATAACGAGTCTTGAAAGCCGTCTTCTAGATGTCTTATTTTTTAATTCTTAATTGGTGGTAGATGTGTACTAGCCTAGAAACACCAACAAGGACCCATTACATGTTCCAAATGGTCCAATGACTCGGTCTAAGACAAAGGCATTGAAAAATGCATTGAATGCATTGGTTTTGAATGTTTCAATGAAGTCAGAATTGAAAGGTTCATTAGAGTATCAAGAGGAGACCCTAGTACATCTTATCCATGTGCAAGAGGGGTCCAATACAACCTTATTTGGGCCATGAGGTGAGGACAACAAAGGAAACAAAAGAATCCTACTACAACTTGAAAACAACATGGATGGCTACCTTTTTTTTTTTTTGTTTCTAGGATTAAGGGGTTGCATGGAAGGCTATAAATAAGCCTTGAATCAGTTATGTAATATTTTACTTCATTCTCTTCTTCTCATGGCAAAACATGGATTTAATATTAGGGGCTTTATTTTATTTTATTAACTACAGCCTAAGGCTTGTTTGGGCTTAATTAATACTTTGCTTTCAGTTAGGATCCAAAGCTTGTTTGAATCAAGTTATAGGCTTTTTAGTTTAGGGTTTTGGGTCAGTTTTGAGTGGACCTTCTATAAGTCCACATAAGGGGTCCATTAGGGTTAATTTTTTAAGAACTATTTAAACTCATGTAAGCCAAAATTTTAGCAGCTTTGATGATGATTACTTCTGAATTTTTCAATTTTAACGTGTGAGTGATTCTTGCATTCTTCCATTCTTGAATAAACTGAATCTGACTTATCGAATATCAACTGGCTTCGTGACGTCATTCTACTCAATCCAATAGTGTTGGTGTCTTTGTGCAGGTTTCCATTGTGTCACACTCCTATGAGATCTATGTTGGCTTTCCGGGATCAAATCTCTCAATCTTGATTGTAGGTTGTGTGACCACGTGACCACGAGATTCGCATCATGACCTTAAATCAATCTTCAAAAATACTTGCGCCCCAAGTTATTCTGACATTGAAGATCATCATCGGAAACTAAGTCATTCTAACACTAAAAATCATCAACAAAATTAAGTCACTTTTCCCTAAGTTCACATATATGGTCAATACCAAGTTTTTCTCCCAAGGACCATACTTCAACCTAGTTTTGGACATATATCACAACTAAATTCACTTCCAAAGCTTATGAAGCAAGGGTAACACATAATGTTTCTATTCTGTGACAATATCACACATTCATCAACTAATAAAGAGAACCTATTAATCACCATTATCTTCATGAAGGTCTTTCTTTGTTATTTTCTTCTAGGATGGTCAAAGCCTATGTCACTTCCCTAACAAGCAAACTTTGAGTTCTTCATGTGATATCATTAATTCTCTTTCATTATAGCATAGCATAAGGTGTTCTAGGCATTCTAACTTATGAAGTCCTATCAAGCATGTTCAAGAATCATATTCATTTCCATAATCTCATCAAGTTCATTTCAATGTTGTCAAGTAGTACAATTAAGTTCAAACATACACTTTTCAAGGGTTCTATCCAAGGTTCCATGGGGCCGAAACATGAGGCATTGACATCAAGTGTTCATTTCATCATTCTTAATTATTCCATTCCAAATCATAAAACACAAGCTAATAATTAATTTCACATCACACATGAGTTCAATTTCGATAATTTATTTTGTTTCTCTAATGATATTCATCATATAAATGCTTCCTTCATTGTTCTTCCTCTTGGCCAAACATGGTATCCCCTCCCCTTCTAGTTTACTCATGTAAATCATCATTTTCACAATAAAAATGTCTATATTATCATGCATCAATTCACACATCAATCTTCCAGGTCCATAATCAAGCAAGTTCTTCAATTCGTGATGTAAAACAAGGTATTGGCATATGTAAAAATTCTTTTGGAGCTCAAGTATTTTCCTAAGAGCATAACAAGATCACAATTGACACATTTCATCATTCCATGCTTGTTGCATTCTTTCAATAGACCGGCCTTTAGTTAGGGTTTGTTCTTCAACATGCATCAATTTCTTTTGTTATAGGTTCTCAAATTACATCCTTTTTATCCTTAATTTTCTAGTCATTCCATTTAATCTTTCCAAATTGAGAGTGCAAGAACCCAAGGTCATTCCATTTGAGGTTTCCTTCTCATCTTGCTTCAAAATCTCAAAATAACAAGTAGGAGAGTGAGGTTACTGTTACCACATGATTTTTGGACAAGATCTAGGGAAGGTTTGGTTTTCCTCCTCTTCCTTTTGGTTTTTCTCTCCTTCCTTCACTGTCCCAACTAGCCTTTTATCCCCATCCTCTTTTCACGTTTTCAATTCTCTCTCTACTCTTCAACTATCTTCTCACTTAAGTATTCAAAGGGGTTGATGCAAACCTCGTGATCACGCACCCCACAATCAAGATTGAGATATGATCCCAAAAAGCTGAAATATGTCTAATAGGAGTGTGACATAATGGAAACCTGTCCTAAGACACCAAAATTATTGGAATGAGTAGAATGACACCACGAAGCCAGTTAATCTTCGATAAGTCAGATTGAGTTCGTTTAAGAACTGAAGAATGCAAGAATCACGCTCACACGTTAAAACTGAAAAATTCAAAAGTAATAATCATCAAAGTTGTCGAAATTTTGGTTACATGAGTTTAAATAGTTTTTGAGAAATGAACCCTAATGGACCCCTTATGTGGACTTATATGAGGTCCACTCAAAACTGACCCAAAATCCTAAACTAAAAAGCCCATAACTTAATCCAAACAAGCCTTGGATCCTAGCTCAAAACAAAGTTTTAATTAAGCCCTAACAAGCCTTGGACTGTAGCTAACAAAATAAAATAAGGCCCATAATATTAAATCCATATTCTGCCATGAGAAGAAGATAATGAAGTAAAATATTACAAAATTGATTCAAGGCTTATTTATAGCCTTCCATGCAGCCCCTTAATCCTAGAAACAAAAGGAAAAGGTAGTCACCGATGTTGTTTCCAAGTTGTAGTAGGATTCTTTTGTTTCCTTTGCTGTCCTCACCTCATGGCCCAAATAAGGTTGTATTGGACCCCTCTTGCACATGGATAAGATGTACTACGGTCTCCTCTTGATACTCCAATAGACCTTTAAGTTCTGACTTGGTTGAAACCTTCAAAACCAATGCATTCAATGCCTCTTTCAATGTCTTTGTCTTGGACCGAGTCATTGGACCATTTGGAACATGTAATGGGTCTTTGTTGGTGTTTTTGGGCTGGTCCACATCATCTCTGTGAAAGGATTTGATCTCGAATCAAAATCTGTGTCAAACAATGTAGGATCAGCAACATTAAAGGTAGCACTAACACCATACTCACCTTTAAGGTCAATTTTGTATACATTGTCGTTGATGCTCTCTAAAACTTGAAATGGACCATCACCACAAGGCTGTAATTTTGATTTTCTTTGGTTAGGAAATCATTCTTTACGCATGTGCACCAAACCTAATCACTAGGTTGGAAAACAACCAGTTTATGTCCCTTGTTTGCTTTAGAAGCGTAAAGTCTGTTCTTTTTCTCTATTTGCAGTCGAACTCCCTCATAGAATTGTCTCACCATCTTTGCCTTCTTTTCACCATCTAAACTTACCCTTTCTTCAAAAGGTAAAGGAATTAAGTCCATAGGACTTAGTGGATTAAAACCATAAACAATTTCAAAATAAGAAAAACCAGTGGTAGAATGCACAGTTCTACTATAAGCAAACTCAACACAAGGCAAACATTCTTCCCAACTTTTTAAATTCTTTTAAATTATAACACGTAAAAGTTGGGATAATGTTCTATTCACTACTTCAGTTTGTCTATCTGTTTGAGGATGACATGTTGTCAAAAATAAGAGTTTAGTTCCCAACTTTTCCCATAAGGTCTTCCAAAAGTTGCTAAGGAACTTAACATCACGATCTGACACTATACTCTTAGGAATGCCATGCAAATGTACAATTTTTCTAAAGAACAAGTCTGCGATATGAGATGCATCATTTGTTTTACGGCATGCAATGAAATGTGCCATTTTAGAAAACCTATCAACCACAACAAAAATAGAGTCTTTACCTTTCTTTGACCTAGGTAAACCTAAAACAAAGTCCATAGAGATATCCACCCAAGGTTCAATAGGCACAGGTAATGGTGTATATAGTCCATGCGGTTGTACTCTACATTTTGCCTTTCTACAAGCAATGCATTATTCATAAATTTGTTGCACATCTCTTTTCATCTTTAGCCAATAGAAATGCTCATGCAACACATCCAAGGTTTTTGCAACCCCAAAGTGACCCATTAAACCACCCCTATATGTTTCACAAACAAGTAATTCATGCAAAGAACTAGCAGGAACACACAATCTATTCTCTTTGAACAAATAACCATCCATCAGATAAAACTTACCAAAAGTCGAATGTCCACATGCATTATAAATTTTGGTAAAGTCATAATCATTATCATACAATTCCTTCACATATTCAAAGCCTAACAATCTAGTATTCATGGTGTGTAAAAGAACACACCTGTGTGAAAATGCATTAGCTACGATGTTCTCTTTGCCTTGCTTATACTTGATTACGTAAGGAAAAGTTTCAATGAATTGCATGCCTCCTATTCAACTTGCCTTGTCCTTTTAGATGTTTCAAGGACTCATGATCTGAATGGAATACAAACTTTTTGGCCACAAGTAATGCTGTCATGTCTCAAGTGCTCTTACCAATGCATAGAGTTCTTTGTCGTAAGTGGGATAGTTCAAGGACGCTTGATTAGTACTTAAAAGTGCACGTTTATCAAGGTTTTATATCATCATTTTGCACTTGAAGTATCAATAACTCCTTAACTAAAGCATGTTTTATAATAACAAGTTTGATACTATAAGATACCTTAATTTATGGTAAATGCTCATCTTAAATGCAGGCCTATCACATAAATGAAAGGATTGATTGATGAGTTTAAGTATTGAAAGTGAAAGGACAAAGAGATGGCCAAACTTAGAAAAGAGATGTTGGTGGAGTCCAAACCGGAACATTGCTTGGTAATTGGATCATATCTGAAGCTCTAGATCTTGGATTTAGGTCCATTTTATATGGATGGAAAGGTAAGACAAAGTCCTACAACTTTCCTGGGGAGCCCAAGATTTAAAAAGGCTGTTTTGAAGTCCAAATTGAAGGAGCAACGAAGAAGTCCGAAGCTGTCCTGCAGCCTAGACACTGTTTAGTTTTCAGCCCATATCTTGAGTTCTAGAAGTCCAAATGACCTCATCTTTTTTTTGCTGGAAAGCTAAGATAATTTCCTAGAACTTTCTTGAGGATTTTGTGCAAATTATGATGTTAACAATGACATCTTGTTCAGACAAGAAGATAAGGATTGTCACCAAGTCAAGATGTGGCCACCCACTCATCAATTAATCAACAAATCAATAGTTCCAAATTTTGGCTTATAAAAGGAGGCATTTACCATGTATTGAGGCATCTTGGTTTTCAAATCAAGATCATGCTCTTGCTTTCTCTCTTTGTATTGCTTATGTCTTGCTTTCATTAAGATCAAGTTTATGCACTTCATTTCCTTTCCTTTACTTAGTTAACTTCTTTCTCATTTATGTTTTTATGTTGTTCATTTATGTTTCTTTCTTTTATTATGTTTAGCTAAGTTAATTATGTCAAGGTGAAAAGGGTACACTAATGGTGTAAGAATAAGTATAATATAAACTTAACATGGACCTTAAGGAGTTATTGATACTTCAAGTGCAAATTTATGATATAAAACCTTAATAAACATGCACTTTTAAGTACTAATCATCTATCCCCCTTGATTAGTACTTAAAAGTGCATTTTTATCAAGTTTTTATATCATTATTTTGCAGTTAAAGTATCAATAACTCCTTAATGAAAGCATGTTTTATAATAACAAGTCTGATACTATAAGATACCGTTAATTTATGGTAAATGTTCATCTTAAATGTAGGCCTATCACATAAATTAAAGGATTGATTGATGAGTTTAACTACTAAAATTTAAAAGACAAAGAGAGGGCCAATCTTAGAAAAGAGATGCTGGTTCAGTCCAAACTGAAATATTGTTCGGCCATTGGGTCATATCTGGAGCTGTCGATCATGGATTTAGGTTAGCTCTATATGGATGGAAAGATAAGACATAGGCCTAAAACTTTCATGGAAGTCCAAGATTTAAAAAGACCATTTTCAAGTCCAACTTATAGCAACAACGGAGAAGTCTGAATCTGTCCTACAGCCTAAACACTGTTCAACGTTCAACCCATATCTCGAGTTCAAGAAGTCCAAATGACCTTAATTTTTTTTCCTGAAAAGCTAAGACAATTTCCTAGAACTTGCATAAGTTAAGTCTGTTCAAATTCTGACGTTATCAATGACGTTTTGTTCAGACAAGAAGATAAGGATTGTCACCAAGTCAAGATGTGGCCACCCACTCAACAATTAGTCATCAAATCAATAGTTTTAAATTTTGGCCTATAAAAGGAGGCATTTGCCATGCATTTAGGCATTTGCTTTCATTTAGGCATCTTGTTTATGTTTTTCATTTCCTTTCCTTTACTTAGTTAACGTGTATCTTATTTATATTCTTATATTGTTTATTTATGTTTCTCTTCTTCATTATGTTTAGCTAAGTTTATTATATCAAGGTGAAAATGTTACATAAATGGTGTAAGAATAAGTATAATATAAACTTAAGATGGACTTCAATGTTTATATCCTAAACAACTTGCTATTAACATGTCTTATCATTTTTATCTTATTAATTCTTAATACCTTGCTTGTTAAATGGTTAATCTAGATTTTTGTTGTATAACACTTGGTACAATAAATGCTTGGCACTTTTATAGCCCAACCATATGGTATAACCTACACCTGTGCTATGAAAGGAACTTGATTTGTTGTTAACATAAGTTAGCATCATGAATTCCTGACAATATTTAAAAGTTTGGTGTTACTTAAATAAGATAATTAATATTATCATGTTAACAATTTATAATGAGCTATTAATAACAAATCATCCGATTGGAACTTCCTTTGTGTGTGGTTTCCAGTTGAGTAATAAAAAGTGTTTACACTATCTTGTTCGAAATACCATTAGTGGATCCTCTAACATTGACATTTGTTTTTATCATTATTTAATCCTCACATTAATGTTATATCTCAAAGTCCTCTTTAACTTGTTATTATTATTATTATTATTATTATTATTATTATTAATTTATAATTTATATAGTTAACCTCCCTGTGGTTCGACCCCGGTCTTGCCGGGTTATTTATTACTTCGACACTCCTGAATTTGGAAGAAGACATCAATCTTTTGGTCGTGTCACCCCTCAATGGTGGTAATCCGCTAGGAGTATCGTCAGGGAATGCATCATCAAACTCCTGCAACAAAGAAATAGCAACACTAGGCATAATATAATCAAGATCATTAGTATTAAAGTAAGCCTTTTTGTACACAAGTAAAATCATTGGCTTGTAAATGAAAAATGTTGATCTCACCTCACCTTCTCTAGCATAAAAATTGGGTTATTTCTTTAGATTTTCGACACAATTCTCATCATCCTTCTTGACTTTCCTCACTATTCTTGTCCTACCTCCATTTTATGCCAGATTTGGGTGTTTTTGAGTTAAGGTCGAATGGTTTGATTTGTTTGGAGTGCTGGTCGAATATTTATTTATGTTTGGATGGGTGGCCGAGTGGGTTGTAGTGGTTTGGGTTCTAGCCGAATCTGATGGTCTTCTCTCCCCTTGTTCCTCACCTTGATTTTCTCTCCCCATTGCCTCATGCTCACTTTTTAGCTTTATTTAATCATCATATACCTGTTTGGGTGTAAAAGGTATAAGAGTGATGGTTTTACCATCTTTTACAATGTTATACCTAATTCATAAGTGCCCATGCCACGGAAAATCACATTCCTCTTAGCCCTGTTTGGTCCAAACCTGATTCCTTGGCCAACAGATGCAAAATCATAGTCATCTTCACTCGGATTTGCATTTTCGTCAACAAACTCTGTAAAATCAGATATGACATTCCGTACGGCCATACGGACCGTGTTTCCTCGACAATCAGCCCCACTATTCTATTGCTTTATCGAATTCACCTCATCTTTCAGATCCTTATATGTCTTAGACAACAACTCAAGCTGTTGGCCTATTGCTCGCAATTGGAAAGCTACGTCAGCGTTTTATGTCGTTGATTTGTTGTTTTCAGACATTCTTTAAATCTATAAAATTTGGTTAGTAGCACAAAATATATCTTCACACCTCTCGTGTATCACACAAAAAAAAAAAATTAAGGTTTTTCACTCTAATAAGATCACTACGCCTTTTACCTCATAGTTTGTTTTCTTTTGGTTCTTTAGGAACTGAAATCAACAAATCAAAGTCAATAGCCTTCGCAGGGCACTCTAATTATAATTTTCAGACTAAAAAATCAATAAATATACTGAAAACAAAGCAAAACAAAACTACAATTATCATTTCGCAGGTAGTAATGCAAATTCATATGAATTGTGGACGAAACGAAGACATGAAATAAAACATAAGCAAAAATAGTTACTTGACTCCTAGATAACCCAAATATAATAGAAAGAAAAATATTTGGACAAAACTAAACAGATCACGTTTTGAAACTTGATGCGAATCTAACCTATTACGCAATTTTTACGTAACAGAATTGAAACCCAAACCAAACGATCTTAAAATGACCTCAAATTTAATATGTAGTGTTATAATACTAAATAAACAACAAAAATCAATTTATAGGTTGTTCTATTATGTCTAGGTACCCAAACCCCTTATATGATCAGTTTGCGGCAGAATTAAACCTCTAATTAAAACCTCCAGACTTCGATATCAAAATAAGCCCAAATTTAATATATAATGTTATCTCATCCTCAATGCACAGAATATGAAGTTTCAATTGATTCTAAGATGGTTTGCTTATCGTTCACTAAGAGTAGTGTTTCTATGGCACAATTGAAGCTCGAATTAAAACCTTAAGCAAACAATATCATAATAAGCCCATATTTGACATATGATGCTATCTTACCCCTAATAGATGGAATCTTAAGTTTCAATTAATTCCGAGTTGGTTTTCTTATGGTTCACCAAGAGTTGTGTTCATGCGACAAAAATTGAATGATCCTTCAAATTTCAACTAATCCATCTCTCTCTCTCTCTCTCTCTCTCTCTCTCTCTTTTTCTTTTTAATATACTGATATGATTAGAGATAGTAACAAGATGAAAAATAACCCCTTTTTTTCCTTAGATAACGCAGATACGAAGAACAAGAAAATGGACGCAAATACTGAAAAACTTAAAGGAACACTAAAAAAACAAAAATTACATAAGGATATGACCTTGTTTTGGAGCCTAGCTCTGATCCCAACTGATACGAACTTCATTAACACATGGTCACGCAACCCACAATCAAGATTGAGATTTGATCTTGGAAAGCCGAAATAGGTCTGATAGGAGTGTGACACAATGAAAACCTGCCCCTAGGCACCAACACTATTAGAATGAGTAGAATGATGACACGAAACCGGTTAATCTTCAGAATTGAAGAATATAAGATTCACTCTCACACGTTAAAACTAAAAAATTTAGAAATAATAATCATCAAAGCTGCCAAAATTTTGGTTACATGAGTTTAAATAGCTCTTAAGAAATGAACCCTAATGGACCCCTTATGTGGACTTATATGAGATCCACTCAAAACTAACCTAAAATCGTAAACTGAAAAGCCCATAACTTGATCCAAACAAGCTTAAAGTAAAATATTACATAACTGATTCAAGGCTTATTTATAGTCTTCCATGCAGCCCCTTAATCCTAGAAACCAAAGGAAAAGGTAGCCACCCATGTTGTTTCCAAGTTGTAATGGGATTCTTTTATTTCCTTTGCTGTCCTCACCTCATGGCCCAAATAAGGTTGTATTGGACCCCCCTTGCACATGGATAAGATGTACTAAGGTCTCCTTTTGATACTCTAATGGACCGTTCAATTGTGAAAACCTTCAAAACCAATGCATTCAATGCCTCCACATCAGGGTGACATGCAAGGGTGGTTTGGATATGAGTTTCTTTGCAAGAGGAGCTGCTGCGACTAGGGTTGCTACTGGTTTTGGGAGAGAGGAAAAGACATCTCTTTTTTCATCTCCATGCATTTATACATCTTCTTAAATGTGGTGGGTTGTGTTTGGATGTTGGATGTTCTTATCCTAGCACCCTTTTTTGGTTATCTTTGGACCGGTTCTTTCATGTTTTCCACTTGGTATTGGCCGATCTATTTCTCTCTTTCTTTCTTTTTTAAATGAGGTTTCACAGTTAAGGTTCTCAAACCTGATTTTCGGCTTTCTTGAGAAAGTATCATCTTTATTATGGGTTGCTTGACCACGTGATTCAGAGGTTCGCATCAGTTGCTAAAGTTGCCTCCCCTTTAGTTTCCTTGTTTATCTAGGATAATTAATTATAGCTTTAAAGAATCCTCTCAAAACTAGAAACCCTTTTTGCCTTCCTTTAACTTTTCTTGTAGGATTAGGAAACTGCCTAAGATAAGCTAACAAATCTGTCATTAAATACCATCAGCTCTTCTTTCCTTGTGTAGCTAGGATGAATAAGGAATCCTTACAATAAAAGGATTTTGAAGCATTAATGAATCCTTGCCACTTGGAAATTATGTCGCAGTCCATTAAAAATCATTATAGAACTAGAAAATTTCCAAAACATGCCACCACATCCTTATAGGTAAAGGATCCTTGCCAAATAGAAAGTCCACAAGTCAAAAGAAAGTAAATAACAAAACTTGTGTAGCCTATTTTGACCTATATTGATGTGCCGTGAATGATTCAAAAATCAGCAATAATGATTCTAACGAAAATGGATGAAGGATGAGTCTGGTTGTGTTGTCTTTCTTTTGGTGTTTAGGCTGGATTGTAGCAATTTAAAGGTAAATAAGATGGAGGATAGACTAGAATGATACTTTGATAAGTCGATCTGGACGCCACAAAGATCAGTCTAGGATTTCGACGCCACACCCTTTGTGATTGAAGAGTGATAAGTCAAGTAGGGTCCTTCACAAAATGAATTTGGAAGAACAACTCTTAATTCTCTGAATTAAGTTTCAAAATCTTGGCCAAAAGTGTTTATTACATATTCTGATACATATTTATCTTTGGAACATCCCTCCAAAGTTAGGTGAATTCAACATGACAGAAGTCAAGCCTAAAAACTAGACTTTTAATAAAGTAAGTAGCCAAATTTAACTAACACACGTTTTCTTTGACATTTCTAAAAACATAAGCAGACCAAATTTAAAATAGCCATAACTTTTGACACAAAAGTCCAATGCAATCATGGTTAGACAATCTAGAAAGATCACGTTCTGAACTTGAATTTTACCTACATTTCTTTTGTTTCATATGCATTGGATGACTTTAAATTCGGGTTCAAATCCATCTACTGTTCTGACCGTAAACAGCATCAATTCCTTCACTTATTTGCATTATCAATCCAAATACAAGTAGCCCAGCATCAAAAGAGCCATTAAGGGCTTTTCCCATCTCCAAGTTCCAATTGTAGGCAAATAAGCACCCTTGAACCAATTTCAAACTGATTGCTAATTTTTAACTCCGACGCAGCTTCAATCATTGCAATTTGATTCGTCAAGGCCTGTTGTAGAAACTGATTGCTAATTTTTAACTCCGACGCAGCTTCAATCATTGCAATTTGATTCGTCAAGGCCTGTTGTAGTTGTTTTGCTCTCGCTCTTGTCATTGGACCATCTGCATCCTCCTGCGTATTAGATTCAGCTGTACGAGATGGATTATAATTCCCATGATGCACATCATCAGCCCCGGGTTGATAATGATTTGTCCTCAAATCCGAATCGTCATCATCATCCAAGTACGGAGTTAAGTCTTTCACATTAAAAGTAGCTGATATGTTGTAATCACCAGGAAGATCTACCTTATACGCATTGTCATTCACCTTCTCTATAATACGAAATGGACCATCTGCATCCTCCTGCTTATTAGATTCAGCTTTACGAGATGGATTATAATTCCCATGATGCATGAGTTGCTCTTCCAAATTCGTTTTGTGAAGGACCCTACCTGACTTATCACTCTTCAATCACAAAGGGTGTGGTGTCGAAATCCTAGACTGATCTTTGTGGCGTCCAGATCGACTTATCAAAGTATCATTCTAGTCTATCCTCCATCTTATTTACCTTTAAATTGCTACAATCCAGCCTAAACACCAAAAGAAAGACAACACAACTAGACCCATCGTTCATCCATTTTCGTTAGAATCATTGTTGCCGATTTTTGAATCATTCACGGCACAACATCTGGTATCAGAGCGTCAGTTGCGATCTAAGACAGGAGCCAAAAACAACAACAACGGAAGAAAGGTTTGCTGGAATTGAGGTTGATAGACTTAACTATGGCTGGAGATAAAGAAGATTTGCCAAGAGGGTTAAGTTTGGAACAGGCACAGGTTATGGGCTTACAACGATCTCATGCTGAGATTCGGGATGAGATAACTGGAATTCGTGAACAGTTGAATACCATTATGCAAAGGATGCAAAGAAATAATTTGTAACCCCAACCGAGGCAAGCACTTAGGGTGCCACGAAATGATATTATAGAAGCTGACGAAGATCCAAATGGGGATGATGAGGCTGATGATAGGGTCAGACCAAGAAGGCAGAATTATAATCCTCCTAATGGTCTCAAACTTAAGATTCCACCGTTTAGAGGAAGTAGTTCACCTGAGGAATACTTGGAGTGGATTCAGAAGGTTGAAAAGGTGTTTGAATGGTATGAATATTCTGAAGAAAGGAAGTGCAAGGTGGCAGCACTTGAGTTTACAGATTATACTCTTTTATGGTGGGAAAACTTAAAGATTCAGAGGAGAAGGGATGGAGAGGAGGAGATTACAACATGGGCAACTATGAAAAGAGTGATGAAGAAGAGATTTGTTCCTGATTACTATAAACAGGAGTCATACATCAGACTTCAGACTTTGCGACAAGGATCTTTGAGCGTGGAAGAGTATGTGAAAGAGTTTGAGCTGCTGCTGATTCGATGTGAATTAATGGAACCTCAAGAGCAAACAATAACTAGATTTCTTGGAGGGTTGAGGAAGGATATAGCTAATGTTGTTGAGTTACAGCCGTACATCTTCCTTGAGGATGTTATAAAGCTTGCAACCCGAGTAGAGAGGCGGCAGAGACGAGGAGGTGTCCGAACTGGTGTAACTACATCAAGCACGACAAGGGTTGTTTCTACACCAACACGAACATGGAGCACACCTAAACGAGCTGAGAAGGTGGAGTTTAGCAAGGGGAATACCAGTTCTGATTCTTTGAAGGGAAAGGAGAAGGTGACAGAACCTCAACATCCTAGGAGGTCTCGGGACATCAAGTGCTTCAAGTGCTTAGGACATGGACACATTGCTTCAGAATGTCCAAATAAAAGGGTGATGATTTTGCATAGGGATCATGGAGAGCTGATCAGTGGAGATGAGGTTGAAACTGAAGATGAAGATGAGGTACAAGTGGCTGAACAAGAAGAGGATTTCAAACCAGTGAAGGGAGATTTGTTGGTTGTTCAACGGGTTCTGAATGCACAAATTGATGTCAGTGATGAACAACGTGAGAACATCTTTCATACTTGATGTCAGATTCGAGATAAGGTGTGTAGGATGATCATTGATAATGGAAGTTGTACTAATATTGCGTCAACTACCTTGGTGGAGAAATTGGGTTTAACTACCCTTCCACATCCCAGGCCCTATAGTTTGCGATGGCTGAATGAGAATGGGGAGATTCGGGTGACAAAGCAAGTTCGTGTACCTTTTTCCATTAAAACCTATCATGACGAGGTTTTGTGTGACGTTGCGCCAATGTCAGCTAGCAATTTGTTGTTGGGTCGTCCATGACAGTTTGATAAGGATGTGACCTACAATGGACGAAAGAACACTTATTCTTTTATGCTGAATGGAAAGAAGGTGAACTTGTTACCACTGAGTTCTCAACAAGTTAGAGAGGATCAATTACGAAGCCAACAAAAAAAGGAGACATCAAACAAGCATTGGCCACAACATGGATTGTTTTCATGGTCTGGGCAAAGCAACTACTACAAGTAGAAGGATTGGACTTACCAAGACAGATTAAGGAATTACTTGAAGAATTTAAAGATGTGTTTCCAGATGAATTACCTAAAGGGTTACCACCTGTTCGTGGTATTGAGCATCAAATTGATTTGGTGCCGGGAGCTTCACTTCCTAATAGACCAGCATACAGATGTAATCTAGAGGAAGCGAAAGAGATTCAAAGGCAGGTCGGTGAGCTCTTAGAGAAGGGCTATGTGGGAGAATCACTTAGTCCATGTTCCGTACCTACTTTGCTTGTATCGAAGAAAGATGGTACCATGAGGATGTGTATGGACAGCCGCACTATCAACAAAATAACAGTTAAGTATCGATTTCCTATACCCAGACTTGGTGATTTGCTTGATGAGTTGCATGGTGCTGCATTGTTTTCTAAAGTCGATTTGATGAGTGGCTATCACCAAATTAGAATGAAAGAGGGAGATGAATGGAAAAAAACATTTAAAACTAAACAGGGGTTATATGAATGGATGGTAATGCCGTTTGGGTTATGTAATGCGCCTAGTACATTTATGAGGCTTATGAATCATGTATTGAGGAAGTATATTGGGCTGTTTGTTGTAGTATATTTTGACGACATCCTGGTGTATAGCAAGACCTTTGATGATCATGTGAAGCATCTTAGAGTTGTGTTTGAGACTTTGCAAGATTCTAAGTTGTATGGGAAACTCACAAAGTGTTACTTCTGTAAAGAAAGAGTCGTGTTTCTTGGATATATTATCTCTAGCAGGGGAGTTAGAGTTGATGAGGAGAAAATTGAGGCAATTCGGGACTGGCCAAAACCTACTAGTATTGCTGATGTGAGGAGTTTCCATGGTTTAGCTTCTTTCTACAGGCGATTTGTGAAAGACTTCAGTTCTATTGTTGTTCCTATGACATAATGCTTGAAAAAAGGGAAAGAGTTTAGATGGAGTGAAGATGCGCAAAAAGCTTTTGAGCTAATTAAGGAAAAGTTGTGTACTGCTCCAGTTTTAGCACTTCCAGACTTTGCTAAAACATTCAAAATAGAGTGTGATGCTTCTGGGGTTGGAAATGGTGCTGTTTTGATGCAAGAAAAGAGACCGATTGCATTCTTCAGTGAAAAGTTAAATGGAGCGCGTTTGAACTACTCTATTTACGACAAGGAGTTCTATGCTTTGATTCGGGCTCTGGAGGTATGGCAGCACTACTTGGTGCCTAAAGAATTTATTATACATACTGATCATGAAGCCTTGAAGTATCTTAAGGGGCAAAGCAAGCTGAATCGAAGACACGCTAAATGGGTGGAGTTCATGGAGTCATTTCCTTATGTCATAAAGTACAAGAAAGGGCAAGTTAATGTGGTTGCTGATGCTCTTTCTAGGAGGTATGCACTGATCTCTATGTTGAATGCAAGGCTGATGGGTTTTGAACAGGTGAAGGATCAATATGCCAATGATTCCTATTTTGCTAATATGGTTGCCGAATGTGCAAAGGGAGCTTGTGATGGGTTCTTTATGCATGAAGGTTACTTGTTCAAAATGGGCAGAATGTGTATTCCTTCAGGTTCGTTACGGGAATTGCTTGTGCGAGAGGCTCATAGTGGTGGTCTTAGTGGTCATTTTGGGGAGAAGAAGACTTATGAGCTGCTGAAAGAACATTTTTTTTGGCCCAGCATGTTACGGGATGTACACAAGGTGATTGAAAGATGTGCTATTTGCAAGAGAGCTAAGGGTAAAGAGAATGCATATGGACTATACATGCCACTGCCTATTCTAGAGCAACCATGGATGGACATTAGCATGGACTTCGTACTTGGATTACCAAGAACACAACGTGGGAAGGATTCAATAATGGTGGTTGTTGATCGATTCTCCAAAATGTCCCATTTCATTCTTTGCAAGAAAACTGACGATGCAGTACATGTTGCTGATTTGTTCTTTTAAGAGATTGTTCGTTTGCATGGAGTTCCTAAAAGCATTGTCTCTGATCGTGATACAAAGTTCTTAAGCCATTTTTGGAAGACTCCTTGGAGGAAACTTGGAACGAAGTTACTTTTCAGTACAGCATGTCATCCACAAACTGAGGTAGTAAACCGAACTTTATCTTCTTTGTTATGAGCTGTTATACATAAGAATTTAAAGAGTTGGGATACTTGTTTGCCTATTGTGGAGTTTGCATATAATCATAGTGTGCATGGGGCTACAAAATTTTCACCATTTGAGGTTGTGTATGGCTCTAATCCTTGTGTTCCTATTGATCTTGTTCATATTTCAATTGATGAGAGGACATCTATGGATGGAATTAGAAAGGCAGAATTGATGAAGAAACTACATGAGCAGGTTCGACTACATATTGAGGACAAAACAACAAAGTATGCTAAACAAGCTAACAAGGGGTGAAAGATGGTCAGGTTTGAACCTGGAGATCTTGTTTGGATTCATATTAGCAAGGGCAGATTTCCAAGCAAACATAAGTCCAAGTTGATGCCAAGAGCTAAAAACTAGACTTTTAATAAAGTAAGTAGCCAAATTTGACTAACACATGTTTTCTTTGATATTTCTAAAAACATAAGCAGACCAAATTTAAAACAGCCATAACTTTTGACACAAAAGTCCAATGCAATCATGGTTAGACAATCTAGAAAGATCACGTTCTGAACTTGAATTTTACCTACATAAATCTTGTTTTCACATGCATTGGATGACTTTAAATTCAGGTTCAAATCCATCTACTGTTCTGACCGTAAACAGCATCAATTCCTTCACTTATTTGCCTTATCAATCCAAATACAAGTAGCCCAGCATCAAAAGAACCATTAAGGGCTTTTCCCATCTCCAAGTTCCAATTGTAGGCAAATAAGCACCCTTGAACCAATTTCAAACTGATTGCTAATTTTTAACTCCGACGCAGCTTCAATCATTGCAATTTGATTCGTCAAGGCCTGTTGTAGTTGTTTTGCTCTCGCTCTTGTCATTGGACCATCTACATCCTCCTGCGTATTATATTCAGCTTTACGAGATGGATTATAATTCCCATGATGCACATCATATATCGTTAGGCCTTTCTGAACTCTGATTGATATGAAATTCTACCCCAACATACAATAATATTTCAGGAAACTCTGGTTATATTTCAACCCAATCTAAAGGTCATTGAGAATTATAATTATTACTGTAAAATTAGACAGTAGGCACAATGACGCTAGAATCCAAATTTCCTTGTTCAACCCTTTTTTAGATTGTATCACCTTTGGCCACATATACTGCCTCACCATAAAAAGGGATGCTGAAATGATTCAAACACCTCAGCGAACAACCTCAAATGCACCACCAGGAGACATGCAACCCATAAGAATTTGCTTGTTCTTTGGGCTTAAACCCTTGATAGGATTTCGCACAGTTACAGTAGTTCTTCCGCTTCCATGACAAATTTTCCTATTTGTGCTTCATAAAAAGTAGCAAAAGGTTGATGGATCATTACCCTGATGATATAAGATAATAAAGGGTTACTTTATCTCGCATAAGAAGGTCATGAGAAGAGAAAGAATAATAATAAAAAAAAGATAGAATTGAATAACCATACAGGCATTGCTTACGCATTGCATACGGCTCTACAAAAGAATTCACTTTTACCGAAGAAAAATAGAGTCTACAAAGCCTAGGTTAGTAAATGATACAACGACCACCCTTTCCTTGGGAGGAATTGAGAAAAAAAAATTACTATAGTGGCTCCGTTGCTTTATTTCATTGGTGATTTAGCAATCCCATAATTTTTTTTTTCAAATAAAAAAAGAAAAAAGAAAATAATATTTTTTTTCTTGTCCTCTTTCATAATTCATAATAATATAAATAGCATTAAGGACCTTTTGGTGTGAAAACAATAAAGAAAAGTTTGCGACACTGAAATAGGCTCCTGATAAAATCGGAATTACCCTTAATATCTCATACTACTCTTTCAATACATAATTTAATGTTAAAATGAAATAAAAAAAATTCTTATATTGAATTCGAAATTCCATGCTATTATTACTTAATATTATATTTCATATGGCGAAGGCATAATTTTCTTTTTTCTTTCAAATAAAATAAAAACTCATTGGCGCTAAGCATGAGGGAATGCTAGATGTTTGGTAATTTTTCCTCCGACCAAGATAAAAGATCACATTGAAGTGGCTAATCCCATACATACTGTTTATACATCTGGTCGCACAAATTGCATAGTATCATAAATAGTTATTCTGGGTATTACCCATTCGCTAAGAGAGTTGATAAACAAATACAAATCTTTGATCCACTTTATGTACTGAGATATACCTTAAGACAGATAAGTTGATTTGAGATCTCGCTATCAATATCTTGACATAAAAAAAGTAATCTTTCTCGATAAAATCGGTTGATTAGGATCAAATTCTATCCCTTAGGAACCGTACATGCACCTTTTGATGCATACGGTTCATCAAAAATCACGAAAAAAGAATCAATATGTAGATCCCATTTAACGAATAATGAAGGGGTTTTTCCTCCATTTTTCAATAAAGATGGTTTTTTTACCCGTTTACCTATAAATAAATAAAAATTCATTAAACTTATCAAACTGACTTCTCATTAATGTATTCATTCATTGGGATCCAATTCAAATCACGATGACATTCTCTTGTTCCTTAGGGGCTTCTTTAATTCTTTTAGGTTTGTGCTCTACTGCAAGTAAAGATCTACCCGATTTGGATTTGCACATATAGGAAAAATGCCCCCAATACCGTGTCTTTTGGTACAACTTCTTCTTCTTTTTTTTCATTTCATTTCACGTGTTCCACAAAATATTTGACGTATTTATCAGATTATTCCATTGATTATGATTAATAGTTTTAAATTATGCCTATTTCTAATTTATAAAATTTATAAATAGAATATGATACAAATAGTAATCATGGATCTAATTGCACTTTATTGCCACTTCATGCTCTAATTTTTGGATGATTTAATCAATCCTTCTTTGGTGAAACAGAGGATATCTCGATCGGGGGTAGAGAACGGGTGATTAATACTTAAAAGTGTATTCTCATTAAGGTTTTATATTATCATAATGCACTTAAAGTATCATTAAATTCTCTAACTTAAGCATGTTTTATAATAACGAGTATGATAATATAAGATAGCTTTAATTTATAGTAAATGCTCATTTTAAATGCAGGCAAGTTTCACAATTCAAGTGATTGATTGATTTGTATAACTATTGAAATTGAGAAGACAAAGAAAGAGTGAAGCATCATTTTAGAGAAGAGATGATGGTTTAATTCAAACTAGAACATCATTCGGTTATTGAATCATAACTAGAGCTATATACCTTGGATTTAGGTCTGGTTTATCTTGATGGAAAGCTAAGACATGGGCCTAAAACCTTTAAAAGAGTCCAAGATTCACATCTTTCATTTTCAAATTCAAATCTTAGCATCAAAAGAGATATTTGAATCTATCTTGCAGCCCAAACACTATTCAGTGTTTAGCCCATATCTCGAGTTCTAGACATCCAAATGAGCTTTGATGTTTTTTGTTGAAAAGCTGAGACAATTGCCCACAGCTTTCATGAAGACTACTATGTGCTCAAATTCTGATATTATCAATGAAGTTTTAGCTAGCCAACAATGTCAATAACTAGCCACCAAGTCAATGATTGGCCACCAACTAAATAGTTAGTCATCTAATCAATAGTTCTGAATTTTAGCCTATAAAAGGAGGCATTTGCCATGTATTTAGACATCTTAGTTTTTCAGATCAAGATCATATTCTTGCTTTCTTTCTTTGTATTTTTGTAATGTTTAAGTTTTGCTTTTATTAATCTCTTGTTTATGCTAATCATCATAACTCTATGTTCTTATCTAGTTTATGTATGTTCTTCATTATGTTTAGCTAAGTTAATTATGTCAAAGTGAAAAAGGTTTCACTAATGGTGTTAGAATAAGCATAATATAAACTCAACATGGACTTTAATGTTTGTCTTTTTATCTTACTAATTCTTAATACCTTACTTGTTAAATAATTAATCTAGATTTGTGTTGTATAACACTTGGTACAATAAATGCTTAATCCTTCATAGTCTTCAGCCGACATCATTGTTATGAGATGAACTTGATTTATCGTTAACATAAGTTAGCATCATGAATTCCTGACAATATTTAAACTTATGGTGTTACTAAAATAAGATAATTAATATGATCATGTTAAAAATTTATAATGAACTATTAAGGATAAATCATCCGATTGGAACCTCATTTCTGTGTAGTTTCTAGCTGAGTAATAAAAAGAGTTTATATTATATTTACTTGTAATACCATTAGTGGATCCTCTAACATTGACAACTGTTTTTATTATTGTTTAATCCTCACATTAATCTCACATCTCAAAGATATCTTTAACTCTTTTTTAAATTATATATATTATTTATAATTTATATAGTTCACCTCCCTATGCTTCGACCCTGGTCTTATTGGGTTATTTATTACATTAACACTCCTGCACTTGAAATAAGATGTCAATCTTTTAATCATGTCAACGGAGAAATCTCATAATGACCCAATATCTTTGACAAGTCGCACTATATGTCAATCCAATTTGAACTATCCTCTCTAGGATTTCAAAAAGGGACTTTTGGAACACCAATACGCTTTAAATGAAAAATAATAATTAAGTACTCTATTTCACTTTAATGTGAAAGCGTAACAATGAACTTATTGTCTTAATAATATTATATGAATTTATTGTCTTAATAATATTATATTGGATATTGGCTTTTATTTTATTATTTTTTCTATTTTCTTTATTTTTTTTTGTTTTGTTTTTTTTGTTATTCACATAGATTCGATAAGTTCATAACATTAAAAAAAAAAAGACAAAATGAATAAAGTAAAATTCTTACGAATAGGCTCTTTGAATGATGAACAAATCCGTGTGAATAGACCCTTTCCACCCACGCGCCACCAAGTTTTTTCTTAAAATAATATTTATTAAAATACAAAAAAGCCTCTGAGTTAACTTGATATAAAAAATAATGAAAAGATGAAAAAGCTGCTTAAAGAAAGTTTAGTAAATTTTGCCTTTTAAGGTCAATCAAGCTATTTTAGTATGCTAAAAAAATTGAAAAGACTAAAAAGCCACTGAACTTAAGTTTATTTTTTTATATTATTAAAGGTTAATTAAGCCATTTTACTATAAAAGGTAAAAAGACAGTTTTATCCCCACATAATTTGACAATGACAATTGATATGGTTCAGCCCTATGATACGACCCAAGTAAGGTCAGATTCAGATTTTGGCGTAAAAAGCGCAACAGTCCAGGTTCACGGCAATCGTCATAATTCTCAATCCGACTGTTGGATCAGACTACTATTTTATGTGGACTCTCCAAACATGTTTTACTATGTTGGATTAAACATTCAGGTCAATCGGAGTTCGGGAAGGAACTGCAATACTGGTCAACGTAGGCTGTACGAATTTTGTTATTTACTTCTATTTGACTTGTGGACTTCCTATTTGGTTAGGATTCTTTTCCTACAAGGATGTGACAGCTGGTTTTGGAAATTTCCTAGTTTTGACTTAAATAAACCTTAATGGACCCCTTATGTGGACTTATATAAGGTCCACTTAAAACTGGCCCAGAACCCTAAACTGAAAAGCCCATAACCTGATCCAAACAAGCCTTGGACCCTAACTCAAAACAAAGTTTTAATTAAGCCCAAATATTAAGGAAAATAATAAAAATAACTAATCTGTCATTAAATACCACGAGCCCTTCTTTCCTTGTGCAGCCAGGATGAATAAGGAATCCTTATAAGAAAAGGATTCTGAAACATTAATGAATCACCGCCACACTTGTAGATTATATTGTAGGTCATTAAAGATCCTTGTGGAACTAGGAAATTCCCAAAACCAGCTGCCACATCCTTATAGAAAAATAATCCTAACCGAATAAAAAGTCCACAAGTCAAATAAAAGTAAATAACAAAATTCGTACAGCCTCTGTTGATCAATATTACGATTCCTTCCCGAAATCCGATTGACCTGAATTTTTAACTTAAGGGAGTAAAACATGTTTGGAGAGTCCACATAAAATATTAGCCCGATTCAACGATCAGATTGAGAATTATAACTATTACCGTGAACCTGGATTGTTGCGCTTTTTACGTCAAAATCTGAATCTGACCTTACTTGGGTCGTATCATAGGGCTGAACCGTATCAACAATTGTATCCTAGTGAAAAGACCTAAGTACCCTAAATGCATTCCTCAATGGTTAACAATCGAAGGGTGAATTCATCATTATACTATTCCAATGAATAATATTTTATATTTAGGTGTGCAATAATTTCCCAAGCAGTTTTACTATTTTGTAATTCCATCTCGATATATCATTAATTAATACAAAAAATACATGATGGCAAGAAAATAAAAGTCAGTTTCAATAATTTTCTACAAGTCAATGTACCCACTATACTTTATAGTTAGGATTTCAAGTTAATTTTTAATGTAAGACAAAAAAAAAAGAAGATGTAGGAGTTATACATGCATTCTTTTATGTTAATTCTTTTTAATTGAGGAATGGAAAGATGTATGCATTTAATAAAATAAAATTATAAATATAAACTATAAATCTTTTTTTGTTAACACTAGCTAAATATTGAAGCATGAAGTTGATCTTTCTAGTAAGAAAGAGAAGATGGATGTACATACAAATATTTTACCTGACTGTCCTTTTAATTAAATTTTTTTTTATTTTATTTTTCTTGGAGGTTAAATCTTGTCGCTAAATACATATGATTTTCATTATTATAAATGCATCATGTAAATAAAATTGATTAATCTAATATTTAAGAGAAACAATTAAAAATAAATTATTAGAATCTCTTTGATGTATTATAAAATTATAGAAACAATAAAAATAATAATAACTATTAATAAAAAAAATGAATTGACACGATTAAAAGATTAATGTCTACTTCCAAGTGCAGGAGTGTCGAAGTAATAAATAATCCAGCAAGATCGAGGTCGAACCATGAGGAGGTTAACTATATAATAATAATAATAATAATAATAATAATAATAAGTTAAAGAGGACTTTAAGATGTAAGATTAATGTGAGGATTCAACAATGATAAAAATAAATGTCAAGGTTAGAGGATCCACTAATAGTATTAGAAATAAGTATAGTATAAACTCCTTTTATTAATCAGCTGTAAACCACGCACAAAGGAGGTTCCAATCAGATGATTTATCCTAGTTTGGTCCTCTCTTTGTCTTTAAATTTCAGTTTGAACTCAACTAGCATCTATTTTCTAAGTTTGGTCCTCTCTTTGTCTTTAAATTTCAGTTTGAACTCAACCAGCATCTCTTTTCTAAGTTTGGTCCTCTCGTTGTCTTTAAATTTCAGTAGTTCAACACATCAATCAATCCTTTGATTTATGTGATAGGCCTACATTTAAGATGAGCATTTACCATAAATTAAAGGTATCTTATATTATTAGATATGTTATTATAAAACATGCTTTAGTTAAGGAGTTATTGATACTTCAAGTGTAAAATGATGATATAAACCTTGATAAAAATACACTTATAAGTACTATACTTATTTCTAATACTATTAGTGGATTCTCTAACCTTGACATTTGTTTTTATCATTGCTGAATCCTCACATTAATCCTCACATTTGTTATTATTATTATTATTATTATTATTATTTATAATTTATATAGTTAACCTCCTTGTGGTTCGACCTCGGTTTTGCCGGGTTATTTATTACTTCGACACTCCTGCACTTAGGAGAAGACATCAATCTTTTGGTCGTGTCACTAAACATAATGAAGAAGAAAAACATAAATAAACAACATAAGAACATAAATATAGTAAAGGAAATGAAAAGCATAAACAAGAGATTAAGGAAAATATAACATTAAATAAAACTTAAACATTACAAAAATATAAAGAAAGAAATAAAGAGCATGATCTTGATATAAAAACCAAGATGCCTAAATGCATGGCAAATACCTTCTTTTATAGGCCTAAATTTAAAACTATTGATTTGATGACTAATTGTTGAGTTGGTGGCCGCATCTTGACTTGGTGACAAACCTTATCTTCTTGTTTGAATAAAATGACATTGATAACATTAGATTTTGAACAAACATAACTCATGAAAGTTCTAGGAAATTGTCTCAGCTTTCTAAATAAAAGAAATTGAGGTCATTTAAACTTCTAGAACTCGAGATATAGGCTGAACATTGAACAATGTCTGGGTTGCAGGACAGATTCGAACTTTTCCTTTATTTCTAAAATTTGGACTTGAAAATGGTCTTTTCAAATCTTGGACTCCCATGAACGTTGTAGGGCTACGTCTTACCTTTCCATCCATATAAAGGATACCTAAATCCGAGATCTACAGCTCTAGATATGACCCAATGACCGAATAGTGTTACAGTTTGGACTAAACCAGCATCTCTTTTCTAAGTTTGGCCCTCTCTTTGTCTTTAAATTTCAATAGTTCAACTTACCAATCAATCCTTTGATTTATATGATAGGCCTGTATTTAAGATAAACATTTACCATAAATTAATGATATCTTATAGTATCAGACTTGTTATTATAAAACAGGCTTTCGTTAAGGAGTTTTCGATACTTCAAGTGCAAAATGATGATATAAAACCTTGATAAAAATACATTTCTAAGTACTAATCATGAATCCAATCAATTTTAAAAAATGAGAGTGAGGGAGTTAATGAAAAATAATTTTTTAAAAAACTAATTAAAATTAACAAAAGAGGCTAGGTTTTGTTGGCCTAGTAGGCTATAGATCCTGAGTGTCTAGTAAAAAAAAAATACAAGTGCACCTGGTTTTGTTATATATTTGTCCAAAAAGGAAGAAATAGTAGATGATTAGTTTTTTTAAAAAACAAAATGAATGACATGTTTTGTACCTAGGCAGACAACATGGCGTTCATTGATAAATTCTTTGATCATTAAAAATCAAGGTCCGAGTTTTAGAACCAAAAAAACTCAAATTTCAATATACTTCAAAAACATTTTATAAAACCTCAAGTTAAACACATTTTTATTCCTAAAACAATGTGTAATCAAAGTAAAAACAAAAAATCAAATCTGATTCTAGCATATTTAGGATAGTAATTTTCATATTTTAATTATTTTCTTCTTAGTTTGTGTGATACGATCCAGGCAAGGTCAATAAGGATTTTTGTGTAAAATGTGCAACTATCTAGTTTTACGGCAACAATCATAATTCTCAATCCGACCTTAGGATCGAGCTGCGATTTTATTTGCAGTCTCTTGATATGTTTTCCCACCTTGGGTTAACATTTCAAGTCAATCAGATTTTGAAAAGGCATCGTAATATGAGTCAACAGAGGCTTTATGAATTTTGTTATTTATTTTCTTTTGACTTGTGGACTTCCTATTTGGCTAGGATTCTCCTCCTAAAAGAATGTGGCAGCTTGTTTTGGCAATATCCTAATTTTACAAGGATCTTTAATGGGCTGTAATATAATTTTCCAAGTGTGGCAAGGATTCATTAATGTTTCAAAATCCTTTTCTTACAATGATTCCTTATTCACCCTAGCTACAACAAGGAAAGAATACTTCAAAATTAATTCTACCTTCAGATCAGATTTCCTAGTTTTTTAGGACTTTTTAAGGGTGACAAATCTGATTCTAGCATATTTAGGATGATAATTTTTGGATTTTATTTGTTTTTTATTATTCTCTTCTTATTCTTTGGGTTATTATTATTTATTTGGGTCAATTGTAAGTGGGCTTCATATAAGTCCACCTAATGGGGGTCCATTAGGGTTTATTTAAGTCTAGAGTTAGTATAAATAAAGGCATAAGTAGCCATGTAAGTTAGACAATTCAAATTGATAAAACTTTTTGTTTGCCACACTTTTTGTGTGTGTGTGTGTGTGTGTTAGTGAGGTAATCTCCCTTTCATGGTTCTCTAAAGAACTAAAAAATGACTTATCGAAGAATAATTGTCTTCGTGGCATCATCCTTATAATTCTCATTCGCGAATCAATATTCGTCGTTTGCTTACCAAAAAAAAAAAATCAATATTCGTTGGGTGGGGGTTTTTGTTTCCAATAATGCTGGTGCCTAGATACAAGTTATCTTTATGTCACACTCGTATGAAATCTGATCTACTTGGCTTTCTGGGAATTGCCTTTGCATGTGGGTTGCGTGACCCATCACGAGGTTCACATCATTTGATATTAGAGCTTGGCTCCATTAACCAGGTTATATCATTCTGAAGTTTTCATTTCTTGTTGATTCCGCAAAAATTCCTGAGTATCCAATTTCTTCTTCTCCTTGAATTTGTGGCATATAATTTTTTTTTTATTTCATTCTGTTATTGTTCAAAATATATCAATAGCATCAAAAACAAAAACAAAAAAAGAGAAAAGCAAAAAAAATCATACAAAAAGATGTTTATGGGTTTCTGTTGTAGAAAACTAAACAAGATAAAATTGGATCAAATCAACTCGAAATTAGCTCAAATTGGATACTATGCTTACTGGTGTCCTAATCACACTACATATTAATTTTAAGGTCAGTTGGATATCGTTTGCTTTGGTTTTCAATTTCGGGTCTAATCAGGTCTCATTCATAATGTTTTTGTGTCAGTATATCAAATCTTATTGTAAATTGCTCGAACCTTATATTCTATCTATTTGGATTGATATCACACTATATCTGAAATTTTAGCTCAATTGGATATCATTTAGTTTAGATTCCATATTCAAACTTAACTGGTTGTAAACGAGTCTGTTTTGCATCAACTTTTGAAATTCACTTCTTTCTATTGTTTTCATTTCTTGCAGTATATTTTCAACATATCCAACATATTTGAGTGATGTTTCACCATTTTGCATATTTCATTTCTATTTTTATTCGAGTCTTCAGTTTCATTCATGTTTCAAATTGATTCGTTTGGTACTCGCGAGACTATCATCGCAGTTTTGTTTTGGCTTGTTTTCTTGTTTTTATTGCCTCTTGAGTCATATATAAATATTTAGATTGCGTTGCTAAGTTGGTTCTATTTGGTGTTGGTTTGAGTTCCGCAAGAACCACAAGAAGGTGAGACGAGAGGTGCGAGCGTGTGAGGATATTAAGAGTGTTTGAGCAAAACACAAGCGATGTGAGTATTTTTTTTTACCTCTAACCAATTTTTACAGGTACTATCATGTCAGATCAAAACAACACACCACCCCCTCCCTATGTAGAACTCAAATTCCAAATGCAAACCATGACGAAGATGATGGAAAGAGTGAATTTTGTGATGGGGAACGTGTGTGACAGACTTGAGAAGGTGGGAAAATAAGGTAATGTGGCAGGAACATGTACCCGATACGTGAGAAAGGTTGGGGCTGAACCGAAATCAAACAATGATAGTGGGGCTGAAAGGCCAAGGTGGGCTGATTATGAGGACATTGATGATATTGGTGATGGTGGTCTTAAGGATACGACCAGAGGCCATCGAGAAGGTTTTCTAATGTGGATCAGACCAACACCAAGTGTAATCATGCCAACGATCCATTAGAGGTGCCAATTGGGCCAATTACAAGAGCTAAGGCAAAGAAGCTTAAAGAAGCATTGAATGGGCTTGTTCAGAACTTATGGAGCAAGATGGACTTAGAAGGGCTTGGGACATTTAAGGAGCATGAAGTACAGGCCTTAATTCTTCTAGTTTAGGTCCAAGAAGAGCTCAATTCATGTGGAACAAGAGGTTGATATGTCCGGCCCAATACCAGCCTTGTTAGGCTTGTTTTTTTTCTAATGCTACAAGGATAAAAAGCTAGCAATTTACTAAGCTAATTAAGTAAGGAGTTGGCCATATCTTATTCCTAAAGAGGGGAGGACTATTTAATGCTTTTCCTAACATAGAAAGGAAAGTAATTAAATCAGCAACAAAGAAGGAAAATTGTTTTCTTATTTGTCCAAGTTAAACAAGGAAATCCAAGCTAATCAAGGACATCAAAGGAAAGGGGGCAACAACACAAATTTGATTATAGCTTATTTAGGATGGTAATCTTCAGATTTTTATTATTTTCTTCTTAGTTTTTGGGTTATTATTACTTATTTGGGTCAATTGTAAGTGGGCTTCATATAAGTCCACCTAAGGGGGGTGCATTAGGGTTTCTTTAAGTCTAAAGTCAGTATAAATAAAGGCATAACCAAACATGTAAGGTTATGCAATTTTCAGATCAATAAACTTCTTTGTTGCACTTGTTGTGTGTTGGTGGGATAATCTCCCTTCCTTGATTCTCTAAAGAACTGAAAACGACTAATTGAAGAACAAATGGATTTGTGGCGTCATCCTTATACTTCTTGTTCGCGAATCAATATTCGTTGGGTGGGGGTTTACATTTCTAATAGTACTAGTGCCTAGGTACAAGTTATCTTTGTGTCATACTCCTATCAAAACTGATTTACTTGGCTTTCCAGGAATTGGTGCCTTTGCATGTGGGTTGCGTGACCACGAGATCACGAGGTTCGCATCATTTTCGGCAGCCTAGAAATCAAAGGGATTTCATGTATTTTGATGACGTGTTATGGTAAAAGAAAAGGCGGATTCAAAAGGAGAGGTCATATCAAAGGGAGAGAAAAAAAAAGACTAGTGTTCTAAAAAACGAATCCAAGAGTCTATCCCGTATTCTAGGGGAGATGAAGTAAGAACTTGATGTGTTAATAACAGTAGTCAATGCCCAGCAAGCTTCAAAAAGAGAGGAGGAAAAAATGCTCCCATGATGATATACGAAATAGAATGGCTCCTACATTCATCCAAAGTTGTTGGAGATGATTGTTGGCTAGAAAATAACTCCAAAGGCTTCAAAAAGAGGCTAAGGAATTTTCCATTCAACTTGTTGGTGATTCGAGGATGAATCATCTTGAAGAGAGAGGGAATGATACGATCCAGGCAAGGTCAAATTCGGATTTTGATGTTAAAACGTGCAACTATCCAGTGTTACGACAATAGTCATAATTCTCAATCCGACCGTTAGATCGGGTTGAATATTTACGTGGAGTCTCCTGACATGTTGTCCTACATTGCATTAACATTTCAAGTCAATCAGAGTTCAGGAAGGCATTGCAATATGGGTCCAACATAGGCTGTATGAATTTTGTTATCTACTTCCTGTTGACTTGTGAACTTCCTATTTGGCTAGAATTTTTTTCCTAAAAAGGATGTGGCAGATTGTTTTGGGAATATCGTAATTCTACAAGGATCTTTAATGAGCTGCAATATAATTTTTCAAGTGTGGCAAGGATTCATTAATGTTTCAAAATGCTTTTCTTACAATGATTCCTTATTCATTCTAGCCATAACAAGGAAAGAAAACTTCAGAATTATTTCTACCTTCAGATCAGATTTTGTAGTTTATTTGGGACTTCTTAAGGGTGACAAATCTGATTCTAGCATTTTAGGATGGTAATTTTTGGATTTTTATTATTATTTTCTTCTTAGTCTTTGGGTTATTATTACTTATTTGGGTCAATTGTAAGTGGGCTTCATATAAGTCCACCTAAGGGGGGTCCATTAGGGTTTATTTAAGTCTAGAGTTAGTATAAATAAAGGCATAATCAAACATGTAAGTTAGACAATTCAGGTTGATAAAACTTCTTGTTTGCCGCACTTTTTGTGTGTGTTGGTGGGATAATCTTTCTTCTATGGTTCTCTAAAGAACTGAGAAACGACTCATCGAAGAATAACTATCTTCGTGGGGTCATCCTTATACTTCTTGTTCGCAAATCGATATTCATTTTTTGGGGGTTTACGTTTCCAATAGTGCTGATGCCTAGATACAAGTTATCTTTGTGTCACACTCCTATCAAACCTAATTTACTTGGCTTTTCAGGAATCGATGTTTTTACATGTGGGTTGCGTGATCACGAGGCTCACATCACTTTGGGTCAATTGTAAGTGTGCCTCATATAAGTTCATCTAAGTGGGGTTTATTTAAGTCTAGAGCTATAAATAAAGGCACAACTAGACATGTAAGTTAGACAATTCAGATTAATAAAACTTCTTGTTTGCCAGCACTTTATGTGTGTTGGTAAGATACTCTCTCTTTCTTGATTCTATAAAGAACTGAAAATGACTTATCAAAAAACAACTAACTTCGTTGGAATGGGGTTTTCCATTTCCAATAGTGCTGGTGCCTAGGTACAAGTTATTTTTGTATCACACTTCTATCAAACCTAATTTACTTGGCTTTCCGGGAATTGGTGTCTTCGCATATGGGTTGCGTGACTATGTGATCATGAGGTTCGCATCACACCACCTAGTATTATGGTTATTAGAAACCTTAATTGGTTTTTTAGAGATTCTAGGCAAGAGACTGATTACGTAAAAGAAAGATATTAGTGCCTCTAGTACGCCTCAAGCTACATTGTTTTTTTCTCTTTGTTTGTTATGGTTTGATTATGTTTCTATTTCTATCGACCTACTATGACAGGTTTGCTATGATAAACAAACCCTGGTTCTTAGGTCAAGAACTTAGTTTGAATGATGAAATCTTCTAAATTATTATTAAGGCTTCTTTTGGGGCGGACCTGGAATTTTTGGCTATTATGTCATTCCAAATAACATTTCAGATAAAATTTCTTGCAGTTTTTTATATCTTTATATTATGAGTGAATGAATTGTATTATTCCCAATAATATTTAGTATATTAACTTTATATATATGTTTTTTTATTCTTATATTAAAATTAGTAATGATAAATTATTATCCATAATGATATTTTGAAAATTAACTCCTTTTAGGTTTTTTTTATCCTTATATGAAAAGTAAATAATATTTTTTGCCAAAAATAAATTTCTAATATTTTTGAAATGTAGGTCAATACCCTTAAGAATTTTACAAACTTGTTGTAAAATCAACGTATTATCTTTTTTTGAAACATGCTAATGTATTTTATATTTTTCTTTTAAGAAAATGCTCAAATAATTTTAAGAAATTTTGGCTATATGCAAGAAAAAAAATAATATTTTTTAAATTTTTTTATTGTTTTTTAAACTTTATATGGCAAAAACTTATTTTTCTTTGTAATAAAACCATCAAAACAGGCTTAAGAGGGTGTTTGTTAAACACATCTTTAAGCAAAAAAAAAAAAAAACCCTTTAGCAAAAAGATTATAAGCCAAACAAGGTTAACCCAAAATCTTTGTTCCAATCATAAACCGAACCAAAGACCCTGGTTAAACCCGAAAACAACCCAAAACAAAACCAAAGTGAAAAAACAAATTAAACACCAAAAAAACATGAAAAAATATTGAACAAAATGGATCAAAATGCAAAAAAGATGAAGAACACGAAGAACATTCATCGTAAACCAACCAACATGGGCTCCAAATCAGACCTCATGCGGTCAAAATAAAGGCACAAACATGTTTGAAATGATGAAAAGATTAATAATCTAGCATCCGCTCACTTTGATTATCAAAGAATCAACATAATTTTGTCAAAATACATTTCGATTCAGAACGAAAACTCTGAGATTAAAACCCCTGGAAACTTGTTATTAATGCAAATAAATCCTATTGACTAATCTAGTTGCGCGAATAGTTTTGTGCAAAGAATTGGACCAAAACTGGTTCAAATCATACGCCTAAGGCAATGTTCTTCCTAAACACACGAAGAACACTGCCCAGAAAACCTAGAATTGAATAACAAGCTTTCAAACCTAGAAAATGGCCTTTTAGGCCTTTAAATCTACTACTTTCAGTGCACACAAATCACATTGCCATAGTTACACATGTTTAAACCAAAACAAACAAAAGAAAACAACAAATCCTAGAAAACATGCATGAGGTTTTAATCTTCAACACTATCAAAGCTAAACAACAAGCATATTCAACATTGTGGAATTCAAAATTGACTGCATGACACTCAAAAGAACTTAACCAAAACCCAGGAACCTATATCATGCATCAACAAGCCTTAAAAAAACTTCAAACACCTTTTATCATGTTTGATAGAATACAAAAATCATTTTATTTTATCAAAACCAGTCACAAAGATATTGTCTTGGCTTCCAGTAACATCATCAACAACTCCAAGCAACATTTAAACAATAATAACAACATTTTACATACTTATTGAAGCCAAAACCATGATCAATGCAATACAAAAAACAATTCTTGGAAACATCATTAAAAATACATGAACAAGCTAGAGTGTGCCTCATAGACATTATCTACTACACTAAGTGAAGAGTTTATACCCTCTGAGCTCTAACAATGGTTATTGCCCTTTGTTTTCCATGATTGCAACTTTTTTTTTAAGTTGAGGAGACCTAGTTCTAGGCACTTAAACCTTTACACTTAGGGTTCCATTATCAGTATTTTCCTCCCTTTTTTGTTCCTCTTCAAGGGATATTTATAGGATTTCAAAGCAGAATTTTTATGGATTTGATCAAATATTGATCTCATTCATCAAAGCTTGGCCCTTTATTCAAAATAGGAGAGTTTTTGGTACGTTGTGCAGCTTTGAGCTCTTTACATTCAATGGTTTTAGGATGATGGTTTTGTAACAAACTCAAGAACAGTTTATATATATACATATATATGCGTGCGTGCGTGTGTGTGTAAAACTTGGAGGCCTGTGAGTTGTTTTTGACCCTCTTATCTTGAGAGAAATCTTTTAAGCCTTTGATAAGAGATCTTAGAGAGTTTGTTAAGCATGATCACACACAAAAAAACCAAATGATAGATTAGTTATTTTTATTAATTTCTTTCTTGCTTGGGCTTAATTAAAACTTTGTTTTAAGCTAAGGTCTAAAGCTTGTTTGGATTAGGTTATGGGCTTTTTATTTAGGGTTTTTGGCCAGTTTTGAGTGGAACTCATATAAGTCCACATAAGGGGTCCATTCGGGTTAATTTTTCAAGAACTATTTAAACTCATGCAAGCCATAATTTCAACGGCTTTTGATGATAATTACTTCTGAAATTTTTAGTTTTAATATGTGAGAGTGATTCTTACATTGTTTAGTTCTTGAATGAACTGAATGTGACTTATTGAAAATTAACTGGTTTCGTGGCGTCATTCTACTCATTCCAATAGTGTTAGTGCCTTGGGGCAGGTTTCCATTGTGTCACACTCATATCAGACCTATTTTGGCTTTCTGGGATTAGATCTCAATCTTGATTGTGGGTTGCGTGACCACGTGATCACAAGGTTCGCATTAAGATTGATATTAGTTTCTGTCATTTATTATTTGGAGGGAGAGGAATGCACATGCTCTACGTACAAGTTTGATGGTTTTTAGAGACATTGTTAGTTATATTGTTTTAAAAGTTAATTTCTATTCGTAATATGGCTTTTTCTACTAATATAAGACTTCATATTGCATGGGGATTTTTTATGATATTTTCTATCCTATTTGGTTTGTTTATTGTCTTTTTAGGTTTTGAGGACATTTACCCAAATTATGCATGTTGTTTTTGCTTTTGTTTAAGGTAAGTGAGTTTGTTCGCTGGTGCCCCTTGTAGGTTTTTTACCCTTTATTGTATTTTCCTATTTATTGGTTAATACACTTACTTTATTCACAAAAACTATCATGGTTTTTCACTCTAATAAGCTTGCTATGCCTTTTACCTCACAACTTGTTTTCTTTTGGTCCTTTAAGAACTTAAATCAACAAATCAAAGTCAGTAGCTTTAGTAGTGCAATCCAATTATAATTCTCAGAATCAAGAATCAATAAATATACCGAGAACAAGGCAAAATAAAACTATGATTATGATTTCACAAATAGCAATGCAAATTCATTTAAAATATGGACGACACAAATTGAAACAGAAGCGAAAATTAGCAAAAACAATTGATTGACTTCTAAATAATCCAATTATAATAAAAACAAAAGGAATTGGATGAAAACAAACAGTAAAGAGTATGTTTTGGAACTTGACACAAATCTGAGTTGGAACACAATTTTTACATAATAGAATTGAAACCTAGACCAAACGATATCAAAATGACCTCATATTCAATATTTATTATTTTGATACCAAACAAACAATATGATGCGAACCTCGTGATCACGTGGTCACACAACCCACAATCAAGATTGAGATTTGATCCCGGAAAGTCGAAATAGGTTTGATATGAGTGTGACACAATGAAAACCAGCCCCAAGGCACCAATACTATTGGAATGAGTAGAATGATGCCACGAAGCCAGTTAATCTTCAATAAGTCAGATTTCAGTTTGTTCAAGAACTGAAGAATGCAAGAATCACTCTCACACGTTAAAACTGAAAAATTCAGAATAATAATCATCAAAGCTTTAAAATTTTAGCTTTCATGAGTTTAAATAGTTCTTAAAAAGTTAACCCTAATGGACCCCTTGTATGGACTTATATGAGGTCCACTCAAGACTAGCCCAAAACCCTAAACTGGAAAGCCCATAACTTAATCAAAACAAGCCTTGGATCCTAACTTAAAACAAAGTATTAATTAAGCCCAAACAAGCCTTGGGCTGTTGCTTAACCGCTTTTTATGATCGGCTTGTTTTAACTCGCAAGTGCACGAGTGTGCGATGTAGCAATTAACTTGGTAAGATCGAGGTCATATCCACAGAGAGCTAGATCTGGAAATTAAGCTAGGTAAAAAAAAAACTCGAGAGAAATTAAATTAACAATAACTTGGTTGAAAATAATTGATGGATTTGTTTTTAAAGATGAAAAAGTGCAAATAGATTTTAAAAGATAAGAAAAAGTAAGTCTTGGTCCAAATCAATTTTAATGGTGATGTATTGGTGATTTCTTCAACATATATAAGATAACTCAACCTAATATCAACGATGGTGATATTAGATCAGAAGATATTACAATGAAGTTTAAAGATGAAGATTGATTATTGCTTAAGAATGAACAAGTACTTTCATATTAAGTAAGACATTGAATTAAGCAATCTCTATACCAAATCTAATGTTTGTGCATAAAATTCAAGATTATAACATTACCTAAATGATTTCTAAAATTTCTTTGCAATAATAAAACATTCATGAAGAAAATGAGAAGATAAACATTAAGATTCATTCATATCTTAAAGAACTCACCTCAATCACCATCATCCTTGATTTGGATCCAAGAAAGAGATTAGCCAACCATGATTATATGTAAGAACACTTTAATAAACATGAAATAACTTGAATCAAACTGAAATAATAAGTTTTACAAACTAAAAAACTGAAATGTACAAAGAAGAACACAACAGAATTTCGGTAAAAATTCGGACACAAATCTGACTCTAACTTTGGACAGCAATTATACCCTATTAGAAGCCTCTCCTGGAGATGGCTATTAGAGACATATTTATAGGCAATTATGTTAGCTTTCTAGATCATTAAAGAACAGCTCATTTGGACATCTGAGTCAAACGTTATGGGCAAAACACCGAAAGTTGTTCTCGAAAATCAAATCAGGCCAGCTTGGAGAACACTTTGGTGCACGTTTTTCTTCCTCCTTTATGAGCTGTCTCTTTCATCTTTTTGACCCAAAATAATGTCACAATGTCCCCTCCAGCTTTCCATCCATGTGCTTGCCCTCTTGGATCAATGAATTGCCCAAAATAAATCAAATGTTATTTGTTGTGTGGACATGTAAGATCATGGATTATGGTTGGGCTGATTTGGAGGCTGACTTGGGGCTGAATTTAAGCATCAAATAAGTATACAAATGTACCTATTATTTGGGCTAAGATTGACATTGAAACCTTAAGTGTTTGATGGTTGAAGTTTGCACACAACATAAGGCAAGTTTGGGCTTGAAATAGATCATATGATATTCTTTTCTAGAATTGGAATAGAATTGATTTTTGGGGCAAATTTAGAGCACTTATTTGAACCAAGATTGCTTCAATCTTCAACTAAATTTCTCTTTAATTCTTTGTTCCGCATTCTGACATTGAATTTTCTGAAATAATTCATTTAAGCTCCAAAAACCTATCGAAACTTCATTACTAAAAAACACATCACTTGTTATAAAAACCCAAATAAAAACAATAAATACATATGTAAAATAAAAGACTTAATGATACTTTTGATGCACAATCACACCCCCCAACTTAGATTTTGCTAGTCCTCAAGCAAAACAAAACATAAAACCTTTGAAATAAAAACAATAATAATAACATAATCAGGCTTGACTCATCACACTTAAAGGACCTATCATGCAAACATTGGTATCTTTAACTTAGTGCACACAATAGCAAATAAAGAAAAATAAGCATACTCACATTCTCTAAATCAAACATCCATACAAAATTCCAAATTCAATCATATTTATCATGCAACCAACATAATTGATTCACGCGAAAACTCAACTTGTAATCTTCCCTTCTCACTACTACAAACAAGGTACCATACAAGAGAAATATAAATATAAATATATATATATATATATATATATATATATATATATTGGGATATTATTTATTCTTTGTCTTTAAGTGGTCACTTCCCTTTTAACGTGAATACAAACATTTGTGATGAATGCACCAGGTTACTCACAAAGTCACAAACTTAAAGTGCTTTTGCATACTCATATTTCAAGCTGCCGTTTGACGTAAAAATAAACATTTGTGATGAATACCCCTAGTTACTGAGCAACTCAAAACATTGGAGTAGATAGAACTTTGTACACATTTATTTATTTATTTGTGTAATAATTATTACTTTATTTAAACCTTGTTTAGGACTAGATCAAAAGGGATAATCACAAGTAAAGCATCACACTCATCTTTCATGCATAATCACACAACTCACACAACTTTTATAAGGAAAGATGTACTTCAATAATCTTTAAAAAAAAGTATGCTATATCTTGCTTTATAAGATATTATCTATCCCAAATTAAAGCATGCAATGTTCAACACAATAATGAATCCAAAAATGTAATGTTGATCCTAAACAAGTCTCATTCACATACGAATGCAAGTTTTTTTTTTTTTAACAAGCATGGTTATCTCAAGCATTCAACATAATCAAATATCTAAAATTAAGTTTTACATTATCCTCAATGTAAAAAAGAAAGAGAAGAAAAGTATAAAGATTAGAAAACTGTTACTCCCCTTTTGTTTTCAAGGATGAATGTTTGATTGACTTGGACATGAGCTGACTTCTTGCTTGATATTTTTTTTAACCTGCATATCACAACTAAAAGAAAACATTGATTTTTTTTTTTTGAAAATAAAGAACCTCACACCCCCCAACTTAAAATAATGCATTGTCCCTAATGCATGAACAAGAAAATATAAGAGATGGAAGAAAGAAAAAAAAATGAAAATGAAAATGAAAAAAAAATAAAAATAAAAACTCATTACTTTTGATACTACAATGGTATTGGATCTTCAAGATCCAATGTCTCAACTTTAGCCACAACGTTTTCAAGATAAGGTTTCAATCGATGACCATTTACTTTGAAAACATTTCCATTCTTAGGATTTTCTACCTCAAATGCACCATGCTCAGAGATGGATTTAATCACAAATGGACCAATCCATTTTGTCCTCAACTTCCCAAGAAAGAGATGTAATCGTGAATTATACAAGAGAACCTTTTGACCAATATGAAAGGATTTTCTAAGAATATGTTTATCATGCAAAGCTTTCATCTTATGTTTTGAAATTTTTGCATTTTCAAATGCATCATTTCTCAGCTCCTCTAATTCATCCAATTGAAGCTTTCTATTTTTGCCAACTTCGTTTTCATTATCATTGAATTGTCAGATGACCCAATATGCACAGTGCTCAATCTCAACAGGGAGATGACAAGGCTTTCCAGAAACTAGCCTATAAGGAGACATTCCTAAAGAGGTCTTGTAAGCAGTGCGATATGCCCACAAAGCATCAACTAGTCGTAGGGACCAATCTTTACGGTTTGGATTGACTGTTTTCTCTAAAATGTTTTTGATCTCCCTATTTGCCAACTCAGCTTGGCCACTAGTCTGTGGGTGATAGGGGGTACTGACCTTGTGAATTACACCATATTTTCTCATCAAAATCTCAACGGGCTTGTTACAAAATTGTTTCCCCCCATCACTAATCATAGTCCGGGGCATGCCAAAACGAGAGAAAATATGTTCTTTCAAGAATTTGATCACAACTCGATGGTCATTAGTTTGAGATGCAGTGGCCTCCACCCATTTAGACACATAATCAATAGCTACAAGGATGAATTGGTAACCAAATGAACTTGGAAAAGGTCCCATGAAATCAATCCCCCAACAATCAAATATTTCCAAAACAAGAATGGGGTTAAGGGGCATCATGTTACGCCTAGTGAGGTTACCTAGTCGTTGGCATCGGTCACATGCAACACAGAAGGCATGGCATCTTTGAACATAGTGGGCCAATAAAAACCACACTGCAAGATCTTGGCAGTGGTTTTCTTGGAAGAGAAATGCCCACCACAAGCTAATGCATGACAAAAATTAATGACACTTGGAATTTCATTATCAGGGATGCACCGCCTAACAATTTGGTCAAGGCAATATTTAAACAGGTAGGGGTCATCCCAAAAGAAAGTACGCATGTTGCGCAAGAATTTTTGTTTATCAAGTTTAAACTAATGAGAAGGAATCTGACTTGTGGCTAGGTAATTTGCTATGTCAGCATACCATGGAGAGCCAATGTATGAAACAGTACCTGCACAAAAGAAATTTTCATCAGCAAAGAATTCATTTATTGGAGATTCATCAATTATGGTCTCATAGCTTGAAAGACAGGACAAATGATCAGCCACTACATTCTTTACTCCCTTTTTATCTTGAATTTCAAGGTTAAACTCTTGGAGTAGGAGGATCCATCGAATCAAACGTCGCTTGGCATCCTATTTTGTGAGCAAGTATTTCAATGCTGCATGATCAGTGAAAACAATAACAAGAGATCCAACCAAATAAGACCTAAACTTGTCTAATGCAAAGACCAAAGCTAAGAGTTCTTTTTCGGTTGTAGTGTAATTCAATTGAGCATCATTCAAAGTCTTGCTAGCATAATAAATAACATGAGGCTTCTTATCTTTTCTTTGCCCTAAAACAGCCCCTACCGCAAAATCACTAGCATCACACATCAGTTCAAATGGTAAAGACCAATCAGGAGCTTGCATGATTGGTGCAGTGGTCAACAACCCTTTAAGCTTTTCAAAAGCTTCTTGACATTTTGATGTCCAATCAAATTGGACATCTTGTGACAACAAGTTACACAATGGTTTGGCAATGGTACTAAAAGAATGAATGAATCTTCGATGAAAACCAGCGTGTCCTAAAAAAGATCTCACATCTTTCACAGTCCTAGGGGTAGGTAATTTTTGAATGACTTCAACTTTTGACTTATCTACCTCTATCCCTTTTAAAGAGACAATGTGACCTAAGACAATGCCATGTGTCACCATAAAATGGCACTTCTCCCAATTAAGTACAAGATTGCTCTCCTCACACCTTTCAAGGACTTTTTCTAAATGCATTAGACACAACTATAAGAATCCCCATAAACTGAAAAATCATCCATGAAAACTTCCAAAAAAATTTCCACCATGTCACTAAAGATACTCATCATACACCTTTGAAAAGTGGCTGGTGCATTACACAAGCCAAAAGGCATTCTTCTATAAGCATAGGTACCAAAAGGACAAGTGAAAGTGGTTTTTTCTTGGTCTTCTAAAGAAATCTCAATTTGGTTGTAGCCTGAGTATCCATCAAGAAAACAATAGAAAGCTCTTCCGGCTACTCTTTCAAGCACTTGGTCTAAAAATGGAAGCGGAAAATGGTCCTTCCTAGTCACCATGTTCAACTTACGATAATCAATGCACATACGCCATCCAGTTTGGATTCTAGTTGGTACTAGCTCATTATTTTCATTCTTCACTACCGTGACTCCAGATTTTTTAGGGACAACTTGGGTTGGACTAACCCATTTTGAGTTTGCAATGGGGTAAATGATACCCGCATCAAGTAGTTTAATCACTTCACCTCTCATTACTTCCTTCATGTTTGGGTTCAATCGTCTTTGCATTTGCCTTACAGATTTAGCCTCTTCTTCAAGATAAATTCTACGTGTACATAAAAGAGGGCTAATTCCTTTCAAGTCAGTGATTGTCCACCTAATTGCTTTCTTGTGTTTTCTCACCACTCTCAAAAGTTCTTGTTCCTGCTCTATGCTAAGTTTTGATGAAATCACAATAGGATATGATTCATCTTCCCCTAGAAATGCATACTTAAGATCACTAGGTAAAGGCTTCCTTTCTGGTTTATAAGGTTGGACAAGATATGCCTCAACTTTCACTTGGGGTGAAATCAAAGGCTCAAACGATAGGGTCCATTGACCTATTGACATAATAGGTATTGGATCTAGATAAGTCTCTAGTTCTCTTACTTCCTCATTAACACATTCCAAAGAATAAAGTCTTTCATCATGAATTAAAGTTTTTCCAATGGATCCTTTACCCATTCTCTCTCAAAGTGTTCTTGACAAATTGTTTGGATCAAATCTACCTCTCTAATGTCCTCATGTTCACCAATTTATTTGGAGACATTGAATATGTTCATCTCCACAGTCATATTCCCAAAAGACAATTTCATCACCCTATTCCTACAGTTAATTAAAGCATTGGATGTAGCTAGGAAAGGTCTACCTAAGATGACTGGGATGGGAGCATTAGAACCTTGAATAGGTGCAGTGTCTAACACTACAAAATCAACAGGAAAGTAGAATTTATCTACTTGGACCAACACATCCTCAACAATACCCCTAGGAATCTTGATTGACCTATCAACTAATTGAAGGGTGATTCGAGTAGGCTTGATTTCTCCTAAACCTAACTGTTCGTAAACAGTGTAAGATATCAAATTCACACTTGCTCCTAAATCCAACAAAGCTTGGTCGATCTTATGACTTTCAATAATGCATGAAATGGTAGGACAACCAGGATCTTTATATTTGGGAGGGGTCTTAAACTGGATGATGGCACTGACATGCTCAGTTAGAAAGGCTCTTTCTTTCACATTCAATCTCCTTTTGACTGTGCATAAGTCCTTAAGGAACTTTGCATAAGATGGGACTTGTTTAATTGCATCAAGGAGTGGAATGTTGACTTTCACTTGTTTGAACAATTCATAGATTTCTGAGTTCATAAGATCATGTTTAGGTTTCCCTAACCGCTGTGGAAATGGTGCTCTAGGAACAAATTCTAAATCACTAACTTTGACTCCAATTTTTCTGAAATCATCTCCTTTCTCACTCATCTCTTTCTCATTTATCTCGCCTTCTTTGTCACTCAAACTCTCATTTGTCACTTGTGTTTTGATTCCCTCTTCACTCTCCCCAGATTTCTCCTTCACAATACCTTTAGGAATCCCAAAACCTATAGCTTTGTCAACAATCTTTCCACTTCTAAAGGTAGTGATGGCTTGAACTTGTTCATGGTTTAAAGGTTCACTAAGTGAGGATTCACTGATGTGTACCTGACCTCTAGGATTTGTGGCATTGGTTGAGCTGGGATCTTTCCCTTCTCTTGAATGCTTAGTGATTGAGTCAACTTGGTTAGTTGACTTCGAATGTCATCTAAGGTCCTATTGGTCTGGTCTTGAAATTTGTAAGCTTGGTTGTTTATTCCTCCTTGTGTTTGCATGAATTGTTGAAGAGTATCCTCTAGGGATCTCTTATGAGGTGGTTGGTACGTGTTATGTGTGGGAGCATGAAATGGTTGGGGTGGAGGTTGAAATGTTTGAGGTACTGAAGAGCCCTCATTTCTCCATCCAAAATTTGGGTGGTTCCTCCATCCAGGATTATAGGTCTCAGAGTAGGGATTGCCTACTTGGTTTGAAAATGGCTTTCTAACATTACTTGAATCAGAAGTTTGGCCATATAGCACTTCCTTGAAGGCTGGAATGGTAGGACACTCAGTTGTCCTATGCCCTTTGCTCTCACAAACAACACAACTTTCCTCTTGTTGTTCACTCATGACATGCACTTTTTTAATCTCAAGAGACTCTACTCATGACATGGTTGACACTAGCTTTTTAAAATCTGCAGTAAGAGAGTCGTAGAAGAAACTCACTAACCTCCACATCTCAAAACCATGGTAGGGGCATGCATTTAACAAGTCTTTGAACCTTTCCCAAGCTTGGTGAAATGACTCATTTGGACTACAAGAAAAATTCATCATTTGACGTTGTAAGGCTGCCGTCCTATGAGTGGGGAAGTATTTTTTCAAAAATTCAGCTTGCATTTCACTCCATGTACCTATAGACCTAGGACGTAAGGAGTTTAGCCAAAGCTTGGCTTTATCCTTTAGAGAGAATGGGAACAATTTAAGCCGAATAGTTTCCTCAGTGCATGTTCTATCAATAAAAGTATTACATACCTCTTCAAAGTCTTATGTGTATGTATGGATTTTCAGAATCCATACCATGAAATGTGGGAAGAAGTTGAATCATGCCCGGTTTCAAATTGAAAGCTTGTTGGTTAAGAGGCAAGATAATACACGAAGGTGTACTTTATCTAGCCGGGTGAAGATACTCTCTAAGAGTTCGAAAATTAGGTTGATCATTGAATTGTGGAGGTCCATTACCTTGAACACTCCCTTCACCCTCTACATCTTCAACATTATCCATGATAAATAAATAAAAAAAACAATAATATAACAATTATATGAATACAAAAGGAAAGGAGAAAAAAAAAATTGCAAATAAAAGTAAATGAAACATAAAAGATAAAGTAATAGCTCAAAAATAAAAATACAACAAATTAATAAATTCACTCTCCAACTAATAAGCAATATTAATAACAATAAACATTAAAAGATAAGTATAACAAGCATGAATAAAGAGGCGGTAATACCGGCCAAGGCGGTAATACCGGCCAAGCACTTCAGACAATAAATATAAGAGAAATAACAACAACAAAAAAAAATAAACAAGAGACGGTAAAACCAGCCTTATAATATAAACAATAAATATTAGAAACTAACTAGAATAGATAATAAAAGAAAAATGGTTGAACCAACCAAAATCCAACAATTAATAGTCCAATCCACATTCCAATATCCGAAAAGTTGAGGTCAAATTTTTTTAGGCGGTAAAACCAGCCATTTGATTTTTTATTTATATGAATTTTTTTTTTTTCCAATAATCAAATATAAATTTGTTACCTTTGCTTGCTAGCTCCCTGGCAATGGCGCCAAAATTGCTTGATCGCTTTTTATGATCGGCTTGTTTTAACTCGCAAGTGCACGAGTGTGCGATGTAGCAATTAACTCGGTAAGATCGAGGTCATATCCACAGAGAGCTAGATCTGGAAATTAAGCTAGGTAACAAAAAAAACTCGAGAGAAATTAAATTAACAATAACTTGGTTGAAAATAATTGATGGATTTGTTTTCAAAGATGAAAAAGTGCAAATAGATTTTAAAAGATAAGAAAAAGTAAGTCTTGGTCCAAATCAATTTTAATGGTGATGTATTGGTGATTTCTTCAACATATATAAGATAACTCAACCTAATATCAACGATGGTGATATTAGATCGGAAGATATTACAATGAAGTTTAAAAAGATGAAGATTGATTATTGCTTAAGAATGAACAAGTACTTTCATATTAAGTAAGACATTGAATCAAGCAATCTCTATACCAAAACTAATGTTTGTACATAAAAATTCAAGATTATAACATTACCTAAATGATTTCTAAAATTTCTTTGCAATAATAAAACATTCATGAAGAAAATGAGAAGATAAACATTAAGATTCATTCATATCTTAAAGAACTCACCTCAATCACCATCATCCTTGATTTGGATCCAAGAAAGAGATTAGCCAACAATGATTATATGTAAGAATACTTTAATAAACATGAAATAACTTGAATCAAACTGAAATAATAAGTTTTACAAACTAAAGAACTGAAATCTACAAAGAAGAACACAACAGAATTTCGGTAAAAATTCGGACACAAATCTGACTTTAACTTTGGACAGCAATTCGACTCTATTAGAAGCCTCTCCTGGAGATGGCTATTAGAGACATATTTATAGGCAATTCTGTTAGCTTTCCAGATCATTAAAGAACAGCTCATTTAGGCATCTGAGTCAAAAGTTATGGGCAAAACACCAAAGTTGTTCTGAAAAATCAAATCAGGCCAGCTTGGAGAACACTTTGGTGCATGTTTTTCTTCCTCCTTTATGAGCTGTCTCATTCTTCTTTTTGACCCAAAATAATGTCACAATGTCCCCTCCAGCTTTCCATCCATGTGCTTGCCCTTTTGGATCAATGAATTGCCCAAAATAAATCAAATGTTATTTGTTGTGTGGACATGTAAGATCATGGATTATGCTTGGGCTGATTTGGAGGCTGATTTGGGGCTGATTTGGGGCTGAATTTAAGCATCAAATAAGTATACAAATGTACCTATTATTTGGGCTAAGATTGACATTGAAACCTTGAGTGTTTGATGGTTGAAGTTTGCACACAACATAAGGCAAGTTTGAGCTTGAAATAGATCATATGATATTCTTTTCTAAAATTGGAATAGAATTGATTTTTGGGGCAAATTTAGAGCATTTATTTGAACCAAGATTTGCTTCAATCTTCAACTAAATTTCTCTTCAATTCTTTGTTCCGCATTCTGACATTGAATTTTCTGAAATAATTCATTTAAGCTCCAAAAACCTTCGAAACATTAAAAGAAACTTCATTACTAAAAAGCACATCACTTATTATATAAACCCAAATAAAAACAATAAATACATATGTAAAATAAAAGACTTAATGATACGTTTGATGCACAATAAGCTGTAGCTAACAGAATAAAATAAAGCCCCTAATATTAAATCCATGTTCTGCCATGAGAAGAAGAGAATGAACTAAAATAGTACAGAACTGATTCAAGGCTTATATATAGCCTTCCATGCAGCCCCTTAATCCTAGAAACAAAAGGAAAAGGTAGCCACCATGTTGTTTCCAAGTTGTAGCAGGATTCTTTTGTTTCCTTTGCTGCCCTCATCTCATGGCCCAAATAAGGTTGTATTGGACCCCTATTGCACATGGATAAGATGTACTAGGATCTCCTCTTGATACTCCAATGGACCTTTCAATTCTGACTTGGTGGAAACCTTCAAAACCAATGCATTCAATGCCTCTTTCAATGTCAAGAGGAGATCCTAGTACATCTTATCCATGTGCAAGAGGGGTCCAATACAACCTTATTTGGGCCATGAGATGAGGACAACAAAGGAAACAAAAGAATCCTGCTACAACTTGGAAACAACATGGTGGCTACCTCTGCCTTTTGTTTCTAGGATTAAAGGTTTGTATGGAAGGCTGTAAATAAGCCTTCAATCAGTTATGTACTATATTAGTTTATTCTCCTCTTCTCATGGCAGAACATGGATTTAATATTAGGGGCTTTATTTTATTTTGTTAGCTACAGCCCAAGGCTCATTTGGGCTTAATTAATACTTTGTTTTAAGCTAGGATCCAAGGCTTGTTTGGATTAAGTTATGGGCTTTCCAGTTTAGGATTTTGGGCGAGTCTTGAGTGGACCTCATATAAGTCCACATAAGGGGTCCATTAGGGTTAACTTTTCAAGAACTATTTAAACTCATATAACCCAAAATTTCAGCAGCTTTGATGATTATTATTCTGAATTTTTCAGTTTTAACGTGTGAGAGTGATTCTTGCATTCTTCAGTTCTTGAACGAACTGAAATCTGACTTATCGAAGATTAACTGGCTTTGTGGCGTCATTCTACTCATTTTAATAGTGTTGGTGCCTTGGGGCAGGTTTCTATAATGTCACACTCATATCAGACCTATTTCGGCTTTCTGGGATCAGATCTCTATCTTGATTGTGGGTTGGGTGACCACGTGATCACGAGATTCGCATCAGTTGGTCTGAAAACATGTACTGCCCCTTCTCTTTATTTGCCTTTCCACCTTCGTTTCCATATGGACTATGTCCTCCAATTCCACACAATGTTGTAATTCTACAACATTCGCAATGTCCATATTCAGACCATTTAGAAATCTAGCCAGAGTAGCTTCTCGATCCACGGGCCTAGAACCCTGATTCAAACCCTGCAATTTCATACACAAATCTCTATAATAGTAGTTAGGCACAAATCGCCTTTTCATCAACACTTTCATCTCCTCCCAAGATACTACCGGCCTCTCTCCACTCCTTCTACTAATAACATTCTGATCCCACCAAATCAGTGCATAGTCCGTGAATTCGATGATAATCAATTTCACTTTCTTTGCCTCTGAATAGTTATGGCAATCAAAAATCCAATCCACCTTTTTCTCCCACTCCAAATATGCCTCGGGATAGTTTTTACCTTGAAAAGAAGGTATTTTCAGTTTGATAGCATCCAAATCACCATCTAAATCAGCATGTCCCCCAACACTACGGAAATTTTCCCTTTGGCCGAATTGGCCCCTAGTTCTATTCCCAAAATCCCTTCAGTTTCTATGCTGCTGAAAACCTTCCCGATGGCCTATGGCCTCATCCTCAAAACCACCATCATCAATTTCATCAACGGCCTCCTCAAAATCCTCATAATTAGCCCACCTTGGCCTTTTGACCCTACTGCCACTGCTTGCTTTCAAACCAAATCAACTCAGAATGAGCTCAAATTTGATTTTGTTATTACTGGGACCCTAATCGCACCACATATTAATTTTGGGGTCAATTGGATATCGTTTGCTTTGGGTTTCAAATTTGAGTCTAATTAGTTCTGTAAGAACCACAAGAAGGTGAGACGAGAGGTGTGAGTGTGTGAGGATATTAAGAGTTTTGAGTGAAAAATGAGCGACGTGAGGATATTTTTTTACCACTAACCAATTTTTGTAGGTACTATCATGTCGGATCAAAACAACACACCACCCCATCCCGAGGGAGAACTTAAATTCCAAATGCAAGCCATGACAAAGATGATGGAAAGAATGAATTTCATGATGGGGAATGTGTGTGACAGACTTCAGAAGGTGGGAAAACATGCTAACATGGTGGGAACATGTACCCAAGATGTGAGAAAGGTTGGGGCTGAATTGAAATCAAACCATAGCAGTGGGGCTTAAAGGCCAAAGTGGGATGATTATGAGGATTTTGAGGAGGACGTTGATGATAATGGTGATGGTGGTTTTAAGGATGAGACCATAGGCTATCAGGAAGGTTTTCGGCAGCCTAGAAACCGAAGGGATTGAAAAGGAGAGGTGATATCAAAGGGACACAAATAAAGAGATTAGTCAAAAAGGAATCCAAGAGTCTATCTCATATTCTTAGGGAGATGAAGCAAGAACTTGATGTGTTAACGGCAGCAGTCAATGCGCAGCAAACTTCATAAGGAGAGGAGAAAAAATGCTGAAATGATGAAATACGAAATAGAATGGCTGCTACTTTCATCAAAAGTTGTTGGCAATAATTGTTAGCAAGAAAAGAATTCCAAAGGCTTCAAAATGAGGCTAAGGAATTGTCCATTCAACTTGTTGGTGATTCGAGGATGAATAATCTTGAAGAGAGAGGGAATGATATGATCCAGGCAAGGTCAAATTCAGATTTTGACGTAAGATGTGCAACTATCCAGTTTTACGGCAATAGTCATAATTCTCAATCCTACCATTGGATCGGGCTGAAATTTTACGTGGAGGCTCCTGACATGTTTGCCTACCTTGGGTTAAAATATCATGTCAATCGGAGTTCGGTAAGGCATCCAAACATGGGTCAAGAGAGGTTGTACGGGTTTTTTTTATTTACTTCCTTTTGACTTGTGGACTTCCTCATTCGCTAGGATTCTTTTTCTAAAAGGATGTGGCAGCTTATTTTGGAAATCTCCTAATTCTATAAAGATCTTTAATGGCCTGCAACATAGTTTCCAAGTGTGGCAAGGATTCATAAATGTTTCAGAATCCTTTTCTTACAAGGATTCCTTATTCATCCTAGCTACAAAAGGATTTTGTAAGAAAAGGATTCTGAAACATTTATGAATCCTCGCTACACTTGAAAACTATGTTGCAGCCCATTAAAGATCTTTGTAGAATTAGGAGATTTCAAAAATAAGCTGCCACATCCTTTTAGGAAAAGAATCCTAGCCAAATAGGAAGTCCACAAGTCAAAAGGAAGTAAATAACAAAACTAGTACAGCCTTTGTTTACCCGTGTTTGGATGCCTTCCCGAACTCCAATTGACTTGATATTTTAGCCCATGGTAGCAAAACATGTCAGCAGACTCCACGTAAAATTTTAGCTTGATCCAATGGTAGGATTGAGAATTATGATTGTTGCCATAAAACTAGATAGTTGCATATTGTACGTTAAAATCCGAATTTGACCTTGCCTGGATCGTATAACAGAGTTTGTAATCCATTTGGATCATGAGTCCTCGAAACATCTGAAAGGACAAGGTAAGTTCAATAAGAGACATGCAAATGGGTTGAATTCATTGAAACTTTTCCTTACATAATCATATATAAGAAAGGCAAATAGAACATAGTAGGTGATGCACTTTCATGCAGGTATGTTCTCTTACACACAATGAATACTAGATTGCTAGGCTTTGAATATTGAAGGAATTGTATGATAATGATTCTGACTTTGTCGAGATTTATAATGCATATGGACATTGCTGAGACTGTGTTCTTATTAGTTCTTTGAATGAATTGCTTGTTCATGAAGCACATGGATGGGGGTGGCTTAATGGGTCACTTTGGGGTTGCGAAAACCTTCGATGTATTGCATGAGCGTTTGTATTGGCCAAAGATGAAAAGGGATGTGCAATGAATTTGTGAGCCAACATTGCTTGTAGAAAGGCAAAATCTAGAGTACAATTGCATGGACTAGATACACCATTACATGTGCCTACTCAACCTTGGGTAAATATCTCTATAGACTTTGTCTTAGGTAAAATCTAGAGTACAACCACATGACTTTGTAAATATCTCTATGGGCTATATACACCACAAGGAAAGGTAGAGACTCTGTTTTTATTATGGTTGATAGGTTTTCTAAAATGACATATTTTATTGCATGCCACAAAATAGATTTTGCATCTCTTATCGCAGTTTTACATGCCATTCCTAAGCGTATAGTGTTAGATTATGATGTTAAGTTCCTTAGCTACTTTTGCAAGATCTATAGGGAAAGATGGGAACTAAACTCTTATTTTCGACAACATGTCATCCCTAAATAAATGGACAAATTGAGGTAGTGAATAGAACATTATCCAACTTTTGCATGTTCTAATTCAAAAGAATTTGAAAATTTGGGAAGAATGTTTGCCTTTTGTTGAGTTTGCTTATAATAGAACTATGCATTCAAACACTGGCTTTTCTGCTTTTGAAATTGTTTATGGTTTTATCCACTAACTCCCATGAACATAATTTGATGCGGATCAGCCCAACAATAAACATAATCATGCCAACAACCTATTAGAGGTGCCAATTAGGCCAATCACAAGAAATAGGGCAAAGAAGATTAAAGAAGCATTGAATGGATTTTTTTTATTTTTTTGGTAAGCAGACTTATGAATTAAAAGAAACAGATACAAATATTATAATGGGCATACCCAAGATTTACAATGTGAACAGAAATGAAAAACAACAAATGACTACAGGCTAGCCACATAACAAAACATAATAATAATAAAAAAAAAAAAAAATTAGACCTAACTAGACATGCTAGGAGCACAATATGGATAGCTTGGTCTGACATACCGTAGACATCCACCTTTACCACATCAGCATTCCAACAAACCCAAATACGACCACGACAAGAGAAATCATAATTGTACAAGAAGGATCAATTACGCAGAAGAAGCTTAGAAATATTATCTTTATTCGTTTCTCTAACCCGAGTTTCAACTGAACCAAAAAAAACCATCCTCTTTTGATGGATTAGCCGACGCAATTCTTAATGCTATAGGGTCATTCAAACCTTTAACATTCCAACATCCAATCATTCCAGCATTGAATGGACTTGTTCAAAACATATGGAGCAAAATGGATGTAGAGGGACTTAGGACATTTAAGGAGCTCATAAGGACAGCCTTTAATTCATGTGGTTCATGTCCAAGAAGAGGCAAATTCATGTGGAACAAGGGGTTGATGTGTCGCAGAAAACTAAAAGAAAAGAAAAAAAATCGTTCAAAGAGACATTTATTGGTTTCTGCCGTAGAAAACTAAACAAGGAAAATTTGGACCAAGTCAACTCGGAATTAACTCAAATATTATAAAATTAATACTGGAGCCCTAATCACATGAAATATTAATTTTGGGGTCAGTTGGATATCGTTTTCTTTGGTTTTCAATTTCGGGTGCAATCACGTCTGATTCATATTGTTTTTGCGTTAGTATATCAAACCTTATTGTAAATTGCTCAAACTTCATATTCTATCTATTTGGGTTGATATCACACTATATCTAAAATTTTAGCTCAATTAGACATCATTTACTTTAGGTTCCAGATTCGAGTTGATATCACATCAACTTTTGAAATTCGCTTTCTTGAGTGATATATACATATTTGGATTGCGTTGCTAAGATTGGTTCTATTTGGTGTTTGTTTCAGTTCTGCAAGAACCACAAGAAGGTGAGATGAGAGGTGTGAGCATGTGAGGATATTAAGAGTGTTTGAGTGAAACACGAGCGACGTGAGGATATGTTTTTATCACTAACCAATTTTTAAAGGTACTATCATGATGCAGATGATGGAGAGGATGAATTTTGTGATGGGGAATGTGCGTGACAGACTTCATAGGGTGAAGAAACATAGTAACGTGACTGGTATAAACACTCAAGACATGAGAAGCTTGGGGTCTGAAAGCAAACAGTGGCAGTAGGGCTGAAAGGCCAAGGTGGGTTGATTATGAAGATTTTGAGGACACTGATGATATTGGTGATGGTGGTTTTGAGGATGAGGCCATAGGCCATCGGGAAGGTTTTTGGCAGCCTAGAAACTGAAGGGATTTTGGGAATAGAACTAAGGGCCAATTCGGCCAAAGGAAAAATTTCTGTAGTATTGGGGGACATGCTGATTTGGAGTGTAGATGGTGATTTGGATGCTATCAAACTGAAAATACCTTCTTTTCAAGGTAAAAACGTTCCCGAGGCATATTTGGAGTGGGAGAAAAATGTGGGTTGGATTTTTTATTGCCATAACTATTCACGGATTATGCACTGATTTGATGGGGTCAGAATGTGATTAGTAGAAGGAGTGGAGAGAGGCTGGTAGCATCGTGGGAGGAGATGAAAGTGTTGATGAGAAGGCGGTTTGTGCCTAACCACTATTATAGAGATTTGTATCTGAAATTGTAGGGTTTGAATTAGGGTTCTAGGTCTGTGGATGAGTATTTCAAGGAGATGGAGATTGACATGATTCGGGCCAATGTGATTGAGGATCGGGAAGCTACCATAGCTAGATTTCTAAATGGGCTGATAGGGACATTACGAATGTTATAGAATTACAACATTGTATGGAATTGGAGGACATGGTCCATATGGCAACGAAGGTCGACAGGAAAATAAAGAGAAGGGGCAGTACATGTTTTCAGACCAATTCGGCTTCATCTTCCTCAACATGGAGGCCGAATTTGAAGAGAGAGGGGGTTGTCCAACCAATGCCTTATGCGAAGGCCAAACCACCTAAGGCCAAAAAGGATACTCATACGGATGGGAAAGGTAAATCTCAATCTCAATCTACTCGTGATAGAGATATTAAATGCTTTCAGTGTTTAGGGAAGGGGCACATTGCATCTCAATGTCCAAACTAAAGAGTTATGCTCATAAGAGACAATGGGGAGGTTGAATCTGAAAGTGAAAAGATGCCACATTTGGTGGATTGTAGTCATGAGGAGATTACATATCTTGTTGAGGGGGAAACCTTAGTTAGAAGGCGTGCACTGAACATGCAAATCAAAGAAGATGTAGATTAGCAACGGGAAAATATATTTCACACTCGATGTCATATCCAAAATAAGGTATGTAGCGTGATAATCGATGGAGGTAGTTGTGCTAATGTAGCTAGTGATACCTTTATGAAGAAATTGAATCTGAGTTGTATTAAGCATCCTAGGCCTTATAGATTGCAATGGTTGAATGAATGTGGTGAAGTGAGGGTTGCTAAGCAGGTATTGATTGCATTTGCTATTGGGAAGTATTCCGATGAGGTTTTGTGTGATGTAGTCCCAATGCATGCTAGTCACTTACTTTTGGGGCGTCCATGGCAGTTTGATCGGAAAGCGATTCACGATGGGTTTAGAAATAAGTTCACTATTCTAAAGGATAGTAAAACCATCACTTTTGTACCTTAAACAAGTGTATGATGATCAAATGAAATTAAAAAAGGAATGTGAGGATGGGAAGAGTGAAAATTCACATGAGGATAATGGTGAGCGAACACCATCAGATTCGGCTAAACCTAAATCATTAATTAAGCTGGTTGAGAGTGGAGGTAAAACCTGAGGAGTGAAGAAGGTAAGTTTGTGTGATGATAATGGTGTGGAAAAATTAATGAAATAACCTAATTTTTATGCAAAAGGATCTCAAATTAGATGATGCGAATCTCATGATCACGTGGTCACGCAATCCACAATCAAGATTGAGATTTGATCCTGGAAAGCCAAAATAGGTCTGATAGGAGTGTGACACAATGGAAACCTGTTCCAAGGAACACTATTGGAATGAGTAGAATGACGCCACGAAGCCAGTTAATCTTCGATAAGTCAGATTTAGTTCGTTCAAGAACTAAAGAATGCAAGAATCACTCTCGCACGTTAAAACTAAAAAATTCAGAATAATAATCATCAAACCTGCCAAAATTTTGGCTTACATGAGTTTAAATAGTTCTTGAAAAATTAATACTAATGGACCCCTTATATGGACTTATATGAGGTCCACTCCAAAACTGGCCCAAAACCTTAAACTGAAAATCCCATAACTTAATCCAAACAAGTCTTGGATCCTACTTGAAAACAAAGTATTAATTAAGCCCAAAAAAGTCTTGGGATGTAGCTAACAAAATAAAATAAAGCCCTTAATATTAAATCCATGTTCTGCCATGAGAAGAAGAGAATGAAGTAAAATATTACAGAACTGATTCAAGGCTTGATTATAGCCTTCCATGCAGCCCCTTAATCCTAGAAACAAAAGGAAAAGGTAGCCACCCATGTTGTTTCCAAGTTGTAATAGGATTCTTTTGTTTCCTTTGTTGTCCTCACTTAATGGGCCAAAGAAGGTTGTATTGGACCCCTCTTGCACATGGATAAGATGTACTAGGATCTCCTATTGATACTCCAATGGACCTTTCAATTCTGACTTGGTGGAAACCTTCAAAACCAATGCATTCAATGCCTCTTTCAATGTCTTTGTTTTGGACCGAGTTACCGGACCATTTGGAACATGTAATGGGTCCTTGTTTGTTATGGATAGAGGGGATGATGTGGACCAGCCCAGGAACACTAGGAAGGACCCATTACATGTTCTAAATGGTCTGATAACTCAGTCTAAGACAAAGACATTGAAAGAGGCATTGAATGCATTGGTTTTGAAGGTTTCCACCAAGTCAGAATTGAAAGGTCCATTGGAGTATCAAGAGGAGACCCTAGTACATCTTATCCATGTGCAAGAGGGGTCCAATACAACCTTGTTTGGGCCATGACGTGAGGACAACAAAGGAAACAAAAGAATCTTACTACAACTTGGAAACATGGGTGGCTACCTTTTCCTTTTGTTTATAGGATTAAGGGGCTGCATGGAAGGCTATAAATAAGCCTTGAATCAGTTCTGTAATATTTTACTTCATTCTCTTCTTCTCATGGCAGAACAAGGATTTAATATTAGAGGCTTTATTTTTATTTTGATAGCTATAACTCAAGGCTTGTTTGGACTGGATTAATACTTTTGTTTTTAGCTAGGATCCAAGGCTTGTTTGGATCAAGTTATAGGCTTTTCAGTTTAGGGTTTGGGTCAGTTTTGAGTGGACCTCATATAAGCCCACATAAGGGGTCAATTAGGGTTAATTTTTCACGAACTATTTAAACTCATGTAACCAAACTTTTGGCAGTCATTAATGAATATTACTTCTAAATTTTTCAATTTTAACGTGTGAGGGTGATTCTTGTATTCTTTAATTCGGAACGAACTGAATCTGACTTATCAAAGATTAACTGGCTTTTTGGCATCATTCTACTCATTCTAATAATATTGGTGCCTTGGGGCAGATTTCCATTGTGTCACACTCATATCAGACCTATTTCGGCTTTCGGGGATCAGATCTCAATTTTGATTGTGGATTGCGTGACCATGTGATCACGAGGTTCGCATCAAATCTATTAGGGTTAATTTCTCATAACTATTTAAGCACATGTAAACCTAAATTTTAGCACCTTTAATGAATAATACTTATGAACTTTTTGGTTTTAATGTGTGAGAGAGATTCTTGTATTTTTTTGTTCTTGAACAAACTAAATCTGACTTATCGAAGATTAACTGGCTTTGTTATGTCATTTGATTTTATTACAATAGTTTTGGTGCCTTAGGACAAGTTTTCATTGGTCACACTCCTATTGGATCTCTTTTGACTTTCCAGTATCAAATTTCGATCTTGATTGTGGGTTACGTGACCACGTGATCACAGATTCTCATCATAAAGTCTGTAATCGACTATGCGAGAATTGCATTATTTTTCTTAGTTAGTTTAAGATTATTTTTCCTAATTGGATTAATACTCTTTTAATATTATTTTTTATCATTGTTTAAGATGTTTTTACCTATTATAAATACGGTTATTTAGCTTGTAATTAGGTTTTTAGGGCTTTTCAGATTGGTTTATTCAAAATTATTATTGTGTGAGAGAGGTTTGCTTATACTTTTGGTTCTTCAAGAACTTTTCTTGAACTTGTCAAAGATCAACTATCTTTGTGGCGTCTTTCTTATACTTCTAATTCATGATTATTTATAATTTTTAGGTGGGGGTTTCATTCCAATAGTTTTGTTATATAGGTTTAGGTAATCTTTATGTCAAGCTTTTGTCAACCACATATAATTTTAGTTTTTTTAAGTTTGTTCTTTCTTACATGTGGGTTTAAGGGTTCTTTCCCTTTAGGTTCGTATCAGTTGTGCAGTGACTTTCAACAAGAAGTTGAATGTATAGATAAAGACAATCACCACACATAAAATTATCCTAAAGAATGTCTAGTTAATGACTTTTCTTACATACCACCAGAAGACCAAGATTCTTACTTCTATATTAATGATGGAGATGATGTTTGGTTTATGCTTCTTTTATATTAAAATCTTTTACTTTCTTAATATTTTAACATTTTGTTTGTGTTGAATTATTTTAAATTAAAGTTCTCTTTAATCTTGACTCTTGACTATTTAGGAATGTTTTAAATTATGTTTATATGCTTGATGTTTTGTTTGCATGGCATAATTTGAAGATTTATATCTTGATTTATATCATGATGAAAGTTAAGATATGGTAAGAATGTCTAGATGATGACTTTTTCTACATACTATCATAAGATCAAGATCCTTATTTCTATGTTAATGATGAAGATGATGTTTTGATTTATACTTCTTTTGTATTTAAATCTTACACTTTCTCAATATTTTGGTATTTTGTTTGTGTTAAATTATTTTAAGTTAAAGTTCTCTTTAGTCTTCTTGACTATTTATGAATATTTTAAATCTTTAAAATTATGCTTAGATGCTTGATATTTTGTTCATATTGCAAAATTTGAATTCAATTTGTCTTTAGATTTGAATTAAAATCATATATATATTAATTAATATTTTGAATAATATATATGTGTGTGTGTGTGGTACCTCACCTCGGAATGGAATGTTGAAATGCTTCAAAATCAAAATTTATCATCCCAATAAGAAGAATAGAACACTAACCAAAATAGAATTGATAACCTTGATATTTTTCAATAAATTTGTTTGTGTGTGTGTGTGTGTGTGTCATTTATGTTTTTTCATCATATATTAGGAAAGGCTAACCAACCCAATTTCCCTTATGCTTTAGATCATTTGAAACTTAGTCCTGGTACTTGTAATTTCAAGTTTTACCCAATTTGGATCATATGAGATCGGTTCCTCTTATTTGTCTCCATTTGTCTATTTTAATGAAAAAAAATGTAAAATCCTTTTTTTCTCCTCTCATTCTTTCCCTTTCTCTTTTCCCCCCTCTTGCCTAATCTTTTCTTCCTTTTCTCTCCTTCTTCTTCACCGGCCTCTATCCACATCTTTGGCACCACTAGCCATCGACCACCACTATATCTACGAGGTTTTGCATGGGAACAAAAAAGATATCAAAATATAGCACTGAAACACATCTTTAAGAAAACAAAACATAAACAAATAAAGTTTTTGTTTAGATATATTATAAAACAAGGAAACAAGGAGGTCTAAGTTACTTTATATTTGTTAGGACTAACACAGTATATCCACTATACACTTGATCTTAAATACCATGTCCTAAATCTTTACTAAGATCAAGAAATATCATAGTGGCTAGTCCCTTATAAACAAAAGGTGGAGGAGAAAAGGAGGAAAGGAAAAGAAAAAAAAGAAGAAGATGATGAAAACAAAGAGAAGTGAAGGGTCACCGATGACAAATCAAGGGAGAGAAGATCATTGGTGATGGGTGGTGGTAAGTGAGGTTAGAGATACAACCAACAACTGGTGAGATGAAGAAGATATATATATATATATATATACACACACAAAGTAGAGGGGAGAGAAAATAAAGGAGAAGGAAAAGGAATAATATATGATTCAAAGGACAAAGGATAAAATTATTACAATTACAATTACATTACAAATTATAATTATAAAAAACAACAACTAAGTGTCCTTGCAAAGTTACTATAATCACTCTTAGTAAACACCAAGAACTGCTTTTTTATTAAAAAAAATTGTCCTTCAATAATTTATGTTTTGGTCTTTTAATATATTTTTTAATTTAGCCATTTGACATTACAATTATATCAGTTTGGGTTTTGGGGGTTGTTTTGTTTGTCTATAAATAGGGACCTCAAGATGTCGAAGAAATATCTTGTTGCTCAATTGGTGCTTAGATTTGCAAAATAAAATTTAATTTGGTTTATAGAAATTAAAGCTCTAGGGACCAACTTTGAGACTTTGATAAATATTGAGCCCTTTTAATTTTGTACCTTAAGAGGCTGGGTTGCACGATCAAAGAAAATATTTTTAAAATAAATTTGATGGTTTTGTTTTTAGAAATTGACTTAATTTTTTAGTTTGGTTGTCTAAATGTAGGCTCCCTATATAAGGGAAAATGTTCGGTACGTGGTTGATACTTAGTTTATTGAAATATACTTAGATTCTATTGATTAGACAATTATGGCTTTAGGGACCAAATATGGTGTTTAAAAAAAATGTTGTGGAATATAATTAATGAGCATGGTTTCTTTGGTTGCAACACTTTAGTGATACGCGACATCTCTGGTGGCCAAACCAGGCCATCCGAAGTGGCTATAGATCCGGCCCATCTACTTCTTCCATATGGGGCAACATATGTAAGTAGGGGCGGAATCAGAAAAAAAAAATTAAAGGGGGCCAAAATATTAGTTGTTTTATTATTTAGGCTAAATATATTAATATTATGAAGGGAGGGGCTGGAAAAAAAATTCCTTGCAGGGGCCCAGCCCCCCCCCCCTCCATCCCTACATGTAGGGTTAATCACAATGGTTTGTCGTCAGTGGTGTTTTCTTCCATCCTTCCCTCTTTTCTTTCTCTTTCCTCAGACTTCATGCTGCCCTATGAAAAAAAATTAATTGTCATTTTATTTTATTATTATTCTAGATTTGATATTTATTCTTTTTATTTTTATTTTTTTTGTTTTAGGTTCTTTTGTAAATTTGTTTTTTAATTTCACCCTGATGCGGACCAGCCCAGAAACACCAGCAAAGACCCATTACATGTTCCAAATGGACCAATGACTCGATCCAAGACAAAGACATTGAAAGACGCATTGAATGCATTGGTTTTGAAGGTTTCCAGCAAGTCAGAATTGGAAGGTCCATTGGAGTATCAAGAGGAGATCCTAGTACATCTTATCCATGTGCAAGAGGGGTCCAATACAACCTTATTTGGGCCATGAGATGAGGGCTTTATTTTTGTTTTGTTAGCTACAGCCCAAGGCTTGTTTGGGCTTAATTCATACTTTGTTTTAAGCTAGGATCCAAGGCTTGTTTGGATTAAGTTATGGGCTTTTCATTTTAGGGTTTTGGGCCAGTTTTGAGTGGACCTCATATGAGTCCACATAAAGGGTCCAATTAGGGTTAACTTTTCAAGAACTATTTAAACTCATGTAGGCCAAAATTTCAGCAGCTTTGATGATTATTATTCTGAACTTTTCAGTTTTAACGTGTGAGAGTGATTCTTGCATTTTTAGTTCTTGAACGAACTGAATCTGACTCATCGAAGATTAACTGGCTTCGTGGCATCCTTCTACTCATTCCAATAGTGTTGGTGCCTTGGGGCAGGTTTCTATTGTGTCGCACTCCTATCAGACCTATTTCGGCTTTCCGGGATCAGATCTCAATCTTGATTATGGGTTGCGTGACCACGTGATCACGAGGTTCGCATCAATTGGTATCAGAGCTAGGCTTCGAATCAAGGTCATATTGTTCTGTTATTTTTGTTTTTTCTTTAGTGTTCCCTTAAGTTTTAAGTGTTTGCATCCATCTTCTTGTTCTTCGAGTCTGCGTCATCTAAGCAAAAAAAAAAAAAAAATTATATTTCATTTGGTTACTGTCTCTAATCATATCAGTTTATTAAAAAAAAAAAAAAGAAATAGAGAAAAGAGTGATTAGTTGAAATTTGAAGGATCATTCAATTTGCCGCAGAAACACAAATCTTGGTGAACCATAAGCAAACCCCATCGGAATCAATTTAAACTTCATATTCATTATATTGGCGATGGGATCGCATCATATATCAAAGTTGGGCTTATTCTGATATTATTTGCTTGAGGTTTTAATTAGAGTTTCAATTCTGCCACAGAAACACTACTCTTAGTGAACCCTAAGTAAAACACCTTGGAATCTATTGAAACTTCATATTCTGAGTACTGGGTATGCGATCGCACCACATATTAAATTTGAGATTATTTTGATATCCGTTTCTGGAGGTTTTAATTGGAGGTTCAATTTTGCCGCAAACTGATCATACAAGGGGTTTGGGTACCTAGACATAAGGGAACGACCTATAAATTGATTTTTGGTGTTTTCATAGTATTCTATTACTAAATATTGAATTTGAGGTCATTTGGAGATCGTTTGGTCTGGGTTTCAATTATGTTACGTAAAAATTACGTAATAGGATAGATTTGCGTCAAGTTTGAGAACATGATCTATACTGTTTAGATTTGTCTGAATCTTTTAATTTCTCTTATTTTTGGGTTATCTAGGAGTCAAGTAATTGTTTTCGCTAATATTCGCTTTTGTTTTATTTCATGTCTTCGTTTCGTCCACAATTCGCACGAATTTGCATTGCTACTCGAAAAATCATAATCGTAGTTTCGTTTTGCTTTGTTTTTAGTATTTTTTTTTTATCCTTGAGTCTGAAAATTATAGTGCGCTGTGAAAGCTACTGACTTTGATTTGTTGATTTCAGTTCCTAAAGAACCAAAAGAAAGCAAGTTGTGAGGTAAAAGGCGTAGAGAGCTTAATAGAGTGAAAAGCCTTGATTTTTGTTTTGTGTGATACACGAGAGGTGTGAGGATATATTTGTGCTACTGACCAAATTTTGCAGATTCAAAGAATGTCTGAAAACAATGAATCAGCGACACAAAACGTGTTAGTAGCTTTCCAATTGCGATCCATAGGCCAGCAACTTGAGCTGTTGTCTAGGACGTACAAGGATTTGAAAGATGAGGTGAATTCGATAAAGCAACAGAATAGTGGGGCTGATCGCCGGGGAAATACGGTCCGTATGGCGGCACGGAATGTCAGATCTGATTTTGAAGAGTTTGTTGATGAAAACGCAGATGGGGGTGAAGATGACTATAATTTTGCATCAGCTGGCCAAGGAATCAGGTCTGGACCGAACAGGGCTAGGAGGAATGTGAATTTCCGTGGCATGAGCACTTATGAAGATATGGATGGGGACTTGGACACCATTAAACTGAAAATTCCTACCTTTCAAGGTAAAAATGATCCTGAGGCTTATTTGGAGTGGGAGAAAAAAGTAGATTGGATTTTTGATTGCCATAGCTATTCTGAACAAAAAAAGGTGAAATTGGTGATAATTGAGTTTACGGAGTATGCGTTGATTTGGTGGGATCAGATTGTGATAAGTAGGAGGAGGAATGGGGAGTGACCCGTTCAGACTTGGGGGGAGATGAAAGTCTTAATGAGGAGACGATTTGTGCCAAACCACTATTACAGAGACTTATATCTGAAGCTCCAAGGTCTGAATAGAGGTTACAAGACAGTAGATGAATATCACAAAGAGATGGAGATAGCAATGATTCGGGCTAATGTTGTTGGGGATAGAGAAGCCACCATGGCTAGATTTCTTAATGGGTTGAATCGGGACATTGCTAATGTGGTTGAGCTACAACACTATGTGGAGCTAGAGGACATGGTTCACATGGCAACGAAGGTGGAGAGACAACTTAGGAAGGGGCATGCTCGGCCAGAGTTTAATTCGAGTTCGTCATCATCTTGGAAGCCGAATCTAAAGAGAGAGGGTACTGTCCGGCCAAAATCCTTTGGTCCTTCTAGAACTGAACCACCAAAAGCTAAAGTTGATGTCCCTACTGATGCCAAAGGTAAATCTGAAACTCAACCTAAACGTACTCGTGATGTTAAATGTTTCAGGTGTCAGGAACATGAACATTATGCTTCAGAGTGTCCAAACAAGGGAATCATGATGATTAGAGATAACAGTGATGTGGAATCTGAAAGTGATAGTTCTGATTGTGAAGGCATGCCACCATTGGAGGATAGTGATGGGGATGAGTTAGCATTGCCGGTTGAGGAGTCCTTGGTTATAAGGCAAACACTTCAGGTTCAGGTCAAGGAAGATGATACTAATGAACAAAGGGAGAACATCTTCCATATGTGTTGTTATGTACAAAGCAAGGTGTGTGGTTTAATTATAGATAGTGGAAGCTGTGTTAATGTTTGTAGTGCCACCCTTGTTAGTAAACTAAATTTGTGTACTGCTAAGCATGCTAAACCATACATATTGCAATGGCTGAATGATAGTGGTGAAGTGAAAGTGACTAAACAGGTTGTGGTTCCATTTTCAATTAGGAAATATGTTGATGAAGTTCTATGCGACGTGGTACCAATGCAAGCAAGTCACATCTTGTTGGGGAGACCATGACAATATGATAGGAAGGCAATTCATGATGGGGTTAAAAATAGGTATACCATTGTAAAAGATGGTAAAACCATCACTCTTGTACCTGTTACACCCAAACAGGTGTATGATGATCAAATAAAGCTAAAAAGTGAGCATGAGGCGATGGGGAGAGAAAATCAAGGTGAGGAACAAGGGGAGAGAAGACCATCAGATTCGGCTAGAACTCAAACCACCACAACCCATTCAGCCACCCATCCAAACACAAGCAAATATTCGGCCAACACTCCAAACAAATCAAACCATTCGACCACAACTCAAAAACACCTAAATCTAGCCGAGAGTGGAGGTAAGACAAGAGGAGTGAAGAAAGTCAGTAAGTGTGATGAGGATTGTGTGGAAAAACTAAAGAAACAACCCAATTTTTATGCTAGAGAGGGTGAGATCAGATCTGCATTTTTCACAAACAAGCCAATGATTTCGTATCCGGAGCTTCAAAGAGGCTTACTTTAATACTAATGATCTTGATCATATTGTGCCTAGTGTTGCTATTTCTTTGTTGCAGGAGTTTGATGATGTGTTCCCCGACGATACTCCTAGTGGATTAGCACCATTGAGAGGGATAGAACATCAAATTGATTTCGTACCCGGAGCTTCAATTCCTAACCGACCAGCTTATAGAAGCAATCCCAAGGAGACGAAGGAGCTTCAAAGGCAAGTTGATGAGTTGATGGAAAAGGGCTACATTCATGAGATTATGAGCCCGTGTGTTGTACCCGTGCTACTTGTGCCAAAGAAGGATGGAACATGGAGGACATGTGATTAGTACTTAAAAGTGCATGTTTATCAAGGGTTTATATCATCATTTTGCACTTAAAGTATTAATAACTCCTTAACTAAAGCATGTTTTATAATAACAAGTCTAATATTATAAAATACCCTAATATATGGTAAATGTTCATCTTAAATGCAGGCATATCACATAAATCAAAGGATTGATTGATGAATTCAACTACTGAAATTTTGAAGATAAAGAAGGGTGAAGCTTAGAAAAGAGACGTTGGTGCAGTCCAAACCGGAACACTGTTCGGTAATTGGGTCATATCTCGAGTTCTAGATATCCAAATGATCTGAAATTTATACAGAGATTTGATAAGACATAGGCCTACAACTTTCATTTGGACATCAAGATCTAAGAAGGCCGTTTTCAAGTCCAAATTATAGCAACAACGGAGAAGTCCGAATCTGTCCTGCAGCCCAAATACTATTCAGTGTTTGGCCCATATCTGAAGTTCTAGAAGTCCAAATCACCTCTACTTTTTTTTCCTGGAAAGCTGAGTCAATTTCCTACAACTTTCATTTGGACATCTGGACCCAGTTCTGATGCTAGCATTTTTGTTTTATTTAGACAAGATGATAAGGATTTTCACTAAGTCAAAAGTTGGCCACCCACTCAACAATGAGTCATCAAAGCAATAATTCCGAATTTTAGCCTATAAAAGGAGGCATTTGCCATGTATTTAGGGGCTTGGTTGTTCAGATCAAGTTCATGCTCTTTATTTTCTCTCTTTATATTTTTGTAATTCTTAAGTTTTGCTTTCATTAATTTCTTGTTTATGCTTTTCATTTCCTTTCCTTTCCTTAGTTAACTTGTATTTTATTTATGTTCTTGTTTTGTTTATTTATGTTTCTCTTCTTCTTTATGTTTGGCTAAGTTTATTATGTCAAGGTGAAAAGGTTACACTAATGGTGTAAGAACAAGTATGGTATAAACTCAATATGAACCTTAATGTTTAATATTAACATGTCTTATCTTTTTATCTTACTAATTCTTAATACCTTGCTTGTTAAATGGTTAATCTAAATTTGTGTTGTATAATACTTGGTACAACAAATGCTTGGCACTCTCATAGCCCAACCGTATGGTATTACCTACACCTGGGCTATGAAAGGTACTTGATTTGTTGTTAACATCAATTAACATCATGAATTCCTGATAATATTTAAAAGTTTGGTGTTATGTAAATGAGATAATTAATATGATCATGTTGATAATTTATAATGAGCTATTAATGACAAATCATCCGAATGGAACCTCCTTCGTGTGTGGTTTCCAAATTGAGTAATAAGAGTTTATACTATACTTGTTTGAAATACCATTGGTGGATCCTCTAACCTTGACATTTATTTTTATCATTGTTTAATCCTTACATTAATCTTCCATCTCAAAGTTCTCATTAATTTCTTCATCCTCTTCTTTTTATTGTTATTATTATTACTACTACTAATATTATTATTATTATTATTATTATTATTATTATTATTATTATTATTTACATTCTTGTTATATTTTATGTATGTTAAGTATGCTCTGTGTTTGATCAAGGATCCTGACATTGTTGGTCTTGCCTTGTTCATTCGCATCAGAAATCTGTTTATATTATATAATATATCTCTTTGATCTTTCCATAAACTCAGTATATAGGCTGGAAACCTGTGACCCGATCTTTTAGATCATTCTCAGGTATAACAACGCCACGTACTGAGTATTATTATTATTATTAATATTATTATTATTATTACTATTACTATTACTGTTATTGTTATTATTATTGTTGTTATTGTTGCTATTATTGTTATTGTTGTGTTGTTATTTATAATTTATACAATTAACCTCTCTGCGGTTCGACCCCGGTCTTGCCGGGTTATTTATTACTTCGACACTCCTGCACTTGGGAGAAGACATCAATCTTTTGGTCGTGTCAACATGTGTTAATTGCCGAGCCATCAACAACATAACGGTAAAGTATAGACATCCCATTCCTAGGCTTGATGACATGTTAGATGAGTTACATGGATCTTGTTTTTTCTCTAAAATTGACTTGAAAAGTGGGTACCATCAAATTAGGATGAAAAAAGATGATGAGTGGAAAACAACATTTCAGACTAAGCATGGTTTGTATGAATGGTTAGTAATGCCGTTTGGACTTACAAATACACCTAGTACGTTTATGCGTTTAACGAATCATGTGTTGCGTGCATTCATAGGTAAGTTTGTGGTTGTGTATTTTGATGACATTTTGATATATAGCAAGAATTTAATTGAGCATCTTGATCATTTGCCTACTGAACCTTGGGTAGATATCTCTATGGACTTTGTTTTAGGTTTACCTAGGTCAAAGAAAGGTAGAGACTCTATTTTTGTTGTGGTTGATAGGTTTTCTAAAATGGCGCATTTCAATGCATGCCATAAACAGATGATGCATCTCATATCGCAGACTTATTCTTTAGGGAGATTGTACATTTGCATGGCATTCCTAAGAGTATAGTGTCAGATCGTGATGTTAAGTTCCTTAGTTACCTTTGGAAGACCTTATGGGGAAAGTTTGGAACTAAACTCTTATTTTCGACAACATGTCATCCTCAAATAGATGGACAAATTGAGGTAGTGAATAGAACATTATCCCAACTTTTACTTGTTGTAATTCAAAAGAATTTGAAAAGTTGGAAAGAATGCTTGCCTTTTATTGAGTTTGCTTATAATAGAACTGTGCATTCGACTACTACTTTTTCTCCTTTTGAAATTGTTTATGGTTTTAATCCACTAACTCCTATGGACTTAATTCCTTTACGTTTTGAAGAAAGGGTAAGTTTAGATGGTGAAAAGAAGGCAAAGATGGTGAGAGAACTCCATGAGGGAGTTCGACTACAAATAGAGAAAAAGAACAGACTTTACGCTTCTAAAGCAAATAAGGGACGTAAATTGGTTATTTTCCAACCCGGTGATTGGGTTTGGGTGCACATGCGTAAGGAACGATTTCTTAACCAAAGAAAATCAAAATTACAGCCTCGTGGTGATAGTCCATTTAAGGTTTTAAAGAGAATCAATGACAACGCATACAAAATTGACCTTTCAAGTGAGTATAGTGTTAGTGCTACCTTTAATATTGCTGATCTTACGTTGTTTGACGCAGATTTTGATTCGAGGTCGAATCCTTTCGAGGAGAGAAGGGATGATGTAGACCAGCCCAGAAACACCAGCAAGGACCCATTACATGTTTCAAATGGACCAATGACTCGATCCAAGACAAAGACATTGAAAGAAGCATTGAATGCATTGGTTTTAAAGGTTTCCACCAAGTCAGAATTGAAAGGTCCATTGGAGTATATATCAAGAGGAGACCCTAGTACATCTTATCCATGTGCAAGAGGGGTCCAATGCAACCTTATTTGGGCCATGAAGTGAAGACAGCAAAGGAAATAAAGCAATCCTACTACAACTTGGAAACAACATGGTGGCTACCTTTTCCTTTTGTTTCTAGGATTAAGGGGCTGCATGGAAGGCTATAAATAAGCCTTCAATCAGTTATGTACTATTTTAGTTCATTCTCTTCTTCTCATGGCAGAACATGAATTTAATATTATGGGCTTTATTTTATTTTGTTAGCTACAGCCCAAGGCTTGTTTGGGCTTAATTAATACTTTGTTTTAAGCTAGGATCCAAGGCTTGTTTGGATTAAGTTATGAGCTTCTCAAATTAGGGTTTTGGGCCAGTTTTGAGTGGACTTCATATAAGTCCACATAAGGGGTCCATTAGAGTTAATTCTTCAGGAACTCTTTAAACCCATGTAAGCCAAAATTTCGACAGCTTTGATGATTATTATTCCAAACTTTTCAGTTTTAACGTGTGAGAGTGATTCTTGTATTCTTCAATTCTTGAATGAACTGAATCTGACTTATCGAAGATTAACTGGCTTCGTGGCATCCTTCTACTCATTCCAATAGCATTGGTGCCTTGGGGCAGGTTTCCATTGTGTCACACTCTTATCAGACCTATTTCGGCTTTCCGGGATCAGATCTCAATCTTAATTGTGGGTAAGGTAATCACGTGATCACGAGGTTCGCATCAATATCTCTTAAAAAACGAGGAGGGAAAAAAAAGATATTATGACCTATTGAGTATTTCTTTTTATATAACATAATTGTTGACCATAAAAATAACCTAAAACTACCTATTGTTTTTATAAATTCATATTTATCAAACTAATATATCTTTATTCGTAGTCGGTTTATAAATATAGACTAGTGTTTATTGAGATATAAACAATGTAATTGAATTTAAACTTTAATAGCGAATTTAAATATCTACTATAAGAGTGTTAAATTTTATAAGACAAAATTCTTGTGTATTTATTATTTTTTAAAAATATGTTTTTTAATTGGATGGTTTTATTTACACCAATTTTTTTTTTCCAATCTATTATTTATTAGAGAGTAAAAATAACCTTATTTAATTGAATGTGTTTATTCCATTTTGTTAAAATCTTAAAACAATAAACTTCGAAATGGATTTTTTTTAATTGAAAAAGAAAGCTTATAACAAAAGGAATAAATTATGACTATATACTTATGACTTTCCATTCCAAAAAAAAAAAGTCTTCTAATTTTGTTTTACAAACTTAACATTAAATTAGTACATATTACAGATTTTATGAATAAATTACTAAATGATTCTAAATTTTTATAGATACCAATGATTGTATACTATAAATTATATATTGTTACTAATAGTATATTGTTTTTTTTTTTTTATGATGTAATGAGTTCACAATTAAAAATATATATTAATTCTAAAAAATATGGTAATTATAGATCTCAATCTCTATTTAACAAGTTTATCTTCTAAGATATACTACTTAGAAAAATATATTGAAAAGTATAAAACCAATATAAGATAAAAATAATTTTTTTAAAATATAGTTTTTTTTTTTGTATTTTAATAACCTTATTTAATTGAATGTGTTTATTCCATTTCGTTAAAATCTTAAAACAATAAACTTTGAATTGAATTTTTTTATTGAAAAAGAAAGCTTATAAAAAAAGAATAAATTATGACTAAATACTTATGACTTTCCATTCCAAAAATAAAAGTCTTCTAATTTTGTTTTACAAACTTAATATTAAATTAGTAGATATTACAAATTTTATGAAGAAGTTACCCAAAGATTCTAAATTTTTATAGATACTAATGATAGATTTAAATCATATATCGTTACTAATAATATATTGTTTTTTATAATGTAATGAGTTCATAATTAAAAATATGTATTAATTTTAAAAAATATGACAATTATAGATATCAATACAAGTTTATCTTCTAAGATATACTACTTAAAAAAAATATATTGAAAAGTATAAAACCAATCAAAGATAAAATAAAGTTTTTAAAATAAAGTTTTTTTATAGTCTTTTTTCATCTTATTATTTGGATGAAAGTAAAATAAAAACATAATTATTTTATGAGTTAAATACTATAGAATTATTAAGACATATATTCTAAGATCATATTAATGATTTACCAAAAACGATGGAATTTAAGTAACACCACCCTTGTAATTTCATGAATCATTGACTGTTTAATTATTAGGTTTTCGTACTTTTGTTACAAATTTATAGTTTAAAGAACGTTATTTCTTTTCTTTGATCCATGTTAAATATGCTTGAAGTTAAGAACCATAATAACTTCAAAGTACTATAGCAAGAACCCTATTTATAGATATTTATACGTGGAAAGCTGCCTTTAAGTTACTCAGAATACAATTTTGACAAAAATCATTAAAGAAAAAAAAAAGGCAGTATAATAAAAGAGAGAATAAATGTCGAATTATTATATATTGTACATTGATATCTCAAGCTGCTATGCAATACCGTAATCTTTGCAGCTTCTCTTGGATCTCCACAAATGTATGAAAAAACAGTAAGTAAGAAGCTCTCAAATTCTGTGCAATTCTCTCATTCTCAGATCAACAATGTCCCTCTGCTAGGGTTCTTCGCCCATAAAAATATCTTCCTTTTCTCTGCAATGGAAAATGAATAACTTCCGCTCATACACCTCATCACACTTCCGCCGTTTACCCAAATCCTTGTCTATCCGAAGCAAAGTTCCCTGGTGGGACCAAATTCATGACCCTGGAAGTGAAATTGTTAGCAAATGGAACCACATTTTCCTTGTCGCGTGCATGATTGCAATGTTTCTTGACCCTCTTTATTTTTACCTTCCCATTATCGGTGGCGATGCCTGCATGAAGATTGACATTGCCCTAGGCGTCTGGGTTACCTTCGCTCGCACCTTCACGGACTTGTTCTTTTTCTTGCACATTTTCATGAAGTTTAGGACAGCTTTTGTTGCACCAAGCTCTCGCGTTTTTGGTAGAGGAGAGCTTGTTATGGACCCTAGAGCCATTGCCATACGCTACCTGAAATCGAACTTTGTTGTTGATCTTGCTGCTGCCCTTCCTCTCCCTCAGGTTAGCCATACATACATTATATTCATAATCTATACCAAGGATTTTTCATGAGTTCCTATATTGCATTGACAATGAATAATGTAATAGTTTGTTCCTGGTTATGTTTAACATGATTTTCAATCGTTTAAAATATTAGAAGAGTACTGATTTTTTTCTTAAGGAAAAAAAAAAAAAACCTTGTTGATCCAATAACAACATTCTTGGTTTTAGGGTTGAGAAATATAAATGGGATTCAGAGTGAATTTCGAAATGAAATTGTGATTATTTAGCAAGCCAATGAAATGGTTATTATATTTTAAAAGACCACTGCTGGTTTTTTTTCTTGGTTCTTTACTTTTGAAAATTCCAGTATTTGCAAAATATTCTACTGTGAATTTTGATGCAATCATGCCAACAACCTGCTCGTTTCTGTATCCGCTAAAATTTGTATTTGGTATGGAATGACAAGAACCTCATATCAATTTACTTTGAATATTGAATTGCTGGACACATTCTGTCATTTTCACAGGCTATTTGCCAGTTGAAATATGTATGATTGTGAATTACAGTTTTTAACTCAAAAGATTCTAATGAAAATTATGGTCATAAGGAAAACTATGCCTAATTTACAATTTCATTTCCACTGCGTTTGTGACTAATGCTAAACTTTAAAGCTACAGTCTTCTCCCACTATGGGACCATTCATTAATTTTTCTGCCTTCAACTTAAAGTTCTAGACGCAATCATCTATTTATTATGCGTATTGGCAAATGATTTATAGATTGACGCAATCAACTTAATTTTTTTAGGATTCATCATTGAATGTTCTATAGCCCAGCATGATATAGGGCTTGCTGTTTCTTACCTTGATTTGCTTGATTTTGACAGATTGTGATTTGGTTCATAATTACATCAGTGCTGAAAAATCCCACAGCTGCTCACGCTAACCACACTGTTTCTCTAATAGTTCTCATCCAATACATTCCTCGATTTTTTGTTATGATACCTCTGAATCGACGGATTGTTAAGACTACTGGTGTTATAGCCAAGACTGCTTGGTCCGGGGCAGCTTATAATCTCCTTCTCTATGTACTTGCTAGCCATGTAAGCACCAATTAGTTACCACTCCACTTTGTTTCAAAAATTAATTTATGAAATGTTTTCCTACTAATTAAGCTAAGAGAGTGGGACATCAGTGATATTTTGTAGAGTAAATGAAATCCTGTATAAGGCCTTACTCATTTTATTGCTGTTATCATCATGGTCAGTGCAGGTTTTAGGAGCTATATGGTATCTGGCATCAATTCAGAGGCAGCATCACTGCTGGAACATACAATGTAAAAATGAGAGGAACCGCACACCAGCTTGCATCTCTCTATTTCTTGACTGTAGTGCTAAGGATAACCCTGCACGACAAGCTTGGCTTACAACCACTAATCTGCTCACAAATTGTGATGCCCAAAATGATGAAAATTTTCAGTTTGGGATGTTTGCCGAAGCCTTCACAAATCATGTTGCTGAAGCATCTTTCATAGATAAATATTTCTATTGTCTTTGGTGGGGCTTAAGAAACTTAAGGTACGGTTAGTTTCTATCTCCCTTTTCATTTCCGGTTTAATCTGATGCAGCTATCTGTTTCCTATTCTTAATTTGTGAATTTGTTTATGATTCTGGAGGCCACTAATGCTGAGTAACAAGACCAGGGAGCATTAATATTCTTTTTAGTTTTAGTTTTTGACATAAGCTTTTCCTTGTTGCAAAGCTTTTTTTCTCACTAAATTTCTTGTTAACTGTTCTGTAGTAATAGATAGTTTTGTCTCTTGAAGTTAATTGGGAACAGATTTTAATTCAGATTTTCTATGGCAGTTGATAAATGTAAATAGTTAACAAGTATGCCAAGAATAATACTCTCGGTTTCTAGAGATTAAGAATTGTGGTGATGATATTTCATTTGGTTCAATGAAAAACATGACAGCAATTTCACTGCTCTCCTTAAACTTTGATTTCTCTCCCTCTATTCCAAGCTAGCTGACCTGCAATTGATATTTTACCAAGTATATATTATTGAAATACTGTTTTTGATGTTTTTGCTAATAAAGTTTTCGATCATTTTGTGCTGAGCAGTTCGTATGGACAAAATTTGATGACAAGTACCTATGAAGGTGAAACACTATTCAGCATTGGCATCTGTATTATGGGTCTAGTTCTGTTTGCTCATCTCATAGGCAATATGCAGGTATCTGTAATGCACTAACGTTCCTTTATCTTCTAATCTCTGCTTAAAATAAAATTTTAGAAGACTATTTTATTACTTGCTATGTAGCCGGTGTTTTGTTCGTGCACAATCTATTACTTGTACATCTATACAACATCTTTTACTTGCCAGAAAAAGTAGAGGAAATCTTGTGGCATGAGTGAGAGTGTGATTGAAATAATTTGATTACTCTAATTTTAATCCACTGTTATTCCCCTGAAGACATATATGCAATCCGCATCTGCTAGATTGGAAGAATGGAGGATTAGGCGAAGAGATACAGAGGAATGGATGAGGCATCGTCAATTACCTCCAGAGTTGCAAGAACGTGTTCGCCGTTTTGTTCAATACAAATGGTTAGCTACGAGAGGTGTAGACGAAGAAAGCATCTTGAAGTCCTTACCTCTGGATATCCGACGTCAGATTCAACGGCATCTTTGTCTGGCCCTTGTCCGACGCGTGAGTTTTCGATATCTGATGCCTCCAGCTAATGTGTAATTACTAGGATTGCGATTTGAAATTTCTTAATTATACTCCGTGTTCTTGATCAGGTCCCATTTTTTGCACAAATGGATGATCAACTGTTAGATGCAATATGTGAACGTCTTGTCTCATCTTTGAACACCAAAGACACTTTCATAGTCCGGGAGGGTGATCCAGTAAATGAGATGCTTTTCATCATTAGAGGACAGCTAGAAAGTTCCACAACAAATGGGGGAAGGTCAGGTTTTTTCAACTCGATTACACTCAGGGCTGGTGACTTTTGTGGGGAGGAATTGTTGACATGGGCTCTGATGCCAACCTCTCGTCTAAATTTACCTGTATCCACTCGAACTGTCAAGGCTCTCTCTGAAGTTGAGGCCTTTGCACTTAGAGCGGTTGACCTAAAGTTTGTTGCAAAGCAATTTAAACGGTTGCATAGCAAGAAATTGCAGCATGCTTTCAGGTATTACTCTCATCAGTGGAGGACGTGGGGAGCTTGCTATATACAATCTGCATGGAGGCGTTATACAAGGAGGAAACTACAAATGGAATTGGCTAGGCAAGAAAGCTTATTTTATTCTCAAGTTATGGAAGGTGAGGTTGAATACTATTACAGTGATGAAGGAGGAGATGAAAGACCATTAGTGGATCATTCAAACAATGGTTCGCATCTTGGAGCAACCATGCTTGCTTCAAAATTTGCTGCAAATACAAGGAGAGGTGGCGGCCATCAAAAGCTTCCTCGGCCGGATGATTCCACCTTAGAAATGCCCAAGTTTTTTAAACCAGAGGAACCTGATTTCTATGCAGAGCATGAAGATAGTTGAATTTTTATCGTTATTATTATATATTCTATCAAATAATTACATAGTCAACATGAGTTTATATATATATATATATATATATATATATATAGTCTCTGTTTATTTACAAATAGATAGATTCAGACTCTTATAGCATGAGTTTCTTCATTTGTTTTTTTTTTATATATATAATTAAAAACAATAGGCTTGCTCGAGCATGAAATTTGAATTCAAATAGATATTCACTCATGCTTTTTTATTCGGTAGTAAACTGGGTTGAAAGCCTAAGAACACAGTGTGGGAGTAGCACTTCGAAGTCAATTCCGTCGCGGTTAAGTTTTTTTTTTTTTTTTTTAATTAAAATATTTTAGTTTTGTAGTGTTTAGCGTGTTATTTGAAGATTATATTAAATGTGTATAATATAAAATATTAATTAAATATGTATAATTTTAATTCAAAATTAAATATAAATTAATTTAAAATTATACAATTTAAATTTTAACATATAAATAAAAAAGTAAGAGTTGAATTGATATGATTTAATTGACTCGATAAATCTAAAACAAATTAAATAATTAGTAAAAATATAATTTAATTCAAAATAATTTAAAATAATATTTTTTTAAAAAAAATATTAATATAATATTATATTTTTTAAAAAAAATTTGATTAATTCAGGTTAATTTAAATTAATTTTTTAAATTTATAATTTATATCATAAAATCATGATAATTTTTAATAAATTATAAATTTAATTCTCAATAAATTTTAATTTTAATTTAAGTATCACAAACTATAATTTATTTTGTTATTATATAATAGAGAATGACTATAGTTATGTAGTGTAGATTACCCAAATGAACCAAAAATAAGAACAAAATTAACAAAATATTAACTGCCACCGTCGATACGATGTCGCTTGGCTGCCTTACAAAATATAAACACAACCCAGAATCCTCAACAGCTTTCACTCCGTAGAAAATCCTCCCTGATTCCAGGTTAGGGTTTCTCTCAGATCTCTCTCTCTGAAACTGCAAAAAATCTTTTTTTCATTTAGCATCAGTAAGAATGGCAACTGAAACGAAACCAGCAACTGAGAATGTGAAGATTGACTTGTTCGAGGACGACGATGAATTTGAAGAATTTGAAATCAATGGAGGTAATTACCCCTTTCCTTCTTGGTTTTTGATAATCAAAGTACTTGTACCAAAAAAACATGTTCTATTGTTGGATTTCTTCTTTATAGCTCCAAGTTGTCATGCTTCGATTTTTATTAGGCGAAGAAAATTTGTAGTGACCTTAAAGAAAGGTTCGAATTTTGGGTAAAGTAATTCATGTTTTTTTTTTCCAGCTATAATAGGTGGAAATAATGAATGAGGCTATGGTCATGATCTTTCTGTGCTTGGTGTTTGTGTTTATGCAGATACTTTTATTTATTTGTTTGTTATGAATGGTTATATGTTTGATTATGGCTTTCTAATTCTTAATGATTCTAGTAATTAGCTGTTTGAGGAAACTGTGTTAGGAAGCTTGTTGTTACTTGATGTTGCTCGTAGCACATGTTAATTGTGGAAGCAACTATGAGTGTTATAATTTGTGAGATTGATGAATTAATATCAATGTAGATACATATTGTCTAGTTTGGATGCTTATTGCATGTTGTCTGACCAACTTTTATCTGAAATCACATCCATGCGTTTTTGGTCATCACAATGAATTGAAATCATGAAATTCTTTTGCCTGTTTTTGTTGTCTGTATAATGTTAGTACTTGTAATGCCTTAGTTTATTAAGAAACATGTAGTCTTGAAATAGGACTGTTATTTGTCCGTATTATGAGCTATTGTCTCTTTTCTCCTTTTTTATGAGTTCTTGTCTCTTTTCTAATGGTAACTTAACTGACAGAGTGGGAAGTGAAAGAGGAAGGGAAAGACACGACACAGCAGTGGGAGGATGATTGGGATGATGATGATGTCAATGACGACTTCTCACTGCAGCTAAGGAAGGAATTGGAGAACAATACACAGAAGAACTGAGCTGTTTCTAGAACATGTCAATATATTATCTCAAATGTTGGTTTGTGTTTGATCTTGAGATTGTTTTCTATATCTTAAGTATGGAAACAAATGCATGAACTATCAAGATCAGAAGCTTAGTACAAAATTTTAAGCTCCAGGGCTTAAATTTTGTGTTTGACTGATGTGGAAGTTGGATCTTGTGTGTTAGGAATTTGTATTTGATGAATTGCTTATTTCAAAATAACATGTTCTGGTATTATTGTTTTTATGTTTAGGGATAGCATAGTAGTATCCCTTCCCCTAATGATTCCATGTCATGACGTTAGGGCACACTTACTGTTCCGTTATCATAAAATTATGAATCACCTGTAGTTTGGAATTATGCACTTCAATAGGGTGATATTGATGGTAAAAATGCTAGGAATATCATGATTTTTGTGGCGTTCAACTTTATTATCAGTAGTTAATATATAACTTATTCCATTTCAAATCCCTAGTGTTTCATTGAGGATGCAATATCTGAAACAAGCATGAAAGAGAACCAGATGCATCTGAAATGGTTGTGGCAGCAATCACTTGTCTTAAACCATCTATCACTCATGAAATTCAATATAGAGGCAAGGTGTGGAATGATTAGAATTTTTAAGACCGTGTTTGTTTGTTAGGAAGTAATCTTATTTTGAAAAATAAATTATTTTTTGATGTTTGGTAGTGGAATAAAAAATAAGTTGGAAAACGCTTTCCAGTGTTTGTTATGTCATGGAAAATAAGTTGGAAAATAACTTATATTTTATTTTTCTCAAGTTTATTAAAATAATGAGAAACAAATCTTACAAATTAAAAAGTTGAATTAGAATGAAATTGAAAAAATATATAATTTTATAAATTATTTCAAATAAAATAAATAATAATCAAATCTAAAAAAATAAAGAAATTAAAATAATAATAATTTATAATTTATAAATTGTTTCAAATAAAATAAGTAAAGATCAAAAGAATGAGTACTAAATTTGATAGATAAAAAATTTCAACAAAAAAATGATAAGAAAAAAGCAAATAACAATTATAAAAATGAGAACCAAAGTTAATATAAAAATTAAATTTTAAGAGATGAAATTAAAAAATAAATATTCAAAACAAAATATATATAGCAATCAAAAGTTTAAGGACCAAATTTGATATAATTAACAAATAATATAACATCTTTAAATCTTTCACAACTTTTGAAAAGTGTTTTCCGCCCAAATTTTCTAGGAAAACACTTTCCTGGAAACCAAGTTAAATTTTTCTTTGACTGGAAAGTGTTTTCCGTTTACCAACTTTTCTAATGACAAATAAACACAAGAAAGTTTGGAAAGTTGTTTTTTGAAAATCACTTTCCGGGAAACAAACATAACCTAAGAGAGTTGCCTTAGGCAAGGTTATTCCCAATCCTTCTGTCATATCTATTATCCCATCCATAGATGATGTCATGCTAAACCCTTAGAGTAACTTGGCAAGTGTCAGGTGCAGCAGTTGTTGACGCGAATGGTCATACAATCCACAATTAAAATTAAAATATAATCTTGAGAAAATGAAAGAGATCTGATAAAAATATAATACAATGGAAACCTGTTTCAAGATACTAACACTATTGAAATGAAGTCGAATAACACCACAAAACTTGTTAAATTTCAATAAGTCATATTCAATTTATTTAAGAACTTAAGAATGCAAGAATCTCTCTCACATGTTAAACTGAAAAGTTCAAAGTATTATTCATCAAAGAGTTTTTTTTTAATTTAGGCTTTACATATGTTAAAATAGTTTTGAGAAATTAACCCTAATGGATTTACTCTTATAGGTTGAATTGATCCACTTACAAAAAACTAACCAAAAGTCTTTACTAGTAAAACTAAATCTTAATCCAATAAAGCCTTGGATCTTAGTTGAAAACCAAAGCATTGATTAAGTTTAAAAATAGAAATAATAATCAAAACAACAAGTTTGAACAGTAGACACAATTACACTAGAATTTGAATTTACTTGTTCAATATTTTCTTAGATTGTATCATTCCCTTTTTTTTCAAGATAATTCATCCTCGAATCATTAATAGGCATAATGGATGTTTCAAAAGTCTTTTGTTTAAGCCTTCAAAGCTCTTTTCTTACCAATACTTGCCTTCAATAATTTTGTATGAAAGTAATATCTTTCGTCTTTTATCATTTCAACGTTGTTGCTCCTCTTTTTCTGAAGTTTGCCTTTCCTAAAATAGTTCGTTTAACTTATCAAATTCTTTCATTAAAACCCTAAACTTTTAGGATAGATCTTTGCATTCTTAATCAAGAATAGCAATATATTTGTTCCTCTCCCTTTGATATCACCTTTCCTTTTGATACCTCATTGTCCATAATACATCATCAGAATGCATGTAATCTTGATTGTAATACTCCATTTATATTTTATTTTTTTTACTTTAAGTTTTCAAACTATACTGAAAACAAAAAAAAAAAAAACTCAACCAATCCTTTATATATATATATATATATATATATATATAATAAACCACAAAACAATTGCTAATGACAATAAAGAAAATAAGAAAATACCAAGTACAAGAGAAAACTGACCCGAAACAAAAACATGGACAAAAATATGTAGAATTCACATGGAACAAGAGAAAAAAAAAGAAATTAACAGAGGAATATAACTTGATTAATGATACGACATGAATAGAGTTTATGATACAAAACACTGATTTGAACCAAATCTAGACCCTAGACCAAACAACATCCAATTAAGCTAAAAAAAAAGAAGATATTTAGTGTGTTTTAAACTCAAATAAATAGAATATGAATTTTGACCCAATTACGTCAATATTTGATATGTTGATACGAAAGAAACAAGTAAGCTTTCTTATTCGAATCTGGAACCTTAAGCAATTGATGTCTAAATGAGTTGAAAATTTATAATTGGTGGGTGTATTCCTACTCTAAATAATCAAAATATGAAATTTGAGAAAATTATAAGGTGTTTTGATAGGCTAATGCAAAACAAAAGTAATCATACCAGATTTAACCCAACTAATGTTTTTAGTGTGTAAGTTTTTTTTTACTCCAAGAAGAATAATAATAATGAAGATAAACCAGAAGTTATGCAGGAAAGAAAACAAAATTTGATCGAAAACTAACCCTTAGGATTTTGACCGAAAACAAAGATACAAGGACGAAAATGAAACTGACACTAAGAAAAACACGAAAATGAATACACAAGAAATAATGGATATAACTTCATTCCGTAGCCTAGATTTGATACCAAATGATGTGGGCCTCTTGATCACGTGGTCAAGCAATCCACAATAAAGATGATATAACTCTTAAAAAGCTAATAAATTAGGTTTGATAGAAATGTGACTTAATAGAAACCTGTCCCAAGACACCGACACTAATGAAATAAGAAATTGAATGATGCCAAAAAACCAGTTAAACTTTGATAAGTCAAATTCAGTTCATTCAAGAATCAAAGAATGCAATAATCTCTCTTACACGTTAAACCAACAAGTATTATTAATCAAAGATTTTTTTTTAATATATAAAATTTTAGGTTTTATATATATTTAAATAGTTATGAGAAATTAACATTAATGGATCTATTTTTATGGTCTGAATTAATCCACTTACAAAAATTAACCTACCTTCACTAATAAGCTCAAACCCTGATCCAAACAAGGCTTGAATCTTAACTGAAAATCAAAGTATTAAGTAAGCTCAAATATAAAAATAATAATGAAAAGAACGACAAGTATAATTATGTTAAAATTTAAATTTTTTTATTTAACCCTTTCTTATATTGTATCAGTTGTAATGCAAATGTGATACAAGGACGTCAACACCTGATCCGAATGGCTTGAACATAATATCTAAAATCTCAAAATTTGCTTGATCTGTGAGAAACCTTTCTGGCGTGTACCCATCAAGATTAAACCATATAGTTGGGTCATGATGCAAACTTCCCCAAATTCACAAACAAACGAGTGCGTTTTGGTATGTGTTATCTGCCAATGCAACAACCTTCTATTGCCTCGTGGGGAATTGACATAGGAGCTGTTGGGTACAAGCGCAGTGTCTCTTTTCATAATTGCCTGGATGTACGCTAAGTTTTCAATGTCAGAGTCCTCTGCCAGCTTTGAGGTCTTGCTTTTCTTGAGCAAGCTGCAATGAGCGTCTATTGTTCAACAAATTTGATGAGATCCATGTCAAGGTAAGAGATGTGGTATCCGCACCTGCTAGGATGAGAGTCTGCAACATGGAAATTTAAAACATTACGGGATTCAAATTTGTTCTGACACAAGAAAGAGGCGGTTTTTGCAGATAGAATATAGAGAAACATCTGCACACACAAAATAGTCTTTAACCAAGATAAAACCACAGTTTGCCTGTCTTAATTCCAATCTAAGGATGATTTTTTTGATAGGCTAGGTTTTGTTTTTCTTACCCAAAATTCAGTTAAATGGTTCCTTGAGAAGAAATTATATATCCTAACAGATTTGGATAAGTAATAGAAGTACAGGTACTTGCTGCATTTAGCTTCTCAAAAGATAGTCATTTTCATATTTTAATTTTTATCTTAAAAATAGAGGGTTCCACCAGCTATACTGCAAATTGCTCAATCATACAGTCTCTTAAAGTTAGCTAGTTTAGTGGTAAGGTAATGCATTTACGGGTCGTAATTGAAGATACGATGCTTTATAAGGCTGGTAAGATTAATGCTGCATTAGACATTTAATATATGTAAAAAAGGACAACTTGTAGCGACAAGCTAAATGCCAAACAAAAATAATTAGAGAACGTACCATTGCTGTTGCCTTCAAAATGGTTTCACGTGAAAGGCCAAACATGCAATCATCCTTTGTGGACAGCAGCACATCCCCGAAGTCCTCGACTTTGTTAGAGTCGTCAGTCATCTCGAGGAATCCAACTTTCCATAAGGGAATCCAGTTCCCTCGAAGGTCTCTTGATAGTTTTCACTGATCCAAGAAAATTATTTATCCATCCTAGAAATGGGATTAAATCTGAACGAACAAAGACCCCCGAAATAATCATAAACTCCTTCATGAGCTTTCCAGTACGTTTCCCTTCTTCATTTTCAGCTTTAGCACTACTGAAATATCTCTTCCCTGCAATAATTCTTGTGATCATATTTATTGTAATTCCTTAAAGCCATTCGCTAGTGGCTATCTTAATTGAGTGATGTGATCCAAATTATATTAAAGGATATGCTAGAAGTTCTAAATTGGCAAATTACAAGATAAAGATTAGAAAAACTCAAAGATATATTCAATAAGTTTATTCAAAGTATTTGGATCAAGGTAGATTTTCAGAAGGTTTCACATCTTCAACAAGTGATGATTATATTTTAATCAATTTAATCTATATACAAAAGCTACCTGATCAATCTATTCCATGGGTTTAATTAATTTAAGCAACAATAGGTTTTTTTTTTCCATATGTTTTATAGATTCTAAACTATGAAAGGATTTCTTATTATATATGAAAATATAGGAGGCTAAGAAAGAATTAATTGCAAGAGTTTTCCTTGCTTGTTTTGGAATCCAAGGGGGCAACACTACACATATTTTGGTCAAGGATCCTTCTCCAAAAATCATTTCATTCAACAATTGTTTCTTCTAATTCTCAGAATGCGGCAACTTGGCATTAATTTTCAGAATTATTATTTGTCATGTTTTGGGCCTTATTTGATATACTTTGGGCTTTATTTTAATTTGAATTTATGTTAGCCTATTAGGTCAACTAGGGTTTAGTTTCTTTCAAGTATAAATACTATTGTAAGACATTATTATTTTTAAGTTGGATAATAAATTAATTGTCGTACCATATTGTGTGAATTGTCAAAGGATTCTCATTTTGGTTCTTCATTGAACTATTATGATTTATCGAAGAATTAACCAAGTTTCATGGCATCTTCCATACTACTCATTTGCAACTCTTCATAGGTATTGACTCTTTATAGGTGGGGGTTCAATTTTGTAATCTTGGTATCTCGATACAAGTTATCGTTGTTTCAAACTCAATCACGAGCCTATATTTAGCTTTCCTAAGAAGAGTTGATTTGATTATTGTAATTTAGAACCTAGTTACAACAAAAGTCAAAAAAAGAAAGATTATATGTGATCTAGTTATTTCTAATTAAAGAAATAGAAGAAGAAAAAGAAGAAGAAAAGATAAAAAGAAATAGCATGAGGGAAAAATGTAAGGTTTAATTGTAAATTAGGGTTTTCATCAAATCTTGGATTCGACAACTCAAATCTAAAAATTCTTAATTCTTGAGATATCTTAATGTCATATCTTGATTTTTAGATTATTTAGACATAATTTGTTGGGTTGTTTATGAAAGTTATAAAAATAATTCATAACGGGTATTTTTACATCAATATATTTCTTTCTTTGTTAGTTTTGGCTAAAGTAAATAATAATAATAATAGTGTCTTAGCTTCAATTGGATTATTTGAGTCTTATTTCATTAGTATTTCTTATTCTTGTTATTTTCTTATGTCTTTATATCACTCATGCTTCACACGAATTCATTTTGCTATTTGTGATTTTATATTCATATTTTTGTAATGATAGTTTTTAGTTTTTTTTATTGATCTTCAATCTATATATTATTTTAGATTGTGCCACTATATTGTTAATTTTTTTGATTTGTTGTGAATTAGTTCCTTAAAAAACTGAAATTTATGAAATTCAATGGTAAAAGGCAAAATATGAGCTTATTATTGTAGAAAACTAAACATTTACGTGAAACACGAGATGAGTGACATTTGTAACACTCTCAATCACCGAGACAAAACTGAAACATATTTATGAAAACACAGGAACCTTTTTTTTATAATGATAATCTGCTGAAATTTCAGCAGAGCCTTGTGGTATGAAGTCCCAAGTTATTGACTATATTAATTATCATTATGGAAAGATTCATAATGGATAATGATAACCTATTACACTTCTATTCATATTTTTTATTTCCGATCCAATCATCCTAGATCTCAAACCACAACAATATTAATTATCTCATCACCAAAGTCTATAAGAATAGGTTCACAAATAATTATACATTTCAAGGAAAATAAAAACTAAGCATATGCATATAAATTCATAGGAATATCATTATGAAAAGATTCATTTGTATCCATGCACCCATTTTAAAAATTAATTTGGTTATTACATTTAATCCCAAAATATGCATATTACACCTAGTCTATGGCATTAAAAGCGAAATAAGATGTGAATTACTCTTGATGCAAATAAGATGGCCATGAAAAAATGTAACAAATCATTATAATTAATGAAACAAATTATAATTAATAACCATTTCATTGAAAAATATCACTATGTTCTCTTTTCATTGAAAAATATCTCTTTAAGAACAATTAATCAAGAATATGCTACTACCAAGTCAATAATATCATTTGTTATCTTTCCTTAGATAACTAACTCGTATTTTGGTATGCTGATGTCAAGGCATCCCTTTGATATCATTAACTTTATGTAGTTCTTGGGACTAGATCATCTAGTTCATTTTCTTCTCCCAAATCCATCGAAGGAATTTTATGCTAATGCTAATAAATCTCATTAATCCCTCTTACCTAGGATCAATTAATCAAAATCAAAGTAATGTTGATATCAATGAAATCCATCAATAACATTAACTATTCAAACTCGAAATATCTAATCAAGTCCTTTCAAATACTTTAATTTATCCATCGATAATGTCAATGTCAATAATCCCTTGACATCATTAGCCTCCATGTCTGGAACAGCCAAATCATACTCCATGTAATGTCGATATCAATAAAATCCATTGATATCATCAACTACCTGATCTCAAAATAGCTAATCAGGTCCTTTCAGGCACTTTAATTTAGTATTCGTTAATGTCAATGTCAAGAACCCATTGATATCATTAGCCTCCATTTCCAGAAGTAGCTAATTAGTTTGTTCATCTATATTGTTTCTTGCCCTCCTTTATTCATTTGTTTACTTGTTTCACATATTGGTACGAAGATAAAATGAGTAAATTCTAGCAATATTAAATATGTAATAAGTTAACAAATTATAGGTGTTAGACAGTTATTTGCAATGTTTGAAGTCCCCAATTCGGCTCGAGTTGGTGGCCTAGCCGTTAAAGTATCCCCTATAAATCAATTTACCCATTGATTAACACTTTTATTTGTAAATTCAAAAATCATATTTGCATTCTAATATAATAATTTTTTGTTCATAACATATTTTATATCATAGGTTTAACCAACATCTTTTTAGATTATAGAGTTCTCAACACAATCATAATAACATTCAAAAGAGAGATTTATGACCATCATTAAGAGCTTCACATCATTCAACTTTTCACTGTATTTACATTTCTCAATACTAGATTTTCATTTCAATCTCCAAACATGACTAAACACGTTAGTCTTATAACTTCATCTTTAGGTTCCATATTAAAAACTCTTCTTACAGTAATTATGAAATCATACATAATCATCAAATCAAGCTTTTATCTTTATCCCCGTTAACATTACTTTCTAATTAGGCTACACAACATTGCTTGACACAATTTTCATACCAATTAAAATATAAATAACTCAACTCTCACTTAATCAAGCACTATGCCAAAATCATTCTAGCAAAAAAAAAAAAAAAAACCTTTTTCACTTTGCATAACACGCATTCATACTACTTTATCAATGATTTTGCTAATTTCCATAGTTTCTTATTTAGGAATTATTTTTCCCTAGTCCTACATCTAACATCTCCATGTTAATTTCCTACATTATTCACATCAATTTCCCTCCTCTCTTTTATGGCCAATTTGGTCGAACCTTGTCTAAAAGGAGCCATTGATTTCCTTTCAATTTGTTGTACACCATTAATGATGCGGACCAGCCCAGAAACACCAGCAAGGACCCATTACATGTTCCAAATGGACCGATGACACGGTCCAAGACAAAGACATTGAAAGACGCATTGAATGCATTGGTTTTAAAGGTTTCCACCAAGTCAGAATTGGAAGATCCATTGGAGTATTAAGAGGAAATTCTAGTACATCTTATCCATGTGCAAGAGGGGTCCAATACAACCTTATTTGGGCCATGAGATAAGGGCTTTATTTTATTTTGTTAGCTACAGCCCAAGGCTTGTTTGGGCTTAATTCATACTTTGTTTTAAGCTAGGATCCAAGGCTTGTTTGGATTAAGTTATGGGCTTTTCATTTTAGGGTTTTGGGCTAATTTTGAGTGGACCTCATATAAGTCCACATAAAGGGTCCATTAGGGTTAACTTTTCAAGAACTATTTAAACTCATGTAGGCCAAAATTTCGGCAGCTTTGATGATAATTACTTCTGAATTTTTCAGTTTTAACGTGTGAGAGTGATTCTTGCATTCTTCAGTTCTTGAACGAACTGAATCTGACTTATCGAAGATTAACTGGCTTCGTGGCGTCATTCTACTCATTCCAATAGTGTAGGTGCCTTGGGGCAGGTTTCCATTGTGTCGCACTCATATCAGACCTATTTTGGCTTTCCGGGATCAGATCTCAATCTTGATTGTGGGTTGCGTGACCACGTGATCACGAGGTTCGCATCAGTTGGTATCAGAGCTAGGCTCCGAAACAAGGTCATATCTCTGTTATTTTCGTTTTTTTTTTTTTAGTGTCCCTTAAGTTTTTCAGTGTTTGCATACATCTTCTTGTTCTTCGTGTCTGTGTCATCTAAGCAAAAAAAAAAAAAAAAGTTTATATTTCATCTTGTTGCTGTCTCTAATCATATCAGTTTGTTAAAAAGAAAAAAAAAATCAGAAAGAAATAGAGAAAAGAGTGATTAGTTGAAATTTGAAGGATCATTCAATTTTTGCCGCAGAAACACAAATCTTGGTGAACCATAAGCAAACCACCTCGGAATCAATTTAAACTTCATATTCTGTCTATTGGGGGTGGGATCGCATGATATATAAAAGTTGGGCTTATTCTGATATTATTTGCTTGAGGTTTTAATTCGAGTTTCAATTCTGCCGCAAAACACTACTCTTAGTGAACCCTAGGTAAAACACCTTGGAATGTATTGAAACTTCATATTCTGAGTATTGGGTATGCGATTGCACCACATATTAAATTCGGGATTATTTTGATATCGGCTTCTGGAGGTTTTAATTGGAGGTTCAATTCTGCCGCAAACTGATCATACAAGGGGTTTTGGTACCTAGACATTATAGAACGACCTATAAATTGATTTTTGGTGTTTGCATAGTATTTTAATACTAAATATTGAATTTGAGGTTATTTCGAGATCGTTTGGTCTGGGTTTCAATTCTGTTACGTAAAATTGCGAAATAGGCTAGATTTGCCTCAAGTTTCAAAACATGATCTTTGTTGTTTAGTTTTGTCCAAATATTTTTGTTTCTGCTATATTTGGATTATCTAGGAGTCAAGTAATTGTTTTCTTAACATTCGCTTCTGTTTTATTTCGTGTCTTCGTTTCATCCACAATTCGTACGAATTTGCATTGCTACTCGCAAAATCGTAATCCTAGTTTTTGTTTTGCTTTGTTTTCAGTATATTTATTGATTCTTGAGTCTGAAAATTATATTTAGAGTGCGCTGCGAAGGCTATTGACTTTGATTTGTTGATTTCAGTTCCTAAAGAACCAAAAGAAAGCAAGTTGTGAGGTAAAAGGCGTAGAGAGCTTAGTAGAGTGAAAAGCCTTAATTTTTGTTTTGTGTGATACACGAGAGGTGTGAGGATATATTTTGTGCTACTAACCAAATTTTGCAGATTCAAAGAATGTCTGAAAACAACGAATCGGCGACACACAACGTTGACGTAGCTTTCCAATTGCGATCCATAGGCCAGCAACTTGAGCTGTTGTCTAGGACGTACAAGGATCTGAAAGATGAGGTGAATTCGATTAAGCAACAGAATAGTGGGGCTGATCGCCAGGAAAATACGATCCGTATGGCCGCAAGGAATGTCAAATCTGATTTTGAAGAGTTTGTTGATGAAAACGCAGATGGAGGTGAAGATGACTTTGAGTTTGCATCAGCTGGCCATGGAATCAGGTCTGGACCGAACAGGGCTAGGAGGAATGTGAATTTTCGTAGCATGGGCACTTATGAAGACATGGATGGGGACTTAGACACCATTAAACTGAAAATTCCTAGCTTTCAAGGTAAAAACGATCCTGAGGCTTATTTGGAGTGGGAGAAAAAGGTGGATTGGATTTTTGATTGCCATAGCTATTCTGAACAAAAAAAGGTGAAATTGGTGATAATTGAGTTTATGGAGTATGCATTAATTTGGTGGGATCAGATTGTGATCAGTAGGAGGAGGAATGGCGAGCGACCCGTTCAGACTTGGGGGGAGATGAAAGTCTTAATGAGGAGACGATTTGTGCCAAACCACTATTACAGAGACTTATATTTGAAGCTCCAAGGTCTGAATCAAGGTTATAAGACAGTAGATGAATATCACAAAGAGATGGAGATAGCAATGATTCGGGCTAATGTTGTTGAGGATAGAGAAGCCACCATGGCTAGATTCCTTAATGGGTTGAATCGGGATATTGCTAATGTGGTTGAGCTACAGCACTATGTGGAGCTAGAGGATGTGGTTCATATGGCGACGAAGGTGGAGAGACAACTTAGGAAAGGGCATGCTCGGTCAGCATTTAATTCGGGTTCGTCATCATCTTGGAAGCCGAATCTAAAGAGAGAGGGTACTTTCCGGTCAAGATCCTTTGGTTCTTCTAGAACTGAACCACCAAAGGCTAAAGTTGATGTCCCTACTGATGCCAAAGGTAACTCTGAAACTCAACCTAAACGTACTCGTGATGTTAAATGTTTCAGGTGTCAGGGACATGGACATTATGCTTCAGAGTGTCCAAACAAGAGAATCATGATGATTAGAGATAATGGTGATGTGGAATCTGAAAGTGACAATTCTGATTGTGAAGGCATGCCACCATTGGAGGATAGTGATGGGGATGAGTTAGCATTACCGGTTGAGGAGTCCTTGGTTATAAGGCGAACACTTCAGGTTCAGGTCAAAGAAGATGATACTAATGAACAAAGGGAGAACATCTTCCATACGCGTTGTTACGTACAAAGAAAGGTGTGTGGTTTAATTATAGATAGTGGAAGCTGTGTTAATGTTTGCAGTGCCACCCTTGTTAGTAAACTGAATTTGTGTACTGCTAAGCATGCTAAACCATATAGATTGCAATGGCTGAATGATAGTGGTGAAGTGAAAGTGACTAAACAGGTTGTGGTTCCATTTTCGATTGGGAAATATGTTGATGAAGTTCTGTGCGACGTGGTACCAATGCAAGCAAGTCACATCTTGTTGGGGAGACCATGGCAATATGATAGGAAGGCAATTCATGATGGGGTTAAAAATAGGTATACCATTGTAAAAGATGGTAAAACCATCACTCTTGTACCTCTTACACCCAAACAGGTGTATGATGATCAAATAAAGCTAAAAAGTGAGCATGAGGCGATGGGGAGAGAAAATCAAGGTGAGGAACAAGGGGAGAGAAGACCATCAGATTCGGCTAGAACCCAAACCACTACAACCCATTCGGCCACCCATCCAAACACAAGCAAATATTCAGCCAACACTCCAAACAAATCAAACCATTCGACCACAACTCAAAAACACCCAAATCTGGCCGAGAGTGGAGGTAAGACAAGAGGAGTGAAGAAAGTCAGCAAGTGTGATGAGAATTGTGTGGAAAAACTAAAGAAACAACCCAATTTTTATGCTAGAGAGGGTGAGGTCAGATCTGCATTTTTCACTAACAAGCCAATGATCTTACTTGTGTACAAAGAGGCTTACTTTAATACTAATGATCTTGATCATATTGTGCCTAGTGTTGCTATTTCTTTGTTGCAGGGATTTGATGATGTGTTCCCCGACGATACTCCTAGCGGATTACCACCATTGAGGGGGATAGAGCATCAGATTGATTTCGTACCCGGAGCTTCAATTCCTAACCGACCAGCTTATAGAAGCAATCCCGAGGAGACGAAGGAGCTTCAAAGGCAAGTTGATGAGCTGATGGAAAAGGGCTACATTCGTGAGAGTATGAGCCCGTGTGCTGTACCCGTGCTACTTGTGCCAAAGAAGGATGGAACATGGAGGATGTGTGTTGATTGCCGAGCCATCAACAACATAACGGTAAAGTATAGACATCCCATTCCTAGGCTTGATGACATGTTAGATGAGTTACATGGATCCTATATCTTCTCTAAAATTGACTTGAAAAGTGGGTACCATCAAATTAGGATGAAAGAAGGTGATGAGTGGAAAACAGCATTTAAGACTAAGCATGGTTTGTATGAATGGTTAGTAATGCCGTTTGGACTTACAAATGCACCTAGTACGTTTATGCGTTTAATGAATCATGTGTTGCGTGCATTCATAGGTAAGTTTGTGGTTGTGTATTTTGATGACATTTTGATATATAGCAAGAACTTAACTGAGCATCTTGATCATTTGCGTAATGTACTTAGTGTGTTGCGTAGTGAGAAATTGTATGCTAATCTTAAAAAGTGTGCCTTTTGCATGGAGAAAATTGTGTTTCTTGGCTACGTTGTAACTGCACAGGGTATCAAGATGGATGAGGAGAAAGTTAAGGCCATCCGGGATTGGCCTACACCCAAATCGGTAAGTGAGGTAAGGAGTTTTCATGGGTTAGCTAGTTTTTACAGGCGTTTTGTGAAAGATTTCAGCACAATAGCTGCGCCCTTGAATGAAGTTGTTAAAAAGTCGGTTGGGTTTAGATGGGGGGAGGAACAAGAGTTGGCTTTTGTTTTTTTGAAAGACAAATTATGTTCTGCACCTGTTTTGGCTTTACCTGACTTTACGAAAGCATTTGAAATAGAATGTGATGCGTCTGGAATAGGAATAGGTGCTGTTTTGATGCAGGATCGGAGACCTATTGCGTATTTCAGTGAGAAGTTAAGTGGAGCAACCTTGAACTATCCAACTTACGACAAAGAACTCTATGCATTGGTAAGAGCACTTGAGACATGACAGCATTACTTGTGGCCAAAAGAGTTCATCATCCATTCGGATCATGAGTCCTTGAAACATCTAAAAGGACAAGGTAAGTTGAATAGGAGGCATGCAAAATGGATTGAATTCATTGAAACTTTCCCTTACGTAATCAAGTATAAGCAAGGGAAAGAGAACATCGTAGCTGATGCACTCTCGCGCAGGTATGTTCTTTTACACACCATGAATACTAGATTGTTAGGTTTTGAATATGTGAAGGAATTGTATGATAATGACTCTGACTTTGCTGAGATTTATAATGCATGTGGACATTCGGCTTTCGGTAAGTTTTATTTGATGGATGGTTATTTGTTCAAAGAGAATAGATTGTGTGTTCCTGCTAGTTCTTTGCGTGAATTGCTTGTTCGTGAAGCACATGGGGGTGGTTTAATGGGTCACTTTGGGGTTGCGAAAACCTTGGATGTATTGCATGAGCATTTCTATTGGCCAAAGATGAAAAGAGATGTGCAACGAATTTGTGAACAGTGCATTGCTTGTAGAAAGGCAAAATCTAGAGTACAACCGCATGGACTATATACACCACTACCTGTGCCTACTGAACCTTGGGTAGATATCTCTATGGACTTTGTTTTAGGTTTACCTAGGTCAAAGAAAGGTAAAGACTCTATCTTTGTTGTGGTTGATAGGTTTTCTAAAATGGCGCATTTCATTGCATGCCATAAAACAGATGATGCATCTCATATCGCAGACTTGTTCTTTAGAGAGATTGTACGTTTGCATGGCATTCCTAAGAGTATAGTGTCAGATCGTGATGTTAAGTTCCTTAGTTACTTTTGGAAGACCTTATGGGGAAAGTTGGGAACTAAACTCTTATTTTCGACAACATGCCATCCTCAAACAGATGGACAAACTGAGGTAGTGAATAGAACATTATCCCAACTTTACGTGCTGTAATTCAAAAGAATTTGAAAAGTTGGGAAGAATGTTTGCCTTTTGTTGAGTTTGCTTATAATAGAACTGTGCATTCAACTACTACTTTTTCTCCTTTTGAAATTGTTTATGGTTTTAATCCACTAACTCCTATGGACTTAATTCCTTTACCTTGTGAAGAAAGGGTAAGTTTAGATGGTGAAAAGAAGGCAAAGATGGTGAGAGAACTCCATGAGGGAGTTCGACTACAAATAGAGAAAAAGAACAGACTTTACGCTTCTAAAGCAAACAAGGGACGTAAACTGGTTGTTTTCCAACCTGGTGATTGGGTATGGGTGCACATGCGTAAGGAACGATTTCCTAACCAAAGGAAATCAAAATTACAGCCTCGTGGTGATGGTCCTTTTCAGGTTTTAGAGAGAATCAATGACAACGCATACAAAATTGACCTTCCAGGTGAGTATAGTGTTAGTGCTACCTTTAATGTTGCTGATCTTACTTTGTTTGACACAGATTTTGATTCGAGGTCGAATCCTTTCGAGGAGAGAGGGGATGATGCGGACCAGCCCAGAAACACCAGCAAGGACCCATTACATGTTCCAAATGGACCGATGACACGGTCCAAGACAAAGACATTGAAAGACGCATTGAATGCATTGGTTTTAAAGGTTTCCACCAAGTCAGAATTGGAAGATCCATTGGAGTATCAAGAGGAAATCCTAGTACATCTTATCCATGTGCAAGAGGGGTCCAATACAACCTTATTTGGGCCATGAGATAAGGGCTTTATTTTATTTTGTTAGCTACAGCCCAAGGCTTGTTTGGGCTTAATTCATACTTTGTTTTAAGCTAGGATCCAAGGCTTGTTTGGATTAAGTTATGGGCTTTTCATTTTAGGGTTTTGGGCTAATTTTGAGTGGACCTCATATAAGTCCACATAAAGGGTCCATTAGGGTTAACTTTTCAAGAACTATTTAAACTCATGTAGGCCAAAATTTCGGCAGCTTTGATGATAATTACTTCTGAATTTTTCAGTTTTAACGTGTGAGAGTGATTCTTGCATTCTTCAGTTCTTGAACGAACTGAATCTGACTTATCGAAGATTAACTGGCTTCGTGGCGTCATTCTACTCATTCCAATAGTGTAGGTGCCTTGGGGCAGGTTTCCATTGTGTCGCACTCATATCAGACCTATTTTGGCTTTCCGGGATCAGATCTCAATCTTGATTGTGGGTTGCGTGACCACGTGATCACGAGGTTCGCATCAATTAATCCTTATAATCTTTTATTAACCAATTTCCAAGAATACATTTTTTTGTTATACGAACATGATATGCATCATGATTCTAACATGGAATGGGCTAATTCTAATGTGTATATTCAGATGGTCCAATGATAATAGCTCGAGCAAAACAACTACAAGGTGCTTTAACAAGTTACATTAGCGCGACTGAAGCTTCGATGGGTTTTAGGGCTTGTGAACTAAATGGAAATGGTTCAAATGTTTTTTTTTATTTGGTCTACAAATAAGGC
>CM032001.1:6053603-6294952 GCA_018804465.1 Populus tomentosa
AAATAAAGCTATAATCAAACGTGTAGGGGCCATAAAATTGAGATTAATAAAAACTTCTTTGTTGTACCTTGTTATGTGAGTTGGTGAGATGGTTTTTTAGAGTTGGGGAGATATTATCCTTTCATTGGTTTTCTAAGGAACTGAAAATGACTTATCAAGAAAAAACTGACTTCATGGCGTCATCCTTATACTTCTCGTTCGTGAATCAATATTTGTTGGGTGGGGTTTTCGTTTCCAATAGTGTTGATGCTTAGATATGAGTTATCTTTGTGACAGACTCATATCAAACCTAATTTACTTGGCTTTTCAGGGGATTAGTGTCTTTGCTTGTGGGTTGCTTGACCGCATGTTTAAAAGATTCGCACCAATTTGTGAGGATATATTTTCTTGTTACTAATGTGATTTTCATATCTTGACGATGTCAATCAAAAGTGGATAATCATCATCGAAGGATAATTTGGAATGGGTTTATTTGGTTGTGCAAGAATAATAAGAGTTGATAAACTTTAGGTTTGGACAAGTTATAAATAGGATGAATGAATTGAGAACCAAAGTAGGTAGCCTTCAAGATGGACTAGCTCGTACAGGTCCCAAAGGTAAACGACTTGTGAGATAAGCTATTTCACCTTTAGAGAAGTCTATAGCAAAAAATACATATAACAAGGTTAAGGATTTTGTTCATGATCATGGTGTTAGGATTTGACAACCTAGAACCGCAAACAAGGGAGAGATTGGCCACATGATTATTTTAGCCATAGAAGAAAGAGCAAATAGATAAGATTGTTTTTGTGATGGTTTGGACAAACAATTGAGTATTAAGATGAAGATTATGTGGCTTTTCTAAAAAAAAATGATCCCGAAGCATATTTAAAGTGAGAAAAGAAAGTAAAGTTAATCTTTGTTTGTCACCATTGCTCTAAGAAAAAGAAGGTAAAACCTTTTGCTATATACTAACTATACTATTATTTGGTGAGGTCAATTTGATTTAGGTAAAAGAAAGAAATGAGAGAGATCCATGGAGAGTTGAGATGAGATGAAAGCAGTAATGAGAAAGATGTTTGTTCTCGGATATTATCGTAGAATAATTTATCGAGATGATGTACCATAATCATTTAGTAGAGGAATTATTTTCGAGATTGTAGAGTTTGACTCGGGTCTAAGAATGTGGAGGATTATTATAAGAAAATGAAAATTTCCATGATTAGAGCTAATATTATGGAGGATAGAGAGGCTATAATAACAAGATTTTTAAATGGGTTAAATAGAGAGATAATGTGGTTGAATTACAATATTATGCTGAGCTCGAAGATATGGTTCATATGGCTACCAAGGTAGAGAGACAAATGAAAAGAAAGGGCAAACATGTTAAAGAGGTAATTCAAGTTCTTTTTTAGCTCGATGATTTTCGATTTATAGTTTATATGTTGTCTTTTATGTACCTTTTCTACTAAGTATAGAAATTTTATTCCTTTATTTTGTTTTGAGCATGAAAGGTGCTAAAATGTTTTAGACAAAAGCACCAGGAGAACACCATTCATGTAATAAAAAGCTTTCTCTGCGGTTGTCTTTATTTTTAACATAGGACAATAAATTCCTCAAACTTGAGTGGAACGAAATTTGTTTTTGCCTACACATGTCATTCTATTGGGAATTTTTTTATGTCTGTTTTGGAGAAAGCATTGATTATCTTTAAAGAAAATCTTGCAAATACTCTCTCCTAATGAAACATAATAGAAGAAAGAACTAGAAAGCATCAATATGAATTTAATTTCAATTCATATATTATGTATATTATTCATCTTTGGTAATGCTAAAAGAAGGCTTGTCATATTGAGTGATAACAATAGATAGTTTTGATCTGATTCTGTTGAAAAAATTTTGTTTGGTATCCAATACTTCTAGATACCTCATAGAAAATCTCAAAACATGCAACTAAGTCATAATAACTCAATTAATCCTATGTTTCAAATTATTGTCCATTTTCTTCCAATTACAGGTTATTTTTTGGCTTACTAAGAAGTCAAGAGTCCAATTTATAATATCCATACTCATTGGTTGAATTGGGCCTATGTCATTAATATGTGTCTGTCATCCTTGAATTAACCACAAATGGTTTATTGTATGTTTAAACTATTTTAGTTAATCCATTTGTAATCAGAATATTCTCTTGATGTAAGGACATTGACACTCTTAAATAAACCCTAATGGACCCTCCTTAGGTGAACTTATATGAAGTCCACTTACAAATGACCCAAATAAGTAATAATAACCCAAAGACTAAGAAGAAAATAAAAAAAACAATAAAAATCCAAAAATTAGAATCCTAAATATGCTAGGATCAGATTTGTCACCCTTAAGAAGTCCATATAAACTAGAAAATCTGATATGAAGCTAGAATTAATTCTGAAGTCTTCTTTCCTTGATATAGCTAGGATTAATAAGGAATCCTTATAACAAAAGACTTTTGAAACATTAATGAATCCTTGCCACACTTGAAAAACTATATTGCAGCCCATTAAAGATCTTTGTAGAATTAGAATATTCCCAAAAGAAGCTGTCACATCCTTTTAGAAAAATAATCCTAGCCAAATAGAAAGTCCACAAGTAAAAAAGGAAGTAAATTACAAAATTCATACAACCTTGTGATCACATGGTCACGCAACTGACGCAGCAGAAAACAGTAAAGGAATACGACCAACGTCAATATTTCGTAAATGATTTACAACGAGAGAAACTCTCAGAAAACTCAAGGTTTTTTAATTCAATAATCAATAGGTACCCCCGACCAGAGGCTTTACAATGGTATTTAAAGCAAAACCCTAACCTAACCCATGACGGATAAGGAAACGACACAAAACATTAAATTTACCATAAATGGAAAATTTGAGATAAATGCAGAATATGAAAGGCCTATAAATCCTGAGCAAGCAGGAATTGATGAAAGTCAATTCGAACTCGGAAATCAAGAGTTATGGCTAAAACAAAACTTTCCTAAAAATGGCAAAAATGATGATTTCGGGGCCGAAACGATGGAATTTGGCCAAAAACTGGGGGACATCAGGGGATATACCCTGACTTCCTCCACAAAAGGCGAAACGCATTGACTCAGTGAGTTTCGCAGCATTCCAACTTCGACGCCCCGGCTGCTGAAATTCAGTTGCCTTTGAATTTCGGGTGATCCCTCTTGAGCATGTATGCTTCCGCTACTTGTTCTACATCAGCAACCCACATGTAAAGACACCAATTCCTAGAAAACCATGTAAATCAGGTTTGATAGGAGTGTGACTCAAAGATAACTTGTATCTAGGCAAGAGTACTATTGAAAACGGAAGACCCCTGGACATTTTATGTCAAAATCCAGATTTGACCTTGCTTAGATCGTATCACTTATGCTCTTGCAAAATATTACATAACCACTTTTAATAGGATCATGTTAGCTTTTCTACAGCTAACCTTAATGATTAAGGTCAGTGACATAATATTGAGTGATATACGATTATCAACCAAGACCATCTGTACTTGTGCACTATTCATACTTTGTATGATGTACAAAGGCTTTAAATGTAGAGTCATATATATTATTGGTTTAAAAAATTTGAGACTTGACTATCATTTCACCATCGATTCTGACTAATTAATATCAATTATATGTGCCTTTTCTTCAATATTGTCTTCACAATCACTATCCAGGTAAAACAGTTGGCTAGGTTTGGCTTCAAATGAGCATATAGAGCAAACACCATATTTGTGGTGCAATTCCTTCATGGTCACTTACTTCTATGTTATAAGGTATTTCCAAGCCCTCGTTATTTTATTAAAAAAATAGTTAAATCCTTACAGGGACTAAGAACTTTAGTTTTTTTTTTTTTAGATGTGTATCATCATCATAAAGGGTTTCCATACCTTCATCCATCTTACCATCATCCAAGAAGCCATCAACATCAAGAATCATGTTGTTTTCTTCTGGTAGTTGGTCTTCCATTTGGGTCGGGTCATTTATTGAAGCCTTCTCACACTGATATTATACATGAAAAGGTTAAACAAAGAAATTCATATTCTAGCGTAATTGTGCCTGCTGTCAAGTCTTACAACAATAATTAAAATCTTAGGTTATTTTATTTAATTAAGTGCCGCAACATTAGTTTATGTGTTGGATTTTTTTATTTTTATAATTTTATTCAAGTTTGGGCTTAGTTAACATGCTTTGGGTTTATTGTAAGTGGGTAAAAATGAGCCCATAATTTTTTAGTGCATTAGGGTTACTAGTTAAACTATTATATAAGGTTTTGTAAGCTGGGATTTTCAGCAGCTATAGATTTATGAAATAAACTTGTGTTTTGCATGATGCGTCACATTTTCTTTGCTAGGACAAAGAACAAATTTGACTTATCAAGGTATAATTAACCTTGTGTCATCTTTCTTATACTTCTCGTTCGCAAATTGATATTATAAAACTACGAAATCGAAACAAGATGTCACATTCTTATAGGAAAAGAATCTTTGTCAAATAGGAAGTCCATAAGTAAAAAATAAATAAATAACAAAATTCATACATCTTATTATGATGTATGTCACAAGGCCTTCCTAAACTCTAATTGACATAAACATTTAACCTAACATATAAAAATATTATAGAAATCTCTAGGTAAATTTTCAGTCTGGTCCAATGGTCAAATTAGAAATTATGATTGTTATTGTAAGACTTGAAATAGGCACAATTATATTAGAATCCAAATTTTCATGTTCAACTCTTTCATCTTATTGTTGTTGTTAGAGAACTAATGTCAACTTTTTCTCCTAGTGCATAATAGATAATGACTTTGGCTAATATTGTGGTGTTTATTTCCTTTATCCAAGCTCTTTATGTGTTGGCCCAACATGTTGGGCAACTTTGTCTTTTCTTTATGGTTATCGATCAATCCATGTCCTTACCTTAAAGAGTTTGTTGAGTTGTGGTTCTTTCAATTTAAGGCTTGTTGCCTTTTATAGACTTTTTCATTATAGTAATAACTTTATCTATTTTGATATAGATTTATTAGTAATTTTTCTTTGTTGTGGGTCATGTGTTAATTTTCATGAAAGAACATAATCACAACAAAAACAATAATTTTAAATTTTTCAAGAATTCCACGGATCCCATTAGACAATTTAAGATTATTCAGGATTTAAGCAAAGATTACTTGATTAATTCTATTTTAAGGTTTGATTAATTTTTTAAAGGTTGTCTCAAATCACAATTCATCCATTTTTTCAACCTCTAACAATAATTTACAAGAATCACCATATCATAAATCTCTTTAACTCTTTTAGAAAAAGAGGGATTGATATGCCTTGAGTTCTATCTTCTTTTTTTTTTTTTTTTTCTTGTATTACATATCACAATACTCTATATTACATCTGTTTTTTAAAAAACAAATATGAGGTTTAACATTTTATTTATATGGAAAAACTAATACCCCTAACAATGGTAAAATATCACTTTGCTCACTGAAACTGAAAATATCACACATTTTATTTCAAGAAAATTATTAGAAAATTATGAAATCAATTTACTATTTAATTTATTTAGGTCTAGAATTATAATCTCTTGTATTAATTACATTATAATTCTTAATTTTAAAAACTTATTTATAATAAAATCATAGTTTAATTTCTTATCAATGATTTTTAATATGTGTGACCCATTAGATTCAAGAACTATTCTGTAATTTTCTAAAACTTATTAATATTTATAATTTCTTATAATTATAACTATTTTATAATTTTCTTTGCAACATATTTTTATTTCAAGGACTTTATCTTAACTTTACACTCATTAATCAAACTTAAATGAATATTACAGATAAGAATGCTTTTATATAATTATAAATAAAATATATTTATTACATGAATAAAATCGTTGCCATATGTGGCACCTTATTAACTGTAAGACATAAACACTAATAATCTACCACTTGCATCAAAGTCAATTACTTATGTATTTAATACCATATAGTTCCATATGGAGGTCATGCTTCTATTGGGATAGTGTTTTGGTGAAATGATTTATAAGATTCTCTTCAATAAACACTTGCTCTATCTTTTTATCTTTTCTTTGTATTATTTCTATAATTAAACTAGATCACCTAGGTATGTATTTTGATTGTTGTTGAGACATTAGTTTCTTTTCTTATGTAATGACTATTGTTTTCCTAGTACAAAGCTATTAGATTAACTATATTAGGAACCACATATAGTTTAGTAATGAACTTCTTAATTCAAACAACCTTTTTTGTTGTCTTGAACATACAGATGCAATTAGCTACGATTATAGAATTTGTTATGGTATTTTATTTGAATTTTTTCCAGCTCATAGAATCATCATTTAAAGTAAAAATATATCAAAAAATGAGATTTGTTATCATTAATATGTAATTGAAAATTAGCATTTGAATAACCATGAACTATTAGTTCATCTCCTGCAATAACCAAAAAGACATTATTAGTTCTTCTTAAATATTTAAGAATGCTTTTAATTATATTCCAATGACCCTCACCTAGATTAGATTGATATATGCTTATTATGCTTAAATCATAAGATATATATAGTCTTGTACATAGTAGCATCACATACATGATGGATCTTATTACTAGAGTGTACAAAATCATTTCTATCCTATCTATGTTAATTTGTGTCTTAAAGAACATGTCTTTAAATAGATGAATCTCATGTGAAATAGGTAAGTCTCCCTACTTGGATTCTTTCATACTAAATTGTTTTAGCATCTTATTTATGTACGCGAATTAAGACAATTCAAGCAACCTTTTATGTTGATCTTGATAAATATTTATTCCTAATATATTAGTTGTTTCTCTCATATCGTTTATAGAAAAATTCTTAAATAACCAAATTTATACCGATTAGATTTACCAATTGGAGTAAAGATCTGTTATTTTCTATTAATAATATGCTATATAGCTATAACATTATAAAAACAATTACACTCTTGCTAATCTTTTTATAAACACAAGGCTCATCAGGAAATCAAACTATTTAATTGTCTCATCAAAACAAATATTCTAACTCTTTAAACTTTGCTTAAGTCCATAAATAAATTTCTATAGCTTGCGTATTTTATAGAAAATTTCTTTAATTTATGTCATATGCATGACAAGTGTCAATGTCATGCAAATATAAACTCTTAAAATATATTATTTTTAGTATGGAAAGTAAGGGAATTGTCCCCTAAAGATACTAGTCAAAACAAGATATTTAAATTTAGATTAAATCAAACCAAGTAAAGATGCACTAAATATACCAATCATTCATAAATAACTAATATACAATTTATATGATAAGTAATTAAAATAGAGATGATGCGATCCAATAATCCAAAGATCCATTAGAGATTCCAGTTGGTCCAATTACTAGGCTTAGGGCTAAGAAGTTCAATGAAACTTTCAATGGACTTCTTCAAGAGACATGGGTTAAGGTGGACTTGAAGAGAATTTGTAATAATAAAGAGTAAGCCTTAATTAATCTTATTCGTGTTCAAGAGGGGCTTATTGGTGGAACCAAGACCATTACACAAGATTCAAGACCATTACACAAGATCTTACACGTCCTCAAGCAAGGAAAAGAAAAGTCAAAGATAATAAACTTTAAAATAAGATTCAAGACTCAAAAAGAAAGAAAAACCATTGACTCAAAATAAAAGCAACCAAATTGAAAGATAAAAAAACCCCATGTCGAAACCACCTAAGCATTCAATTTTACTTTCAATCTCCCAACATCAAATAATACACATATTATAGGTAAGAAACAAGTCATAATTCTCAATGTAGGCAAGGTCAAATTCGGATTTTGATGTAAAATATACAACTATCCAATTTTACAATAACAATAAAAATTCTCAATCCAACCGTTGGATCGGGCTAAAATTATACATGAAGTTTCCTGACATGTTGTGCTACCTTGCATAAAAATTGTAGGTTAATCGAAGTTTGGGAAGACATCATGATACTGGTCAATAGAGGCAGTATAAATTTTGTTATTTACTTCCTTTTGACTTGCAGATTTCCTATTTGGCTAGGATTATTTTCCTAAAAGAATGTGGCAGCTTGTTTTGGTAATATTCTAATTTTACAAGGATCTTTAATGGGTTGCAACATAGTTTTTCAAGTGGGAAGGATTCATTAATGTTTCAAAATCCTTTTCTTACAATGATTCCTTATTTATCCTAGCTACAACAAGAAAAGAAGACTTCATAATTAATTCTAGCTTCAGATTAGATTTCCTAGTTTATTTGGGACTTCTTAAGGGTGACAAATCTGATTGTAGCATATTTAGGATGATAATTATTAGATTTTTATTGTTTTTTTAATTATTTTCTTCTTAGTATTTGGGTTATTATTACTTATTTGGATCAATTGTAAGTAGGCTTCATATAAGTCCACCTAAGAGGGGTCCATTAGGGTTTATTTAAGTCTAGAGTTAGTATAAATAAAGGCATAACCAAACATGTAAGGTCACACAATATTCAAATTAATATGAATCAGACTTGATTAGACCCGAAATTGAAAACTAACATGACTAAAAGATTGATGTCTTCTTCCAAGTGTAGGAGTGTCGAATTAATAAATAACCCGGCAAGACCGGGGTCGAACCACATAGAGTTTAATTGTATAAATTTTAATTAATAATAATACAACAACAATAATAATAGTAATAGTAATAATAATACTAATAATAATAATAGTAGTAGTAGTGGTGGTGGTGGTAGTAGTAGTAGTAGTAGTAATCTTATAATAATAAAATAGTAATAAAGAAGAAGAAGAAGAGGTTGATGAGAATTTTGAGATGGAAGATCAATGTAAGGATTAAACAATGATAAAAATAATTGTCAATGTTAAAGGATCCACTAATGGTATTTCAAACAAGTATAGTATAAACTCTTATTATTCAACTGGAAACCACACACAAAGGATGTTCCAATCGGATGATTTATCTTTAATAGCTCATTATAAATTGTTAACATGATCATATTAATTATCTTATTTAAGTAACATCAAACTTTTAAATATTGTCAGGAATTCTTGATGCTAACTTATGTTAACAACAAACCAAGTTCCTTTCATAGCACATGTATAGGTAATACCATACGGTTGGGCTATGAGAGTGCCAATCATTTATTATACCAAGTGTTATACAACACAAATTTAGATTAACCATATAACAAGCAAGGTACTAAGAATTAGTAAGATAAAAAAGATAAGACATGTTAATATTAAACATTAAGGTCTATGTTGAGTTTACACTATACTTATCCTTACACCATTAGTGTAAACTTTTCAACTTGACATAATAAACTTAGCTAAACATAATGAAAGAGAGAAACATAAATAAATAAAATGAGAACATAAATAAGATACAAGCTAACTAAATAAAGGAAAGGAAATGAAAGGCATAAACAAGATATCAATGAAAGCAAAACTTAAGAATTACAAAAAATATAAATAGAGAGAGCAAGAGCAAGTTCTTGATCTCAACAACCAAGCCCTTAAATGCATGGCAAATGCCTCCTTTTATAGGTTAAAATTTGAAACTATTGATTTGATGACTAATTGTTGAGTGGGTGGCCAATTCTTGACTTTGTGAAAATCTTTATCTTCTTGTCTGAACAAAATGTCATTGCTAACATCAGAACTAGAACCACTTGTACTCATGAAAGTTCTAGAAATTGTCTTATCTTTCTAGGAAAAAAATATTGAGGTCATTTGGGGTTCTAGAACTCAAGATATGGGCTGAACACTGAACAGTGTCTGCGCTCCAAGACAGATTCGGACTTCTCTGTTGTTGCTATAATTTGGACTTGAAAACAGCCTTTTTAAATCTTGGACTCCACATGAAAGTTGTATGCCTATATCTTACCTATCCATTCATATAAAGCAAACCTAAATTCGAGATCTACAGCTCCAGATATGATCCAATTACTGAACAGTGTTCTAGTTTGGACTACACCAACATATCTTTTATAAGTTTGGCCCTCTTTTTGTCCTTTCAATTTCAGTACTTAAACTCATCAATCAATCCTTTTATTTATGCGATAGGCTAGCATTTAAGATGAATATTTACCATAAATTAAAGGTATCTTATATTATTAGGTATGTTATTATAAAACATGTTTTAATTAAAGAGTTATTAATACTTCAAATGTCAAATGATGATATAAAACTTTGATAAAAATGTACTTTTAAGTACTGATCAAAAATCAAAGCAAACGATATCCAATTGACCCAACAATTAATATGTGGTGCTATTATGACCCCATAAATAAGAGTATCAAATTTGAGCTAATTCTAATTTAATTTGATCCAATTTTCCCTTGTTTAGTTTTTTGCGGTAGAAACCAATAAACGTCCTTTAGAAATATTTTTTTTCTTTTTTCTTTTTTTTATATTACTGATATATTTTGGATATTAATAGAACAAAAATTTTCTTTTCTTGATATGCTAGAAAATGAAGAAGAATAAATTGGATACTAAGGAATTTTTTTGCAGAAACAACATAACAAAAATTTCGAAAGGATATAACCTGATTAATGAAGCTAAGCTCTGATACCAAATGATGCGAACCTCATGATCATATGGTCACGCAACCCACATGCAAAGATACCAATTCCTGAAAAGGGTAAATCAAGTTTGATAAGAGTGTGACACAAAGATAACTTGTACCTAGGCACATATACTATTGAAAATGTAGACCCCCACCCAACGAATATTGATTTGTGAACAAGAAGTATAAGGATGACGCCACAAAGATAGTTGTTCTTTGATAAGTCATTTTCAGTCCTTTAGAGAACCAAGGAAGGGAGATTATCCCTCCAACACACAATAAGTGCGACAAAGAAGTTTATTAATTTGCAAATTGCGTAACCTTAATTGTTTGGTTATGCCTTTATTTATACTGACTCTATACTTAAAGAAAACCCTAATAGACCCCTTTAGGTGGACTTATATGAAGCTCACTTACAATTGACCCAAATAGGTAATAATAACCCAAAAACAAAGAAGAAAAATAATAAAAATAATAAACATTACCATCCTAAATATGCTATAATCAAAATTTTCACCCTTAACAGGTCCTAAATAAAGTAGAAAAAATCTAATTCGTAAAATTTGTGTTGCTACCCCACTTGGATGTCCTTGTGTAGCTTGAATTTCCTTGTTTAAATTGGACAAATAAGAAAACAAATTTCATCATTTATTGCTGATTTAATTACTTTCCTTTCAAAGTTAGGAAAAGCATTAAATAGTCCTCCCTTCTTTAGGAATAAGATATGGCCAACTTCCTTACTTAATTAGGAGAATAAATTGCTAAATTTTTATCCTTGTAGCCTGAAAAAAAAAAACAAAAAGAGCCTAACATGATAATTGATGAATTAAAGGTTGTCCTTCATGCTCCTTAAATGTCCCAAGCCCTCTAGGTCCATTTTGCTCTATATTTTCTGAACAAGCTCATTCAATGCTTCTTTAAGATTTTTTGCCCTAGCTTTTGTGATTGACCCAATTGGCACCTCCAATAGGTCGTTGGCATGATTATGCCTGGTGTTGGACTGGTCCACATCAATTAGGGTTTATTTAAGTCTAGAGTTAGTATAAATAAAGGCATAACTAGACATGTAAGTTAGACAATTCAAATTAATAAAACTTCTTGTTTGCCGCACTTTGTGTGTGTGTGTTTTGGTGAGTTAATCTCCCTTCCATGGTTCTCTATAGAATTGAAAATGACTTATCAAAGAACGACTAACTTTATGGCATCATCCTTATACCTCTCGTTCGCGAACCAATATTCATTGAGTTGGGGTTTTCTGTTTTCAATAGTAATGGTGTCTAGGTACAAGTTATCTTTGTGTCACTCCCATCAAACCTGATTTACTTGGCTTTATGGGAATTGGTGTCTTTGTGTGTGGGTTGCGTGACCACATGATCACGAGGTTTGTATCAGAAGTCTTAGATGGTTCGACCACAAATAGGGATGTTTTGACATTGACTTCTTTCTTAACCTCCATGTCATCAATGTACTTTTCAGATCCTTCGAATTATTTCCACTCCTTAATGTGATAAGCATAGGTTTTCTCATTACTAGGTATGACATGTGAAGGTAACTTTCTAAAACCTTGTGATTCTAATTTACCAAGAACATTAGCAAGTTGCTACTTGTTTCTCCAAGTTTTGGATACTTGACCTTGTTTCTTGTTAAAATTGCATCATGCTTTGTTGCATTGACAAGGTATTAGATACAAGTGATTTCATAATCTCTTTCATGTCATCCATTAGGATGCAACTCTTAAGTATCCACCTTGGTATTGTGATGCAAAACCACCTGCCTTATTCTCATATCTCAAGTTAGGATGATCCCTCCATCCAAAATTATAAGTATTAGAATAGGGATCATACTTGTGTTATGGGTATGGGATTATTTCATAACATTAAGTTGATTTATAGAGTCATCTTGAAGAGTTAAGTAAGAATTAGTAACATGCCCTTGCATTATATAAATTTCACAAGTCTTAACATATTGTGATTTACCTGTCACCAAAGAGGTAAGAGCATCTAATCTTTACTAATATTTTTAGAAGAATTTATCTTAACATGTTTAATTGGGGTGTTTATCCCCGAGCCAAGTTGTTTTGGGTATTTTTTTTCCACTAAAGATCATCTGCTTGCCACATCTATCATTTTGTTATCTTAGGGATTAAATCCATTATAAAGTATTGAATGAGAAGTTGCTCAGAAATTTAATGTTGAGGGTAAGTAGCACATAGTTTCTTAAATCTCTCATAAAACTCATGCAAGCACTCCCAATTCATTATCCTTGTTCCACAAACTTCTTTACTTATAGTTCTAGCCTTAGATATAATAAAGTATTTTTCAAGGAAAAATGTTTTGCCAATTCTTTCAAAGAGAAAGGAAAGGCTTTTAACTTGATTTGTTCCTTTCTAACCCTGATGAGTTTCATACATAAGCAAACAACATGAAGCTCCTTGCAATGCTTATGGTGATCATCACTGGTAAAGCCATGGAAAAAAGGAAGTAAATGAATAAAACTAGATTTAGCTAAAAAGTAACCTTAATTTTGGAAAATTAATGCAAAATGGTTATTGTTCAAGTTTGAAGCAGTGAGTTGTTTAAGAGTAAAAGGTTGTTGGATGGCTATATTGGCATGTTTGTTGATGGAATTTGTTGGTGGTATTTGTTCAAAAATATATGATATGGAGTGTTCTTATTGATTCATGTTCTCCTCTCACTCACTTGCTAAAGTATAAGCACTTGGTGATGCAAATGTTATGCATTGATAGACATAATGATGAGGATCAACCCAACACCAAGTGTAATCATGCCAACGACCCATTGGAGGTGCCAATTAGGCCAAATATGAAACTAGGGCAAAAAAGATTAAAGAAGCATTGAATGGGCTAATATAGAATGACCTAGAGGAGCTTGAGAGATCTAAGAAGCATAAAGGACAACCTCTAATTCATCCAATTCAGGTCTAAGAAGAGCCCAATTCATGTGGAACAAAGGGCTAATGGTCTAGCCCCATAACAAAGAGCTTGTTTTTCCTAATGCTACAAGGATAGAAAGTCAGCAATTTATTCTTCTAATTAAGTAAGGAAGTCGGCCACCACTTGTTCCAAAAGAGGGGAGGACTATTTGGTGCTTTTCCTAACCTAGAAAGGAAAGTAATTAAATCAGTAATAAAGGAGGAAATTTGGTTTGTTATTTATCCACGTTATACAAGGAAATCCAAGTTAATCAAGAAAAAGAAAGGGGCGACAACTAGGAAACCAATTCAGATTAATAAGGTTTTATTTTCTCAAGTAAGGAACGTGTGTGACATACTTGATAGGGTGGAGAGACAAGGCTAGTACAAGCACCCAAGACGTGAGGAAGGAGATTATGAACCGAAAGCAAACAATGGTTGTAATAAGGCTGAAAGGCCAAGGTGTGTTGATTATGAGGATTTTGAGGAGGACGTTGATGATATTGGTGATGGTAGTTTTGAGAAGGAGACCATAGGCCTTCAAGAAAGTTTTCATCAGCCTAAAAATCGAAGGGATTTTGGGAATAGAATTAGGGGCCAATTTAGTCGAAGGGGAAATTTCTATAATGTTGGGGAACATGATGATTTAGATGTTATCAAACTGAAAATAACTTCTTTTTAAGGTAAAAATGATCCCGGGGTATATTTAGAGTGGGAAAAACAAGGTGGATTGGATTTTTTATTTTTGAAGAAGGTAAAATTGGTATTCATTGAGTTCATAGATTACGCACTGATTTGGTAGGATCAAAATGTGATTAGTAAAAGAAGGAGTGGAGAGAGGCCGGTAGCGTCATGGGAGGAGATGAAAGTTTTGATGAGAAGGTGATTTGTGCCTAACCACTATTATAGAGATTTGTATGTGAAATTCTAGGGCTTGAAACAAGGTTCTAGGTCCGTGAATGAGTATTTCAAGGAGATGGGGATCGCAACATTTCGAACTAATGTGATTGAGGATAGGGAAGCTACTATGCCTAAATTTCTAAATGGGCTGAATAGGGAAAATGTGGAAATACAACATTGTGTGGAATTGAATGACATGGCCAATATGGCAATGAAGGTGGAGAGGCAAATAAAGAGAAGAGGTAGTACACTTTTCAGACCAATTCGGCTTCATCTTCCTTAACATGGAGGCCAAATTTGAAGAGAGAGAGGGGTTGTCCAACCAAAACTTTACGCAAAGGTCAAACCACCTAGGAAAAAAAAAGGATGCTCATATAGATGGGAAAGGTAAATTTGAATCTCAACCTACTCGGGATAGAGATATTAAATGTTTTAAGTGCTTAGGGAAGGGGCACATTGCATCTCAGTGTCCAAACCGAAGAGAAGCTTACAAGAGATAATAAGGAGGTTGAATCTGAAAGTGAAGAGATACCACCTATGGTGGAGCTACCTGCCATTAAGGCTGTAATGTCCCAATGGCAGGTAGTTGTTAAACGAAATAAGGGTTCTGTAAGTGGTGAGAATGGTCTGTGTGCATCTAAAGTGCATAAGAGTGAGAATGAGAATGGTTGCTCAACATCTGGGATACATACGTCTGATTGTAATGATCATGCGACATCAGATGTGTGCAATGCTGGTTGCCGTGAAGACAAAACTCCCACCTCTCCTCATGTTTTGAGAGACATGGAGCAGGAGGGAGGGGCTACATGTACTGCTTTAGATCAAAGTTTAGTCGTCTCCAATACAGATGCTTGTGCGACCGTGAACCAGGTTCTCTCTACTATTAGTCATGAGCTGAATGTTGATGTTGCAGCAATGGGAGGTGATATAAATGGAGAACGGAATGAGGAGCCAACGTCAATGATTCTGACAAGTCCACAAACTCCGAACTCCACCGATGGGAAAACTGTTAATCAGTCAGCTATTAAGGCTGGAGACTCTCTGGAGAAAAAGAAAAAGGGTTCAAAGGTGAATTCCAATAAGAAATCTGGTTCCCCGCGGGGTGGCAGGTCAAGGTAACCTTTATGTTGCTGTTTGTACTCCTCTCTATTTTATTATGATGATTGGATGTTGGAATGTTAGAGGTTTGAATGACCCCATAAAGCATTCAGAATTGCGTCAGCTAATCCATCAAGAGAGGATGGTTTTTTTTGGTTTGGTTGAAACTCGGGTTAGAGAAAAGAATAAAGATAATATTTCTAATCTTCTTCTACGTAATTGGTCCTTCTTGTACAATTATGATTTCTCTTCCCGTGGTCGTATTTGGGTTTGTTGGAATGTTGATGTGGTGAAGGTGGATGTCTGCGGTATGTCAAACCAGGCTATCCATGTTTCTGTCACTATATTAGCTACCAATATCTGTTTTAATACTTCAATCATTTATGGAGACAATAATGCATCCTTACGTGAGACATTATGGTCTGATATAGTGAGTCGTAGTGATGCATGGGAGTCAACCCCATGGATTCTTATGGGTGACTTTAATGCTATCCGCAACCCGTCAGAAAGGTCAGGAGGGTCTACTACGCGGGATGGTCAGATGGACAGGTTGGAAACATGTATTCGAGATGCGAAAGTGGATGATCTTCGGTATTCTGGCATGCATTATACATGGACGAACCAATGTATTGAGAATCTGATTATGCGGAAGCTAGATAGAGTGCTTGTGAATGAGAAGTGGAATCTGCACTTCCCATTGTCGGAAGCGAGATTCTTGCCTGCTGGTATTTCAGATCATTCTCCCATTGTGGTAAAGGTTACTGGCAATGTTCAGAACATAAAGAAACCATTCAGATTCTTTGATATGTGGATGGATCATGACGAGTTCATGCCCTTGGTGAAGAAAGTATGGGATCAGCATTCGGGGGGTTGTCCAATGTATCAGTTGTATTGCAAACTAAGGAAGCTAAAGCAGGAACTTAAACATTTCAATAAGACTCACTTCTCCAATATATCAGATAGAGTCAAAGATGCAAAAAATCAAATGGATAAGGCTCAACAGGAGCTGCATACAGCGCCTGAGAATCCAACTTTACGCATGCGCGAAAGAGATGCTGTTCGTAACTATGCTTCTACGGTCAGGGCGGAAGAGAGTTTTTTCAAACAAAAGGCAAGGATACAATGGCTTAGCTTGGGGGATCAGAATACTAGCTACTTCCACAAATCAGTAAATGGAAGACAGAATAGAAATAAACTTCTCTCCGTTACAAGGGAGGATGGGGAAGTCGTTGAAGGACACGAGGCAGTCAAATCAGAAGTAATTGCATACTTCCAGCGTGTGTTGGGAGTGAATCAGCTGCTTAGGGTCTTGAACGAGGAAGTGATGCAATCGGCAACTAACTGCAAACTGTCTTCGACTCAACAACATGAACTAGCACAAGAAGTAACAAGGGAGGAGATTAAGAATGCTATGTTTAGTTTGAAAAACAACAAAGCCCCTAGCCCGGATGGCTTCAACGCAGGTTTCTTCAAAAGAATATGGCATCTAGTGGGGGAAGATGTAATCAAAGCTGTTAGCTCCTTCTTTCAGACTCGTAGAATGCTTAAAGAAATGAATGCTACATCCATTTTCCTTATCCCTAAAGTTGCTAATCCTACGAGGTTGACAGATTTTCGTCCTATATCTTGCTGCAATACAGTATACAAATGCATCGCGAAGATTCTAGCTGGGAGAATGAAAGTTGTTTTGCCATCCTTAGTAGGTCCGTATCAGACAGCTTTTATCTCTGGACGGAGAATCAGCGATAATATTCTTTTGTCTCAGGAGCTAATGAAATGCTATCATAAATCTACGGGTCCTGCTCGTTGTGCTATGAAAGTAGATCTGATGAAGGCTTATGACTCGATTCGGTGGGATTTCGTTGATGCTACGTTAATAAAAATGGGATTCCCTAGAACAGTGGTTGATTGGATCATGGTGTGTGTTACATCGTGTCAATTCTCAATCAACGTCAACGGTGAACTTGCAGGGTACTTTCAAGGGGGTAAAGGGCTGAGACAAGGTGATCCATTATCTCCATATTTGTTTGTCCTTTGCATGGAAATCCTGTCAGGGCTGTTCTGCAATATGAGTGCCAATCAAAACTTCAAGTTCCACTGGAGATGCAAGAAGGACAGAATTTCTCATCTTTGCTTTGCCGACGACTTGATGATATTCAGCAAAGGGGATGTACACTCAGTTCGTATGATAAAAAATGTTCTCACAGAGTTTCAAGATCTATCAGGTCTATATCCAAATCCAAACAAAAGTGACATCTTCTTGAGCGGTGTGTTAGGTGCTGAGAGGGAACAGATTATCAGTATTCTTGGGTTTAGAGAGGGGGAGTTTCCTATGAAATATCTGGGAGTGCCTCTTATCTCGTCCAGACTAAAGGCTGTTGATTGTAAGGGCCTCGTGGATCGAATTACCGCTAAAGTAGGACATTGGACCTGCAGAACACTCTCTTTCGCAGGGCGAGTACAATTGATTAACTCAGTTTTATTCTCCATCCAGGTCTATTGGGCATCTCTATTCCTATTACCTGGGCAAGTAGTGAAAAATATTGAGCAAATTATGAGATCCTTTCTTTGGTCAGGTTCAGATATGAGCACTACTATGGCTAAAGTGGCTTGGGATCAGGTATGTCTTCCAAAAAAGGAGGGGGGGGCTAGGCCTTAAAAGGATAACAGAATGGAACAAGATTGCCTTGTTGAAACACATTTGGAACTTGTGCAATGACTCGGATGGCTCAATCTGGTCTACTTGGATCAGATCCAATCTCTTGCGAGGTAGGAATTTCTGGACAATCAAGGCGCCAGGAAGCTGCTCTTGGGCTTGGGGAAAGATTCTAAAGCTCAGATCCTTAGCATGGCAGAAGATGAAGCACATTATCGGAGATGGAATGACAACCTCTCTATGGTTTGACAATTGGCATCCTCACAGCCCGCTCGCTGATACTTACGGTGAAAGATTCATTTATGATTCAGGATGGAACATAACGCGAGAGTGAACGTGCTGATTAATAACTTAGAATGGAGAATTCCTATCACTCACGCTCTTGGCTGGCACCCCATTATAGAAGCTATTCCTTCCACCTCTACTCCTAATGGGCAAAAAGATGAGATTGTTTGGTTGGATTCGCCAAATCAGAGTTTCTCGGTCAAAGTAGCGTGGGAGCAACTAAGAATTCATCGTCAAATGGTTGATTGGCATGACATTGTGTGGTTCAAGAATGCTGTCCCAAGACATGCATTTCTTCTTTGGGTGGCTATCCAACGGAAACTCTCAACGCAGGATAGACTTCATCGGTTTGGTATTCATGGTCCTAATAGGTGCTCACTCTGTCTCCACAATAATGAAGATCACAACCACTTGTTCTTTGAATGCTCCTTTACGAAAGCATTATGGTGGAATGTTTGTGACAGATGCGACATTCCTAGAATGACAAAAAGTTTGGATGAATGGATTCGATTGGCCACTGTCTCTTGGCATGGCAAAAGTTTCGTCAACTTTTCTCGTAAACTGGGTTTCGCAGCTACAGTGTATTGTATTTGGCAAGAACGGAACGCAAGGATCTTTGCAGATGTGTCTAAAGCTTCAAATTTGGTTTTTGATCAAATCGAATGTATCATTCGCGATAAGCTTGTTTTGATGAGGAATGTTCAACAAACAGATGAAAACATAAGGATCCAAAGACTTTGGAGGGTCAATAACATGGACTCTTAATTTGATGTTTAGCTGGTTGTTTTTGTACCCCTAGCATATCTAGATGGTCTAAGTTTTTGTTTTGTTATGTGGCTAGCTTGTAGCCATTTGTTGGTTTTCGTTTATGTTCACATTGTAAATCTTGGGTATGCCCATTATATTCTTTGTATCATTTTCTTTGAATACATAAGTCAGCTTACCAAAAAAAAAAGATTGTAATGATAGAATGAATGTGGTGAAGTGAAAGTTACTAAGCAAGTATTCATAGCGATTGCTATTGGAAAGTATTCTGATAAGGTTATGTATGATGTAGTACTAATGCATGCTAGTCACAATGTACTTTTAGGGTGTCCATGACAGTTTGATCAGAATTGTAAGGGATGGTAAAATCATCACTCTTGTACCTATTTCTCCAAAACAAGTGTATGATGATCAAATGAAATTAAAAAGGGAATATGAGGATGAGAATAGTGAAAATTCACATGAGGACAATGGTGAGAGAAGACCATTAGATTCGGCTAAACCTTAATCATTAATTAAACTGGTTGAGAGTGGAGGTAAAACCCTAGGAGTGAAGAAAGTAAGCTTGTGTGGTGATAATAGTGTGGAAAAATTAAGGAAACAACCTCATTTTAATGCAAAAGGAGCTCAAATAAGATCTGTGTTTTCACTAATAAGCCGATGATCTTACTTGTGTATAAGAAGACTTATTTTAATGCTAACGATTTGGATTCTGCTATTTATAGTATGGCTATTTCTTTTTTACAGGAGTTTGATGATGTATTCCTTGAAGACATCCCTAGTGGATTACCACAATTAAGGGGAATTGAACATCAAATTGAGCTTTTATTTTTCTCCAGTTATATGCGGCAAAACAATACCAGACTTTATATTATTTTTATTTTTTTATATTTTGGGTTTAATTGTAATTGGGCCTCATATAAGTCCATATAAGGGGTCCATTACAATATATTTTAGTTTGAAGTCAGTATAAATAAGAGCATAACTAGACATGTAAGGTTATGTAATTTTCAGATCAATATTCTTTTGCTGTACTTGTTGTGTGTTGGTGGGATAATCTCCCTTCCTTGGTTCTTTAAAGAACTGAAAAATAATTTATCAAAGAACAACTGACTTCATGTCGTCATCCTTATATTTCTCATTTGCGAATCAATATTCGTTGAGTGGGGGTTTCGTTTACAATAGTGTTGTTGCCTAGGTACGAGTTATTTTTGTGTCACACTCCTTTTAAAACTGATTTACTTGTCTTTTCAGGAATTGATGTCTTTGCGCGTGGGTTGCGTGACCATGTGATCACGCGGTTTGCATCATATGATGATTGATAATGCCTTTGCTCATGCTTGGTAAAATTTCTCTAACTCTTGCTTTCTAGGTTTTCTTTCTTCTTTGGAATCGGACTTGGACATACAACCTACAACAGTAAGCTAAACTAAAAAAATACAAGCTTAATTTAAGTAAACAATAATTTGTATCCCCAACAACGAAAATTTGATAAGTGTTAAAGTTATGCAAACTTAAACCCTTAAAATTAATGATTTTATATAAAGCAAAGGTATCAATCATCCTACAAAGATATTAGTATTAGAGTTTAATTACTCTATCAAAACAAGCTATTTAAGTTTAAATTAAAGCAAACCAAGTAAAGATTCACTAAATATACTAAACTTACAGAACCAATTAATATACGTAATTTAAACGATAAATAATTAAAAGAGAGATTTTTTTATGATCTAAGCTAACTAAAAACAACTTAGAAAGCTAAGAAAATGAAAGAAAACAATTCTAAAAATTAAGAGGCAAATTTGACGGAATATAAAACATAGAGAGAAGAATTTTTTAGTTTTTAACTTTATAAGAAGTATACCTTAAGGGTAATTAAACATCAATAATTAAATTTAGATATGTTTTCACATATGATTTGTGATAATAAATAAATCAACCATGAAAAATAAAAAATTTTCTACCTATCCTAACTTTTTAATTAATCTAGCATTCGTGCGTTAATGAACCTTAATCATAACCTGCATTAAGCATGCAAGATTTAATTATATAACATCATTAAGATCAAGATTGGTGCAATAGATTCATATGATTGACCACACATCGGGAGTTAATTTGATTAAGACTTATGTTTTTCAAGTAACAAATAACCAAACATGAATTACAAAATTAAATACTTGTGCTACTTAAATTAATTAGTCATGCATTGGACATAAACTAATCAATAGCAAAAAAGTTAAAACCAAAAACATATGTCTCGCATCATATAGAATTTAGGTCATTAATCTTTAAATTTAATCATGAAAAAACATAAGATATTCATATATTATAATCAGATATAAAATAATTTTAAACACAAATTCTCATGATAATTTAAGATCGAAAAGTACTACCTCTTAAAATTAAAAACTAAGCTTACATGAAATTCATGATTAACACAACGTTGAACAAGGAAAAACAAAATCAAAATTTTATAACCTTAGAATTCCTCTCCATTTCTTTCGCTATATTTTGAACTTGAACCCCGTTTTCTTTTAGGGTTAGGGCCGATTATATGTGTGTGAGGAGGTGGAGTAGTTTCCTAATTAACAATTAATTCCTAATTGGACTACTTTTAGGCTTTGTTATAAGATTCTAACTTATTGACTTGTCCATTTAGTTTGTTCAAAAACTGAAGAGTGCAAGAATCATTCTCACAAGTTAAAACTGAAAAATTTATAAGTAATATTCATCAATGGCTATCAAAATTTAGGTTAAATGTTTTTAAATAGTTCTGAAAAATTAACCCTAATGGATCTACGCTTGTGGGCTGAATTGAACCACATACAAAATTGATCAAAAAGTCCTAAACTAAAAAAGCCTATAACTTGATTCAAACAAGCCTCGGATCCTAGCTGAAAACAAGGTATTAATTAAGCCTAAACAAGCCTTAGGCTATAGCTAACAAAAATAAATATAAAGCCCATAATTCCCAAGTCTTTATCTGCCCAATAATCCTAGAAGTTAACATGTCATTAAATATCACTAGCTCTTCTTTTCTTATATAGCTAGGATGAATAAAGAATCCTTATAAAAAATAGATTTTGAAACATTAATGAATCCTTGAAACACTTGGAAACTATGTTGCAGCCTATTAAAGATCGTTGTAGAATTAGGAGACTCCCAAAATAAGTTGTCACATCCTTGTAGGAAAAGGATCATTGCCAAATAGAAAACCACAAGTCAAAAAGAAGTAAATAACAAAATTCATACAGCTCATTCTGACCTTTATTGCAAGTCCTTCCAGACATCCAATTCACCTGAAAGTTTACTCCAACATAGAAAAATACCTCTGAAATTGTCTAATAAAGTTTCAGCTTGATCTAACTGGTGGAATTGGAGTTATGATCGGTAGCGTAAAACTGGACGGTAGAAAATTTTACAACAAAATCCGAATTTGACCTTACTTGGATCGTATCAATTTGAATCATACCAAAATTACATATGTAGCAACAAATATGTTTTAAAAAGTACACAAAGGTTTAGTGATGCGAACCTCATGATCACGTGGTCACGTAACCCACAATCAAGATTGAGATCTGATCCCGGAAAGCCGAAAAAGGTCTGATAGGAGTGTGACACAATGGAAACCTACCTCAAGGCACCAACACTATTGGAATGAGTAGAATGACGTCACGAAGTCAGTTAATCTTCGATAAGTCAGATTCAGTTCATTCAAGAACTGAAGAATGCAAGAATCACTCTCACACGTTAAAACTGAAAAATTCAGAAGTAATAATCATCAAAGTAGCTGAAATTTTGGTTACATGTGTTTAAATAGTTCTTAAAAGTAACCCTAATGGGTCTACCCTTGTAGGCTGAACTGACCCTACATAAAACTGACCTAAAAACCCTAAACTAAAAAGCCCATAACCTGATCCAAACAAACCTTGGACCCAATCTCAAAACAAAGTTTTAATTAAACCCCAAACATGAAAGAAAATAAGAAAAATAACTAAATTTTCATTAAATACCACCAGCCCTTCTTTCCTTATGTAGCTAGGAAGAATAAGGAATCCTTCTAAAAAAAGGATTCTGAAACATTAATGAATCCTTGCCACACTTGTAGATTATATTGCAGCTCATTAAAGATCCTTGTAGAACTAAGAAATGCCCAAAACCAGCTGCCACATCTTTGTAGGAAAAGATTCCTAACCAAATAGGAAGTTCATAAGTCAAATGGAAGTAAATAACAAAATTTGTACAGCCTCTGTTGACCAATATTGCAGTATCTTCCCAAACTTTGATTGACCTGAATTTTTAATCCAAGGTAGGAAAACATGTTTGGAAAGTCCACATAAAATATTAATCTAATCCAACGGTCGAATTGAAAATTATGATTGTTGCTGTAAACCTGGACTATTGCGCTTTTTACGCCAAAATCTGAATCTAACCTTACTTGGTTCGTATCACAAGGCTGAACCATATCACTAGATATTTATGTTAACCATTTAATGTTATAACTTTAGGCTCAGGTTCTATTTAGATGGTAGTTTATGGTTTTTGAACTTCTTTAAATTATATTTTTCTCTCAATACTCATTTTAAGAATAAATTCTCTCTCTAAAAAGGTAGAATGTTTTGAGACAAATACCTATTTTGTTAATAGAATGATAGAAATAATATCCAGCATTTTCTTTTAAATATATATAAAAAAGTTATTTTTATTTGATTTAACTCCTAGATTTTTAAATATGATACACTTCACGTAAGCATCAAATCATTATATCTTTAAGAATTACAAGTATGGTCTCCTATTTTTTCATATCTCATATAGAGTCTTATTAATATTTTTTTTTTTAACTCTATTTAAAAGGTAAGTAGTAGTTTATAGGGCATAACCTTATAAAAAAGGTGAATGATCCGTATGGGTCATAATGGACTACACCATAGTCAATATAGTTGAATTTCTTCTTTAGAAAACTTCATTATATTTTAGTATTCTAAGAGGTGTTTATTATAATAGAATCTCATTCTTTTTAGATAATTTTGAAATTTCTAGCTTAAGAGGATAAAGTATCTTAATTATAGTTTGCTTTTCAACTTTATTTTTGATTTTTTAGAACCTCTCACATGATATAAACTTATATTTCATTAAATACACATAATCATATCTAGAATGGTTATTTGTAAATGAAATATATTATGTACATCAATCGATAACATCAATTGTCATTGGTATATATTAGACCTAAAAAGTCTTTAGTTTTTTCGTTTTTTTTCTAATAAAGGGTCTTTATAATAATTCATTAGTTTCATATGATTCATAATAAAATATATCAAAATATTTATTTTAATGCAACTTAGTGATTCTTATCTATATTAATCTTTTTACTATTTTATATTGACCATAGACATATCTAAATCAAGTATATACAAATCATTTATATCAATACCATATCAATATTGAATATCATTACTGTAAAAAGAAATTTATTTTTCTTTAATAATAAATTTTAATTCATTTATATATAAATAAGAAATGGATACAATAGTTTTTTATTGGATAAACTAAGTATATTAACTAAAAAATAGCAAGTATAAAAAAGGGAGATAAACCTACAGGGGGCATCGACAGACAAACCTACTTGCCCTAAACCATACAAAAACAACATAAAAAACCGGTTAGATTCCAGGAACAACTAGGCGTAAATGTCCTCCAAACTTAAAGAATCAAGAAACAAATCAAATAGGATTGAAAATATCATCAAAAACCCCCCAAGCAATATTAATAATATCTCTAATAACCAACAAACTAATACAAGGATTATAACTATGGAAGCGAGCATTCCTTTCCCTCCAAATATAATAAATGACAGCAACTAACATCAATCTCATAATGATATGACCCAGGCAAGGTTAAATTCAGATTTTGATGTAAAATGTGCAACCATCAGTTTTACGGCAATAAACATAATTCTCAATCCGACTATTGGATTGAGCTGTAATTTTATGTAGAGTCTCCTGACATGTTGTCCTACCTTCGGTTATAATTTCAGGTCAATCGGACTTCAAGAAGGTATCATAATACTGGTCATTAAAGATTGTATGAATTTTGTTATTTACTTTCTTTTAACTTGTGGACTTCTTATTTGGTTAGAAATCTTTTCCTAAAAAGATGTGGCAACTTGTTTTGGGAATCTCCTTGTTCTACAAAGATCTTTAATGAGCAACAACATGGTTTTCAAGTGTGGTAAGGATTCATAAATGTTTCAAAATCCTTTTCCTACAAGGATTTCTTATTCATCCTAGCTACAACAAGGAAATAGGACTTCATAAATAATTATACCTTTAGATCAACTTTGCTAGTCTATTTGGGACTTCTTAATGGTGAAAAATCTAATTCTAGCATATTTAGGATAGTAATTTTTGGATTTTTATTATTTTTTAATATTTTCTTCTTAGTCTTTGGGTTATTATTACTTATTTGGGTCAATTATAAGTGGGCTTTCATATAAGTCCACCTAAGGGGGTTTATTAGGGTTTCTTTAAGTCTAGAGTCAGTATAAATAAATGCATAACCAAACATGTAAGGTGATGCAATTTTCAGATCAATAAACTTATTTGCCGCCATTGTTGTGTGTTGGTGGGATAATCTCCCTTCCTTGGTTCTCTAAAGAACTGAAAACAACTTATCAAAAAACAATTGGCTTTGTGGCATCATCCTAATACTTCTTGTTCATGAATCAATATTCGTTGGGTGGGGGTTTTCTGTTTTTAATAGTGCTAGTGCCTAGATACAAGTTATTTATGTGTCACACTCCTATCAAACCTGATTTACTTGGCTTTTCGGTAATTGATGTCTTTGCGTATGGGTTGCGTGACCATGTGATCATGAGGTTTGTGTCACACAAGTACCAAATTAAAAGAGAAATCTCCACTCAAATCTGAAAAGCCAAGATATGGTGTTAATCTAAGAGCAATGTCGTAATGGAATGAGACATTTGGAGCATAAATCAAAGCAAATGTGATGAGAGAATGGACAATCAAAGAATAAGTGATCAACGTCTTCCCTATCACCTACATATAAATGGAATTGGATAGTTTAAATGATACCATAACACAAGATAAATGAAAATCATAGAATAGCATGATTATGTAAAATAAGTTTCCACCACTCAACTTTTCTTGAACAACACGAATAGAAAACATACCCTTTAGAGCATCCTACAAACATAATAGGTCATTCCTACCATCATCCCAGAGAAAAGAAGTGGGAGTACATCGAATAAACTCAATCAATTCGGGGGATCAAGAAAGTGGCTAAATCCACTCCTAACCTGCAACAATAAAACTCAGTCGCACATCCCTTTCTAAGCTAGAATCAATAATAATCCTATCCCCAAAGAACTCCACCAAGGGGCCCAACGGATGCAAATTATCAAACCATAGAGAAACAGAACGCCCATCTTTAACATGAAAGTAGATAAATTTTTAAACCACATCACACAAACTGAGAATCTTTCTCCAACTCCATGAACAATTTCCAAGGTAAGGAATCTCCCAAATACTCCTTCCTCGCAACAAATAGAAGCTGAAGCAACATAACACAATAACATAGTACTTTTATCAGGGTTTGGCGATAAACCTAAAGCAACTCGAAATTGATCAAGACAATTCCTAACAAAAGAGACTGAGGCCACCCCTGTTATACAAAAGATCATCAAATCATTAGCAAAACATAAATGAGTAATTTCCTCCCTCTCACAATGCCAATGAAACCTAAAATCAGCGTGTCTAGCCATTTGACCCAACAAACCTGAGAGAACTTAAATAACAGAAACAAATAAATAGGGTGATAATGGTTCGCTCTGTCTTAAACCTATAGAACCAACAAAGAAACTGGGAGTTCTTCGTTGCTTGAGATTGTGAATCTAGTAGTAGAAATACATTCACCAATGCAATTAACCATACGAGAGGGAAAGCCAATCATTTGAAGAATAACCAAAAGAAATCCCATCTTACCAAGTCATAAGCTTTCATAAGATCCACCTTCAGAGAGCAACTAGGAGGACACCCCCCCCCCCCCCTTTCTATGATAATTATAAAGAAGCTCTTATAAAAGTATGATATTATCACTTATACTTCTCCCCTCAACAAAAGCATATTGGAAAGGCCCAACCAAATCCGGCAATACTCCTTTAATTCTATTAGCGATGAGCTTTAGCAATTCATTTGTAAATGGTATTACAGCAAGAGATTAGCCTAAAGTCCTTAAACTTTGATGGGTTAGGGAATTTAGAGATTAGCCTAGTTGTAGCATTTACCTGTTTGAGAAGCTGGTTGGAAGAGAAGAAAGATCGAATAGCATTAATAGTGTGCAGGCCGACAATACTCCAAGATTTCTTAAAGAAACCTACACTGAAACAATCCGAACTGGGAGCTTTATTGTCCTTAAGAGAGAAAAAGGTCTTTTGTATTTCTTCATTTGGTTATCGGAATATTGAGGGATGTACTTTAAGAGATAGATAATCCTCTAGGAAGAGCCCTAGAAAGCATAGAAGAATCGAGAACTATATTAGAACTAGAACCCCCCAAAATCTTCTAAAAATAACTCACAATAGTATCCTAACCTCCACGGCATTATCATCACGGATAGAGAGAATTCTATTACGGCTATGAAAACCATTCACCGAATAGAAGAAGAATTTTGAGTTTTTATCCCCCAAATTCAACCATTGTAGCCAAGACTTTTTCCTAAGGAAGCTCTCATCAGCTTCCGCCAACCTTACATTATCCTTCACAAGAATAGGCTTAGTTTTATGGATTTCTACGCCTGAAGGATTTGTTTGCAATCAACATTGAGCCTCATCCATCTTCCGCTTCGCTTCTAACATCCTCTCTGAAATCTTACCGAAGTACTTGAGATTAAACTCTTGTAAAGCCCCTCAATATTTTTCAACTTGTTACACAAAACATACATAGGAGTGCCCCTGACCTCCTTACACCATGTCTCGAAAATCAGGGGGAGAAAACGAGGATGATCTGCCCAAAAATCAAAGAACTTAAATGGAATCTTCCTTTTCAGCAAACACGCCAACTTAACTAACATAAATGAGTGATTTGAGATACCAAAGGGAAGAAAACGAGTTTCTTGGCCTCCTTACACCATGTCTCGGAAATCAGGGGGAGAAAAGGAGGATGCTCTGCCAAAATATCAAAGAACTTGAATGGATTCTTCCTCTTCGACAAACACGCCAACTTAACTAACATAGGAGAGTGATCTGAGCTATCAAAGGGAAGAAAACGAGTTTCCTAACCTGTAAAATCACAATTTCATTGGACATTAACACGAACCTGGTCCAACTTCTTCAAGATAGTATTGTTACATTGCGTAATGTAACATGATTGAAACAAAGAAATGTTGAGATCATATTGCCACCCAAACCATGATGTAGTGCCTCCACACTTCTCATCAAGAGATCAAATAACATTGAAATCCCCTAAAAGAATCCACGGAATAGTCTCTCATGCATTACTATAGTTAACAATATCAGCCCCCAAAGCCTTTCTTTTAGACGGATAATTATCTCCATAGTCAAAGGAAGCATTGAAGGAAACATGTGATCCTACCATAGTAACATTGACATGAATAATCTGAATCGAGCTACCCAGAAGATCACACATTAGGATCCCAACATACCCAAATACAACCAATATTAGAATGATCATAGTTAAACAAGTAGGATCACATGTTTCCTTAAACTCTAACCAATACCTTAAAAGCATCATTTTCAACACAAATTCTTGTATAAGTTAGGCGTTTGCGCATTAGGGTATTGACATCAACATGTAAGGGAACCTTAGAGCACTAGCAAAATAACTCAGCCCCTTACTAGTCCAATATTCTAAAGGAACATGATGAAGCTTAATCCAGATAGGAATTCTGGATAACTCAACCTTACAAAATTTCATGTTTGGTGTCCATCTTCCAAGGACCAAATGTCTATTGGCCATGTGCCATGGAGCACGGTCCAAGATAGCAGATGCATGTTCCACCGAATCAAATGAGAAGGGAACCCCAAATTCTGTTAGCTATAGATCTAACTACTGGGAAAGGAAGTTTCGGACCAACAAAGTGTCCGACAATGGTGGATTGCCAATGAGTACAAACTTCTTCAAAGACATCTTTGGGAGGACTATCACCCGTGCAACATCCATGAAGGGAGGTAAAAAGGATAAGTTTTGGTTTACAGAAGAGCCAATATCAATGTCTAAGCTATTCTCACTTGTAACAGCATTCAAAAAATTTAACTTACTGTTGTTGGTTTTGCTGAAGAGGATAATAAGATTTGAGGGATACACTTTGTAAGAGATATGCTAAAACTGCCACATGTTGTTTCCTCTCATTCCCTCAAGTTCAGTAATATTTCCAAATGAAAGAACATGAAATTTATCTCCGGACATAGCTTTGAATTCATCAGAAATCTGAGAAAGTTTAGAGAATCTTGGTTATGCAACATCTCTTGAAGTTGTATCCTCAAGTTGTGTCCGGTCAAGAGCTGATCAGTCCTTGTTGCATTCTGCAAAGCTTTGTTACAGGTAGAGTGGAGAGTTTCATGATGAAGTGAAGAGTTGATAGCACTGGTCGCTTCTTTCATTTCCATCTTCCTCAACTGAACAAAAAGGAAAGAAAGAGCCCAAAAACAAGAGGACCTCCGAAACTGAAGAAAAAAATGGAAGATGGAATGAAAACGTTCAAGGAATCAAACTAAGCTAACATAAAACAAACTTAAGACATAATCAAATGCAAGGATTCCAAATCTGATCATGTAGAAGGGAAGGGAAAAAGGAGAAAACAAGGAGAGAGGAGAGAGCATTCTCCTAACAATCTTCCATCATTTTTAGACACAAGTAACATCAAAATGAAATGGATACAATGTTTCTAAAATTCTAGATAGCACTAAAATAAAATTAAGATTATGAAGTTCTAATAGAACCTCACTAGTCAAAGCTTAATAATAAGTTCCTAAGACTAATGTAGCAACACTTGCTCCATTGCCAACTCATAAATTCACTTTGCCTATATGCAAACATTCAACTTCTTCTTAGTTTTTGTACATTCTTATAAATGTGAAAACCATATCTAGTTTCTAATACTAAGTACTAGCATCTGCGACAAACTCCAACCTTCATCGTGATTGATTAGCCCTTACCTTTTATAGCTCTTATTTTTAAAGAGCTCATTGGGCAATCATGCAACCCACATATAAAGACATCAATTTCCGGAAAGCCAAGTAAATCAGGTTTGATAGGAATGTTACACAAAGATAACTTATATCTAGGCACATGTATGAACAAGAAGTTTTATTGATTTGAATTGTATAACCTTATATGTCTGCCTTTATTTATAGTGACATTAAACTAAAATAAACCCTAATAGACCCCTTATGTGGACTTATACGATGCTCACTTATAATTAAACCCAATTAATATAAATAAACCCTAAACTAAGAAGAAAATAATAATAACAATAATAAATTTGAATTTAATATCCTAAGTATGATAGGATCAGATTTGTTGTCCTTTAGAAGTCCAATATAAGCTAGGATAATCGAATCTAAAGATAGAATTAATTCTGAAATCTTCTTTCCTTGTTGTAGGTAGGATGAATAAGGAATTCTTGTAAGAAAAGAATTTTGAAACATTTATGAATCCTTACCTCACTTGGAAACTATATTGCAGCCCATTAAAGATCCTTGTAGAATGAGCTATCACATCCTTTTAGAAAAAGAATTCTAGCCAAATAGAAAGTCCATAAGTCAAAAGGAAGTAAATAACAAAATTTGTATAGCCTCTGTTGACCAATATTACGGTGCCTTTCCAAACTCCGATTGACCTGAAAATTTAACCCAAGGTAGGAAAACATATCAGGAGACTCCACAAAAAAGTTCAGCCCGATCTAACAGTCAGATTGAGAATTATAATTATTGTCGTAAAACTGGACAATTACGTATTTTACGTCAAAACCGAATCTAATTGTTTTTTTGTTACTCGGATTGTATCTGGTAGTTACTATTGTAGTGAGCTTCAAGAATGATGACTCATCATCTACTTTCATTTTCTTATCTAAAAACCATTTGGGTCCAGATTCAATAGCCTTGTAGATTTGGCTCATAAAGACTACATAACTATTATGGTCATGTTTTCAAAAGTTATGCCATTTATGGTCCTTATTTTTCCTTCCATGCATCAATTAGTCAAATATTTCTTCATATCTTTTTATGTTAAAAGAATAGTCTTTGTTTTTTTAAAACTAATTTGGTAGCTTGTGTATCTTTGCTTCCAGATTTAATAGCTTCCCTAAAATTTATTAATGTCATGTTCTCAAATGGCCTTCCATCTTTTATTTCTACTACTAATATGAGTTGTTATTAGACATCCTTAAACTCCTTGTTAAAGTCTGAATTATTTAATGAACTTGTGCTCACAACATTGTCTAAATAGCCAACTTGGCATGTCCCTGTTAATGTCTTATTTTCTACTTGTTTGGTTAGCAATTTCTTATAACAAGCAGCATCATTCATGAGGGTGTAGATATCTAAGTTCTTAGTTATTGTCGTGCCATGTCGTCGCACCCAAACATAAATGGTCCTCTCCAAAATACAAATTGGAAAATATAAAGAAAATTAGATTCGTCATCTCATGCAATTCAAACTACACCAAATGATCCATTAGAAGTTTTAGATGGGCCAATTACAAGATCAAGGGCAAAAAAAGCTCAAAAATGCATTCAATGAACTTGTTCCAAGCATTTGGGCCAAGATGAATTTCGAGGATATAACTTCAATAAGTGATAAGTAGACCTTAGTCAACTTAATTTATATATAAGAGGGGTTTGATTCATCTACTTCTCAGGCTTAATTAATTTTGGCATCTTGGACTACCATAGTATTTGTAAGCTATGCAATTATGAGTTTCCATATGTTTTATATATTCAAAACTATAAGAGGATTTCTTATTATAAGTGGAAACATACGAGGTAAAGGAAGAAGACGACATAACACATTTCAGCCAAGGTTCTTTTCAAGGAAGGATTTCATTCAACAATTGTTTTTTCTACTTTATCATATACGACACATTAGCATTATTTTGCAGAATTATTATTTTTATTATTTCTCTTGTTTTGGGCCTTATTTGAGATACTTTGGGTCTTAGTTTAATTTGGGTTAATATTATCGAGTTAGGTCAATTAGGGTTTAGTTTTTCCCTAATATAAATACTATTATAAGATTTTTTTTTATAAAAAAAAAAAAGTTGGAATACATTATTGCCATATATTGTGAGAGGATTCTCTTGTTTTGATTTTTCATTGAACTGTTCTGACTTATCAAAGAATTAACCAAGTTTTGTGGCATCCATACTTCTCATTCACGTCTCTTCATAGGTATTAATTTACAAATTGAAAAAATTGATTGGGGGTCTAGTTACTTATAATATTGATGCCTCGGTATAGATTATCTTTATGTCAAGTTCAATTACAAGCCTGACTTTAGCTTTCTTGAAAACGATCAATTTGACTGTGGGTTTTTAAATCTTTATATTTATATCCCTTTATCATTTAATTTCCATATTATTTTTTCACTGTCACAATTTAACACATAGTTATGGAAAAAAAAATTACAAAGAAAGATTATTTACAACTTTGTTATTCCTAATTGGATAAAAAAAAAGATTAAAGAAATTGAAGGGGGGGGAAGTAGGGCTCATCCTCAAATTATGGTTTTCCTCAGATCTTGGATTCAAGAATACAAATCTAAAAATTCTTGATTCTTGTGATACCTAGAAAATGTGTTGCATCATGCAAAACACAAGTTTATTTTATAAATTCATTGCTGCTGAGAATTTCAACTTATAAAACCTTATATGATTGTTCAACGAGTAACCCTAATGGACCCAAAACTTGTGGGCTAATATTTGTCCACTTACAATAAAACCAAACTATGCTAACTAAGCCCAAACATTAAGAAAATAATAAAAATAACAAATCAAACACGTAAACTAAAGTGGTTGCATCTAATTAAAGAAAATAATCTAAGATAGATAATCTTTCTAGATTAAATAATGTCATGAACAAAATTTCCATCCTAGAAACACTATGATCTTTGTTGCCACCTTTAAATATCTAAAAGATAGGAAATTGATTGCTTAAGTTGCCTCCCCTTTAGTTTACTTGTTTGTCTAGGATAATTAATCAGCTTATTAACCTTATATAATGGTTTAACTAGTAACCTTAATGGACCCAAAACTTGTGGGTTAATATTTACCCACTTACAATAAACTCAAAATATGCTAACTAAGCCCAAATATGAAGAAAATAATAAAAATAACAAATCTAACACATAAACTAAAGTGGTTGCATCTAATTAAACAAAATAACCTAAGATAGATAATCTTCCTAATTTAAATAATATCATGAACGAAATTTCCATCCTAGAAACACTAGGATCTTTATTGCCACCTTTAAATATCCGAACGATAGGAAATTGATTGCTAAAGTTGCCTCCCCTTTAATTTCCTTGTTTGTCTGGGATAATTAATTGTAACTTTAAAGAATCCGCTCAAAACATGGAAACTCTTGTTGCCTTCCTTTAACCTTCCTTGTAGCCTTAGGAAACTCCCGAAAATAAGCTAACCAATCTAACATTAAATAGCAACAGCCCTTCTTTCCTTATATAGCCAGGATGAATAAGAAATCTTTGTAAAAAAAAGATTTTGGAACATTAATGGATCCTTGCTATAATTGAAGAATATGTTGCAGCCTATTAAAGATCATTGTAGAACTAGAAAATTCTCAAAACAAGATGTTACAACTTATTAAAGATCCTTGTAGAAAAATGATCCTTGCCAAATAGGAAGTCCACGAGTCAAAAGAAAGTAAATAACAAAATTCTTACATCTTGTTTTGACATATATCACAAGGTCTTCTCAAACTCTTATTGATCTGAAATTTTACCTTGATATAGAAAAATATTATGGGCAACTTTGGGTACATTTTCAACCCGATACAACGATCAGATTGAGAATTATAATTGTTATTGTAAAATTGGACAATAGGCAACAATTACTCTAGATTATGAATTTCCTTCTTCAAGCCTTTTTTTTATTATTATTGTATCATTACCTCTCTTTTCAAGATGATTCATCCTCGAATCACCAATAGGTATAATGGATGTTTCATAAGCCTCTTGTTTAAGCTTCCGGAGCTCTTTCTTTCCAACACTTGCATTCAATTATGTATGAAAGTAGTAGCCTTTATCTTCCGTCTTTCATAATTTCAGCATCACTGCTCCTCTCTTTCTGAAGCTTGCCATTTATAGAATAGTTTGTTTAACTTATAAAATTCTTCCATTAAAACTCCCAAACTTTCATGATAGATCTTTGCATTCTTCATTACGAACACTAATATGTCCCCCCCCTTTAATACATCATTTTTCCTTTACCATAATACCTCATTACTATACATGTAATCTTGATTATAATACTCCCTTTGTATTTTTTTTTACTATAAGTTTTTAAACCGGATATAAAAAAAAAAATCAACCAATCCTTTTTTTTTTTTTCTTATAATATACTCTAAAGTAAATGCTAATGACAGCAATAAAAAGTAAGAAGATACTGATAACTTGAGAAAACTACCCAAAACAAAAACATGGATAGAAAAAAGTAGATTTGACACGAAACGAGGGGAAAAAAAACAAACTTAATAGGAGGATATAACTTGATTAATGATTGACATGAATTGAACTACGATACAAAAACACTAATTTGAACTGAATCCAATGACATTCAATTCATCTAAAAAATGATTTTTTTGCGGTTTGAACCCAGATAAATAGAATATCAATTTCGACCCAATTACAACAACATTTGATATGCTAACATGAAAGAAATAAGTACCCAATTACAATAACATTTGATATGCTAACACGAAAGAATAAATAATAGTTACATTCTGATCTAAATCTGGAACCCTAAGAAATTGATGCTTGAATGGGATGAAAATTTATATTTAGTTTATTCCCACCCCAAATAACTAGAATATGAAACTTTAGTCAATTCTAAGGTGCTCACGCGAAACAGATGTAATCTGCTTAACTTAACTAATGATTTTGGTGTTTATTATTTTTTTTTACTCTAAGATGAAAGATAATAATGAAAATAAACAAGAAATCACTTAGGAAAGTAAACAAATATGACAAAAACTGACCATTAGGATTCTGACTGAAAACAAAGATGCAAGGACAAAGATGAAACTAACATTAAGAAAAACACAAAAACAAAAACTCAAGAAATAAGGGATATAACCTGATTCTATACCTTACACTCATAGAAAATTATACGGACCACTCGACAATGTGGTCAAGAAACCCACAACAAAGATGATAAAACCCTCGGAAAGCCAATAAATCAGGTTTGATAGAGGTGTGACATAATAAAAACCTATCTTAAGGCACCAGCACTATTGAAAGAAGAAACCCTCACCCAACGAATACCAATTCATGAACGAGAAGTATAAGAAAGATGCCACAAGGTCAATTATACCTTTGATAATTCAATTCATTGTTTGTCCCGACAAAATGCAAGTTCATTTTATAAATTCATCGCTGCTGAAAATTTCAACTTATAAAAACTTTTATAATGGGTCAACTAGTAACCCTAATGGACCCCAAACTTGTGGGCTAATATTTACCCACTTACAATAAACCCAAAGTATGCTAACTAAGCCTAAACATGAAGAAAATAATAAAAGTAACAAATCTGACACATAAACTAAAGTGGCTGCACCTAATTAAATAAAATAACCTCAAATAGATAATCCTCCTATTTTAAATAATGTCATGAACCTAATTTCCATCATAGAAACACTTGTATCTTTGCTGCCACCTTTAAATATCCAAAGAGCTAGGAAATTGATTGCTGAAGTTGCTTCCCTTTTTTATACGAACCTCGTGATCACGTGGTCACGCAACCCCAATCAAGATTGAGATCTGATCCCGGAAAGCTGAAACAGGTTTGATAGTAGTGTGACACAATGAAAACTTGCCCCAAGGCACCAACACTATTGGATTGAGTAGAATTACGCCACAAAGCCAATTAATCCTCGATAAGTCAAATTCAGTTTGTTCAAGAACTAAAGAATGCGAGAATCACTCTCACGTTAAAATTAAAAAAAATAAAATCAGAAGTAATAATCATCAAAGTTGCCGACATTTAGGTTACATGTGTTTATATAGTTCTTAAAAGTAACCAAAATAATGTAGGTTGAACTGACCTTGATGCGAACCACGTGATCACATGGTCATGCAACTCACACACAAAGACACCAATTCCCGGAAAGCCAAGTAAATCAGGTTTGATTGGAGTGTGAGATAAAGATAACTTGTATCTAGGCACTAGCACTATTGGAAATGAAAATCCCCACCCAACGAATATTGATTCACGAATGAGAACTATAAGGATGATGCAAACAAGAAATCCTTGTAAGAGAGAACCATGGAATGGAGATTATCTCACCAACACACACACACAAAGTGTGGCAAACAAGAAGTTTTATTAATATGAACTGTCTAACTTACATGTCTGGTTATGCCTTATTTATACTAACTCTAGACTTAAATAAACCCTAATGGACCCCTCTTAGTTGGACTTATATGAAGCCCACTAACAATTGACCCAAATAAGTAATAATAACCCAAAAACTAAGAAGAAAATAATAAAAATCCAAAAATGATTATCCTAAATATGCTAGAATCAGATTTATCACCCTTAAGAAGTCTCAATTAAACTGGGAAATCTGTTTTGAAGCTAGAATTAATTCTAAAGTCTTCTTTTCTTGTTGTAGCTAGGATGAATAAAGAATCCTTGTAAGAAAAGGGTTTTGAAACATTAATGAATCCTTACCACACTTGGAAAACTATATTACACCCCATTAAATATCCTTGTAGAATTACGATATTCTAAAAAACAAGCTGCCAAATCCTTTTAGAAAAAGAATCCTAGCCAAATAGGAAGTCCACAAGTCAAAAGAAAGTAAATAACAAAATTTGTACCGTCTTTGTTGACCAGTATCATGATGCATTCCCAAACCCCGATTAACCTGTAATTTTAACCCAAAGTAGGACAACATGTCAGGAGACTCCACGTACATTTTCAACCCTTTCCAACAATTAGATTGCGAATTATGATTGTTACCTGGATTGTATTAGACCCCTATACAAAAATGACCCAAAAACACTAAACTAAAAAGCTCATAGCCTGATCCAAACAAGCCTTGGATCTTAGCTCAAACATGAAAGAAAATAATAAAATAACTAATTTATCATTAAATACCATTAGCCCTTCTTTCCTTGTCAAACTAGGATGAATAAGGAATCCTTATAAGAAAATGATTCTGAAACATTAATGAATCCTTGCCACTCTTCAAGATTATATTACAACTCATTAAAGATCATTGTGAAACCAGAAAATTCCCAAAACCAGCTATCACATCCTTGTAGGAAAAGAATCATAACCAAATAGAAAGTCCGTAAGTCAAATGAAAGTAAATAACAAAATCCATATAGCCTTTGTTGATCAATATTGCAGTCCCTTCCCGAACTCTAATTGACCTAAAAGTTTAACCCAATGGTCGGATTGAGAATTATGACTGTTGCTGTAAACTTAGACTGTTGCGCTATTGTGCTTTTGACTCCAAAATTCGAATATGACCTTACTTGGGTCGTATCACAAGGTTGAACCGTATCACCTTTAGTTTATTTGTTTGTCTAGGATAATTAATTATAACTTTAAAGAATCCTCTCAAAACATATAAACTCTTCTTGCCTTCCATTAACCTTTCTTGTAAGATTAGGAAACTCCCCAAAATAAGCTAACAAATCTGACATTAAATACCACTAGCACTTCTTTCCTTGTGTAACTATGATGAATAAGGAATCCTTGTAAGAAAATGATTTTGGAACATTAGTGAATCAAATCGCGATGATGATGATGATGATGCTCATCTCTTTTGGAGTCAAATCATAGTGGAAGTTGGGGCCGAATAACTCCAAGGAAATAAAATCACTGTAAAGAACACAAGACCTCCCATGGTGGATCTAGGAAATGACACTTTATTTGAACTAAAGCCTCAGTGTGACAATATGCAATTAATTTGACTTTACTCAATGATAGGATGGTGTATAATTCATGATTAGAGTGTTTTGTTTTTGTCTTTCAAAAACTACTTTTAAGATTTTTTTAATTTTTGCAAGTAAAATTTTCTTTCTGTAGAGGAAATTTAAAACATAATTTTCCCACACCAGGAAATTATGTTGCGGGCCATTAAAGATCCTTGTTAATATAGTTCAACCTTGCGATACGACCCAAGAAAGGTCAGATTTATGGCAACAGTCATAATTGATGTGAACCTCGTGATCACATGGTCACGCAACCCACATGCAAAGACAGCAATTCCCGAAAAGCCAAGTAAATCAGGTTTGATAGAAGTGTGAGACAAAGATAACTTGTATCTAGGCACCAGCACTATACAAAGTGCGGCAAACAAGAAGTTTTATTAATCTGAATTGTCTACCCTTACTCGTCTGGTTATGCCTTTATGTATAGTGACTTCAAACTAAAATAAACCCTAATGGGCCCTTTATTTTGAAAATCTTCTTGCCTTTTTATAGCTAGGATGAATAAGGAATCCTTGTAAGAAAAGGATTCTGAAACATTTATGAATAACGAATCAATATTCGTTGGGTGGGGGTCTCCGTTTCTAATAGTACTGGTGTCTAGGTAAAAGTTATCTCTGTGTCACACTCCTATCAAACCTGATTTACTTGGCTTTTTGGGAATTGGTGTCTTTGTGTGTGGGTTGCGTGACCATGTAATCACGAGGTTCACATCATTACGCTTGGTATTGGGTTGATCCTCATCAATTATGCTAGAATCTGATTTTCCTTGTTCAAGCCTTTCTTGGATCATATTAACAAGGCTACCAAAGAACAAAGGCAAGTCAAAAGAAAGTACTATACATACCAAAATGGTAATTCAAGTTCCTTTTCAACTTAGAGGTTGATTATAAAAAAGGAGGTTGCCCCATCATAGATGAATATATTGGGGAACAAAGCCAAGCCACCTCAAGTGATAGAGTAGGATTTAGGCACTATTGTCTAAGGTAAAGTCAAAAATCAATCATAACTATGATATTAAGTGTTTCATGTATTTGAGTAATGGACATATGTTTCACAATGTTCAAACAAAAATGTTATGGTTATGAGAGAATATTGGAAGATTGATTCCTAAATGACATATAAGAAAGGATGAGTTTTCACCTCCTAAGGATTGCAATGATGTTGAATATCTAGTTGATGAAGAGGCTTTGGTGATTAGGAGATCACTTAATGTTCAGATTAGGAGGATGATATGTAGCAATAAAAAAAGAACATCTTCCATACTAGATGCCATAGAAGTACTAAGGTATGTAATATGATTATTTTAGTGTGAGTTTTGTTAATGTTGCTAGTGTGCTACACTTATAAGAAAATCAAATATGAACACTATTAAACATGAAAGACCTTATTAACTTCAATGTTTGAATGAAAGTAAGAGTTACAAAATAGGTTTTGATTTTTTTTTTGGCGGGAAAGATATGGATGAGGTTGTGTATTGTGGTTCCTATGCATGTTACTCATTTATTCTTGAAGTGTCCTTGGCAATTTGATAAGAGGACCAAGCATGATGGGTTTAAGAATAAACATTCTTTTGAAAAGGATGGAATTGTTTTTACACTTGCACCCTTATCACCTAAATAGGTTTATAAAGATCAATTAAAAAGGTTAAAAAAAAGGTGAAGCTAAAAAAGTTTAGAACAACCATGTTAGGATGTGAGGAAAAGTGAAAAAATTGGGAGCGCTGAGAGAAAACATTCGACCAAGGTGGAGAAAAAATAAGTTGGCAACCAAGAGAGGAGATAAGAAAAGAGAAAGAAAATGTCAGAAAAAAAGAAAGTGTGGAAACAATATAGTAACATGTTAGTTTTTATGAAAAAAGGTAATGAAATTAAGAAGGCTTATTTTTCTAACATGCCTATTATATTACTTTTGTATGAAGGAGGCATAATTTAACACTAATGAAATTGATCCTTGTATTCATAGTGTTTGTTTTTTTTATTGTAGGATTATAAGGATATTTTCCCTAATGAGGTTCATAGTGGGTTGAACAACCTATTAGAGAAATTGAACATTAAATTGATCTTGTACCCATAGCATCAATACCTAATTGGTCAACCTATAAAAGTAATCTCGGGGATACAAAAATACTTCAAACACAAGTGGAGGAGCTAATGTAAAAGAGGTATATAAAAGAGAGCATGTGTCCATGTGTAGTTTTAGCATTATTGGTACAAAAAAAAAAGATTGTTATTTTTGTCTTTTTTTTCTTTCTTTAGTATTCCCTTAAGTTTTTTAGTGTTTGCGTCCATCTTCTTGTTCTTCGAGTCTACGTCATCTAAGCAAAAAAAAAATATTATATTTCATTTGGTTACTGTCTCTAATCATATCAGTTTATTAAAAAAAAAACAAAGAAAAAAAGAAATAGAGAAAAGAGTGATTAGTTGAAATTTGAAAGATCATTCAATTTTTGCCTCAAAAACACAAATCTTGGTGAACCATAAGCAAACCACCTCATAATCAATTTAAACTTCATATTCAGTCTATTGGGGGTGGGATAGCATCATATATCAAAGTTGGGCTTATTGTGATATTATTTGTTTGAGGTTTTAATTCGAGGTTCAATTCTGCCGCAGAAACACTACTATTAGTGAACCATAAGCAAACCAGCTTAGAATCAATTGAAACTTCATATTATGTGTATTGGGTATGAGAGCACAAAAGATATTAAATTTGGGCTTATTTTGATGTCGGCTTCTGGAGGTTTTAATTGGAGGTTCAATTCTGCCACAAACTGATCATACAAGGCGTTTGGGTACCTAGAAATAAGAGAACGACCTACAAATTGATTTTTGGAGTTTTCATAGTATTTTAATATTACATATTAAATTCGAGGTCATTTGGATATCGGTTTCTTTAGGTTCCTGAATTGGGTCTTGTTTTGTTGTAACGGGTCTGTTTGGTGTTATCTTTCAAAACTTGTTTGTTTCTGTTTATTTCATTTGAGCCATTACACTATCATCATATTTTGATATTTGGCTATTTTTTGATTCATTTTCATCACTTTTTGCATTTGTTTGTTTTTTTCCGATAAGTTCTGGTCCAAACAAAAGTCAGATTCGTAATCTCGAATCTAAATCAGTGTTCTTCCTGTTATAAAACTCTATTCTTCTCGTCGTCTTCTTGTTTTTTTCCCCTATCTGTGTCATGTATTCACTAAGGGAGAGGGAATAGAGGAGGATTGTAAATCAACGATGCAAAATACTAAGCCATGGTTTGGGGGTTCTAGAACGAGAAGTTGATAAGTGTAGAAGATTATTCTATGATCTTGAAGCTTCATGGGAAAAAGAGGTACAACGCCAAAAGGATGAAAGACGAAGGAGAGTCGCTATGGTTATCATTCAAAAGTATGCATGCAAGTGGTTAGTACGGCGTGCTTATTTGAAATTCTTGTCAGTTACTACTTCTATACGGTGTTGTTGAAGAAAGGTGTTAGCAATAAGGGGATTTTGAAGGCTTAAGCAAGAGGCTACTGAAGTCACCATTAATGCTATTCAAGATTCGAGGGCGAATATTCTTGAAGAGGGAGGGAATGATACGGTTCAGCCCTGTGATATGACCCAAGTAAGGTCAGATTCGGATTTTGGCGTAAAAAGCGCATCAGTCTAGGTTTACGGCAACAGTCATAATTCTCAATCCGACCGTTGGATCGGGCTAATATTTTATATGGACTCTCTAAAAATATCTTACTACCTTGGGTTAGAAATTCAGGTCAATCGGAGTTCGGGAAGGATCCGCAATACTTGTCGACGGAGGCTGTACGGATTTTGTTATTTACTTCCATTTGACTTGTGGACTTCCTATTTGGTTAGGATTTTTTTCCTACAAGGATGTGGCAGCTTGTTTTGGGAATTTCCTAGTTCCACAAGGATCTTTAATGAGCTACAATATAATCTACAAGTGTGGCAGTGATTCATTAATGTTTCGGAATCCTTTTCTTATAAGGATTCCGTATTCGTCCTAGCTACACAAGGAAAGAAAGGCTGGTGGTATTTAATGACATATTAGTTATTTTATTATTTTCTTTCATGTTTGGGCTTAATTAACACTTTGTTTTGAGCTAGGGTCCAAAGCTTGTTTGGATCAGGTTATGGGCTTTTCACTTTAGGGTTTTGGGCTAGTTTTGAGTGGACCTCATATAAAGTCCACATAAGGGGTCCATTAAGGTTAACTTTTCAAAAACTATTTAAACTCATGTAGGCCAAAATTTCAGCAGCTTGGATGAATATTATTCTGAATTTTTCAGTTTTAACGTGTGAGAGTGATTCTTGCATTCTTCAGTTCTTGAACGAACTGAATCTGACTTATCGAAGATTAACTGGCTTCATGGCGTCATTCTACTCATTCCAATAGTGTTGGTGCCTTGGGGCAGGTTTCCATTGTGTCACACTCCTATCAGACTTATTTCGGCTTTCCAGGATCAGACTTAATCTTGATTGTGGGTTGCGTGACCACGTGATCACGAGGTTCGCATCATGTTGATTGCTATGCAATCAATAGTATTATAATGTAGACATTCAATTTCTATACTTGATGATACGTTAGAAGAATTGCATGAATCCTATGTGTTTTATAAAATTGATTTGAAAAGTGGATATCATTAAAGTCGAATGAAAGAGAGAAATGAATGGAAAATTATCTTTAAAACTAAATATGGTTTGTATTAGTGGTTAGTTATACCTTTTGAACTTACTAATGTACCTAGCACTTTTATAAGATTAATGAATCATATTTTACGCAATTTCATAGGTAGAGTTATTGTTGTTTATTTTTATTATATTTTGATTTATAGCAGGAATTTAGATGGGCATGCTGAACATTTAAGAAATGTATTGGTTGTATTAAGAAAAGAATGTGTAAATGTTAATATCAATAGGTGTAACTTTTTCATGGAGAAATCTATCTTTTTTTAGTTATGTTATTAGTGCAAAAGTCATTGAAATGAATGATGAAAAGGTGAGGATTATCCAAGAATGGCTAGCACCTAAGTCAATCATATAGGTAAAAAGTTTTTATTGTTTGGCTAGTTTTTGTTGGAGTTTCATTAAAGATTTCAACACTCTAGTCGAACCTTTAACTAAAATTGTTAAAATATTAGTAGCATTTAAATGGGGTAAAGAACAAGCACGTGGATTTAACTTGTTAAAGGAGAAATTAGTTTTAACTCCATTGTTATCATTACCTGACTTTACAAAAACTTTTAAGATTGAATTGATGCCTCTGAGATACGTATTAGAGCTGCTTTGATGAAACAAAAAAAAACATCTCATAGCTTATTTTAACAACAAGCTCAATGGTGCAACACCGAATTATCCTACTTATGATAAAGAGCTTTATAATTTGGCGAGAGCAATAGAGATTTAACAACATTACTTGTGGCCTAAGAAGTTCGTGATCTATTTAGATCATAAATCATTAAAACATTTGAAGGGCCAAAGAAAGTTGAACCATCAACATGCCAAAGGGGTCAAGTTCGTAGAAACACTTCCATATGTGATAAAATACAAGTAAGGTAAGAAAATATAGTGATTGATGCACTATCGCACAAGCATGTACTTCTTTCAACTTGAAATGCTAACTTATTAAGATTTGAGTATGTGAAAGATTTATATGATGTTGTTGATGTCATTTTAACCAGGTTTATAAAGCATGTGAGAATTTAGTAATTGATAATATTTATAGGTTTAATGGTTATTTATTTTTAAAAAAATGGTGTCTAGTTGTTATATACATGAATTTTTTGTTCGTGAAGCTTATGAGGGTGGTTTAATAGGATAGTTTGGGGTTCTTAAGACTTTAGATATTTTGTATAAGAACTTTTATTTGCCTAAAATAAAAAGGGATGTGCAAAGAATCTATGATAAATTTATTACATGTAAGCGCTACTCTAAAGTCTTGCTGCATGGTTTGCAAACTCCTTTACCCGTATCTAAGGAACCTTGAGTTGATATATTTATAAATTTTGTTTTAGGTTTCTTTAAGTAGAAAAGGAATACGGATTCTATTTTTGTGCTTATAGATAGATTTCTTAAAATGTCATTTTTTTATCTTATCATAAAATTGATGATGACACTAATATAGCAGATTTATTCTTTAGGGATATAGTTTGGCTTCATAAGGTTCCTAGAAGCATTGTTTGACTACTTTTGGAATGTTTTTTTGGGTGAGGTTGGAATAAAACTATTATTCTCTACTACTTGTCATCTAAAAATAAATGGTCAAATTAAATTAATGAGACCTTCACTACATTGTTAAGAATTATCATTAACAAAAAATTAAAAATTAGAAAGATTGTCTGACATCTATTGAATTTGCATATAATTGAAGTATGTATTCTACTACTGATTATTCTAATTTTAAAATTATTTATGGCTTTAATCCTTGAACTCTTTTGGATTTGATTCCTTTATCCATTGATGAAATGGTTACTTAGTCTTGATGGGTTACTTAGTCTTGATGGTAATAGAAAAGCATAGGTAGTGAAAGCTCTTCATGACAGTGTACAAAGGCAAATACAGGAGCAATATATATTTACATCTAATAAGAGCCAAAAAGAGTTATTTTCGAACCATGCGATTGGATTTGGGTGCATATGCATAAAGAGAGGTTTTCTGAATGTAAGAGAGGAAATGGTCCATCTAAATCCTTAAAAGAATTAATGACAATGCTTATAAAATAGATCTACTAGGTAAGTATGGTCTTAGTGTTACTTTTAATATTTTTTATATCTTTTTGTTTGATGTTGATGACAATTTAAGGTCAACTTCTCTTGAGGATAGAGAGGATGATATGATCTCAACTATATCTTAGAATTTCAAGTTAAGTCAATTACAAAAAGGCTACAACTTCAACAAGTAATGATCAGGCCTCAATCAACTTAATCTATATACAAGAGGGGTTTGATCCATCTACTTCATGAGCTAATTAATTTCAACATCATGAGTTATTCATAGGGGAGCATTCGACAATTATACAGTTATGCATTTCGTGTTTTTTATAGATTCCACATTTTAAGAGGATTCCTTATTATGTGTGGAATCACATAAGGCTATGGAAGAATTAATGGTAAGAGTTTTTCTTATTTATTTTGGACTTCAAGGGGTGGTACAACATATATTTTGGACAAAGGTCCTTTTCAAGTAAAGATTTCATAAACAAATGTTTCTTCCACTCTCTATCATATGCAACACATTAGTTTTAGTTTTTATAATTTTTATTTTTATTTTTATTTTTATTTTTATTATTTCTCTTATTTTGGGTCTTATTTTAATTTGGATTGATGTTAGCCTATTAGGCCAACTAGGGTTTAGTTTTTTCGAGTATAAATACTATTTTAAGACATTTTTTAAGGAAGTTGAAATGCATTATTATTGTATATTGTGTTTGTACTGTGAGGGAATTCTCTTATTTTGGTTATTCATTGAACTACTTTGGCTTATCAAAGAATCAACCAAACTTTATGGCATCTTTAATACTTCCCGTTCATGTATCTTAATAGGTGTTGGATAGGGGTTTCATTAGTTATAATCTTGTTACTTCGATACTGGTTTATCATTGTATTTGCTCAATTACAAGCATGAATTTAACTTATTGGAAAAGGTCAATTTGATTGTCAGTTTTATATTTTTATATTCATGGGATTTGCATCTTCACCTAGTAATTAGAGGAAACTAAGAATCCAAAAGATTAGCACTGATTTTAGAGATTTAGAAAAAGGTTAGTTCAGCTTAAGGAAAAAATAACATCACTCATAATGCATCATTTCTTAAGAAATGTTACCTAAACTATATTTTTTTTTCTTAAATATATCTTTTAATTGTCATTAAATACTCTTATTATTTTTTACTTATTTACAATTTATATTTTAATTTATTTCTTATTATTCACAAAATTTTCAATGTTAGTCCTTAAAAATAAGAGAAAAAGTGACTTGTTGTCCATGTCATTGGTAAACAATTTGACACCGGTCCCTTAAAAATGAAGGCTTATCATTTAGACCATATGCTAACAAACTGACATTAGACTTGTCATTTTGGCAATACACAAAAAATGTGACATCACTCTCTTAAAAGAGAAAACTAGTCGATTTGGTCTTTCGTGAGAATTTTAACATCTATCTCTTAAAACAAACTTGTCTTTCATAAAACTTTTGACACCAAACCATTAAAAAAAGAAAACTACTCTAAACATCCTATAGTTTGGTATATTGTTCACTTTTCAATCGATTTTTTTTTAATATTACACTTTACATCTTGAACTTTGAAGTTGGTAACACTTCACATCCTCTAGAATTGGTGCCAAAAAAAGTTAACAAAAAATATGTATTTATTTACAAGACTAACATTATATTTTATATATGGGCAACACCTACCATAGTACACGTTAAGTAGCTTTATCTCTTACTTGGATCACATTGATCAAGGCTTGATCCTCCCTTGAACTTAGCTCCATGCTTGACACCACCTTAGAAGTAATTCTTGAAGCTTGTATAGCCCAAACATCTTGAATCAACCTATTGAATGCATTTTGATCTTCTTGACTCTTGCTCTTGTAATTGGTCCACTCGACATATGCAATGAATTATGTGGTGTTGCTTGTTGATTCTCATCACGATCGACCTAAATTGAAATTAAAATAAAAACTTTTAATCGATTCTTCCTTCTTGTGACATGTGTGTTTATAATACCAACAAACTAACCCAAATCAAAATTCAAGAAACCCATATCATTAATTGATCTAGTTTTGACCTTCCTTTTATTGATTTTCAAATTTGTTCTCTTCTTCCTTTCTCTCTTTTTTTTTTAAATTTTTGCATGTTAATTTGATCAACTTAATGTTGGGTTTTTGGATTATTGAGAAAGGGACTTTTATTTCAATAGTGAGAGAAAAGAAAGAGATGGTTTGTATAACTTTAGGCTTAGGGTGATAGATGGTGAATGAGTTGTTTTGGGTCCTTGTTTTTAGTTTAGCAAGAGATGGTTTTGGTTTTGGTACTATGTTTAGTGAGGGAAATGGCTAAACAAGGTGGTGTTGGTGTTGGTGTTGGTGTTGGTGTGGTTGTCATGGTTTAGAGCTTATTTGATGGTTGGTGTGAGTGTTATGGCTGGTGTGAGTGTTGTGGTTTAGAGCTTATTTGATGGTCTTTTTGGTGTTGTGGTGGTGGAAAGAAATGGATGTTATTGCTTCAGTTTGGTGTTAAGGTGGTGAAGAGAAATAGATGCTCGTGGTTATTAGTCTAATGCCAATTTATCATTATTTTCTTGCCAATTTTTAATTATCTATTCTAGGTAGGAGTTTCTTTGAGTTGGATGGTTTATATTACCTAGTTTTCAAAATAAATAATGGGTAAAAGTAGGTTTGATACCACAAAAAGCCTTTTGCTAGAATCAACTTCGTTATGCATAGAAACAAAAAAGGTGGTTTTTAGCTTCAAATGCTTAGTTAACAACTCTAATATGAAAGGGGCAAAATCCTTTCTTGTATTAGTAGGATCTAAAATAGTTTGGCATTGACGTGAAAGAACATGAAAGAATTGCAAGTGTGAAATAGGAAATGTGTGAACTACTTGTAGTTTATCAAAAACTAAATATTTTGTAGAGAAAAACTATATACTCTATGCCTTGAATGCCTTGTAGCTAGTCGATTAGTTACACGTAGTGTTGATTTTATTTGTGTAAAACATAATTATTATTAATAAAGTCTTTATTTATTTCTAATATTCAATTATATTTTATTAATGAATCTAATGTTTGATTAAATAATCTAGAGTAAAGATAAAGTTCATGGAACAAAAATATTTTGCATAGAAAATTATAAAGTTGTTGTAGTTACAAGATTCCTAATGCATTAAAGCATTGTTCCTGAATGATCCTGATCAATGTTCTATTAAGATTGGATATGAATTAAATCTGTTAAGATCGGTGCATATCATGTTTCTTCCTTTATAAAAGGAAATAAATGCTCACATAAATTGAGACATGAGAGATACTTGGAATCAATTATTATAATGTTGAGAACTAAAATGATTTAACAAAGAAAACATATTTCGTGCTAATTTTTAAATCAAAATTTTCATGATGAAGGGATAAAAATTGCACTAAAAAAATAGTCACTGAAAATGTTAAGTTAAACCATATATGTCTTTTCTAATATTTTAGGGATCATGACAAGTTACTAGACATTGTATTCAATCATCAAATATAAATTAATCTATTATTGAATTGATAATAAATTAAATAGTTTAATTTATTTAATCTAATTTTATTTAGAATTATAATTTATATTTAGACCAACTTGTTTGGAAACATAATGGGTCACACATAGAAGAACTATTGGTCGAAATTACAATAATATGATTAATCAAGTGTTACTTGATTGCATAAATATCTAAATTATCATAAAATAATATGTGATATTATTTAATAGATAAATTGATATATTATCATTTATATAATTTTTACGTTCTTATAAATAGAATATTATACATCATATTTCCTAAGAAAAGGGGTGAGAAGAGGAAACATCTAAAATACAAAAGAAAAGAACTAGCATTCTAAGGTATATCAATCATTCTCTTCTAAAAAGGTTTAGGAGATTTCTTATTGGTGGTTCATGTAGATTATCATTAAAAGCTTGACACTTGGATGGTTTGTGGTTTATGACAACCCAGCTTTAAAGCAATTATTCAAAACTGAAAAAAAAAAAAAAAACAAAACAAAACATATGATCGTCGGGTAATCTTCGTATAAACCACCATTTGTAACTCAATTATGGAGAGGCAGACTGCATGTGATGGATGGTAGCAAGGAAATTCACCAAGCACCTGGAGTAGATCATTGGAGTATTGCAATAAAAGATGGACAATCATTAGAGAAGGAGTGCCTCTTCGAAGTACTTGTTCCCCTTGGAGGGCCACAAGTCTGCTTGCTACCCTTATTTATGTTTGAAATTAGGATTGAGATTCTCTTTGGATGATTAATCTTCAATCATTCATCTCCTATGAAAAATCCCCCTCGTTTCTGATAATGTGGTAATTACCTTTTGTACTATAACTATGAATGTCATTTTGGTGACAATGTTTTTAACAATAATTCACACGAACTACTAGTAAAGATCATCTACTTGCTACTTCTGCATTGCAGTCAATGATCATCCTTTCGTCATTGGAGGTCAAGAGGTGACTTTATGCGTAAACTTGGGTCCCCTATTTTCATAAGTTCTCGAAGGAATGAGGTACATAGATTGATCATTTTGTTTCGTTTGACAATAATGGATTTGAGCAAACTGATCTCTCTCATTGTCCATGTTACTGTATATGATATAGCTTTTAGATTCCGCAATGTTTCAAGTAGTGTATAGCGATGTTTATATGATGGATGATGAAATGAATTGGAAAATTTTACCTTCAATGCCAAAACCCAACTCCCATATTGAGTGTGCTTAGGTAATTGTCAACAACTCAATTATCATCACTAGAGGTAAAAGCACCTGGTTACCAAAAGGATGATCTTGGTTGGAGAGGCGTTCCAATTCCATTTGGACTCGGGGGTACTGATCTTCTCCTTTCCCACACTTAAAAAGAAGGATTATGCTTACACACACACACACTTTAGTCAGACGTAGCTAGTCGTTCTTGCGTAAAACTCAGAATGAGCCAACCTCTAACCACACAAGCATTTCCTACCATGGAAGGTAATGCGAGGACATCTCTCTATTAAACCATTGCTGTTAGGTCCCAGCACAAATACTATGAAGGTTCTCTTTGGGTGAGAACTATACCACACTTTTTTACTGAAAATATATATGTCTTCTTATTAAAACTTTGGCTGCTTAAATAGCTACAAAGGGAACAATAAAACCACTAATAACTTGGAATTAATTAGGATGTAACTGATGGCCATAAATGGTGTTATAACTGGTGTAACCCCTCCTTCCATTACTCCTTGATAGCCACAACCCATGTTTAATGGCTTCTTTTGTTATGCACGCATTAACTCACGTTCAGCTCATCCTAAATATTTGGGATTTGGTTTATGGCCCCTCTTAGAATGACGTGGACTCTGAGAATCTTCAGATCGTGGCTTAACAATACCTCCCCCACCAAGCAGAACCTTGTCCTCAAGGTTTATGTGTGGAAATTGCTCAAGCAATGACTTAGTTAGCTCTCATATGGCCTCCTTTGCTGGTAGCGTTGCCACTGAATCAAGCTCTCCTCTTCAAATTTGTTTCCCTGTTTGACCCAACAAGTGTCCAAAATCTATTATGGTTCCAATATAATTAGGCCTTCATCAGTCATTGGTGGTAATTCTGTAGACGGCACCACTAGGTCACCCATATATTTCTTGAGTAGAGAGACGTGGAAGACCGGGTGAATACGACTGCCCTCTAGTAGTTGAAGTTTGTAAGCAACCGTGCCGATTTTTTGAATTACCGGATAAAGGCTGTAAAATCGACTTGCAAGGTTTTGGTGCACACGTTTAAAAACTGATTGTTGTCGATAGGGGTGTAACTTGAGAAACACCATATCACCTACTGCAAAAATCACCTCCCTTCTTTTTTTATCTGTTGTCTGCTTCATACGATTACTGGATTTCTCCAAATATGTCTTTAGGTGACGTAGTAACTCATCTCTAGACATGAGATTCTTGTCCACCTCTTGCACCAACACATCACCACCCTGGTAATTGGGAAGGAAAGGAGGCAGTTGACCATACAATGCCTGAAATGGAGTCATTCTAGTAGAGGCATGGAATGTGGTATTATACCAGAGCTCAGCCCAAGAAATATAGGTGCTCCACTTGCACGGCCATTGATGAACAAAGCAGTGAAGATATTGTTCGACACATCGATTTACCACCTCCGTTTAGCCGTCTGTCTGTGGATGATAAATAGAGCTGAGTTTTAGTTATGTACCTGACATGTGAAATAATTGTTGCCAAAATTGGCTAATAAAGATCGGATCTCGATCACTAATGATTGATTTAGAAATGCCATGCAGCTTGATAATCCCTTCCACAAATCTTTCAGCTACTCCTTTTGCAGTAAATGGATGGGATAAAGGCAAGAAATGGGCGAATTTACTTAACATGTCAACCACTACTAAGATTGTATCTTTTCCATGGGAGGTTGGCAATCCTTCAAAGAAGTCAAGAGTAATATCATCCCAAGCTTGACAAGGAACGAGTAAAGGTTGTAGGAATCCAGTAGGGGAAAGTGTCTGTTTTCATTCTTTGGCATACTTCACAGCGCCGGACATATTCTTTGACATCTTGTTGCATCTTAGGCCAATAAAATTAATGAGCTAGTCGTTTGAATGTACGTAAGACTCCAGATTGCCCGCCAATCTTGTTATTGTGTGTTTCATACAATAACTTGGTGCGTAACAGTTCACATGTAGGAATTATCATTGTATGTTTAAATAGCCACAATCCTTGGCGTTGTGAATATGGTCCATTGGGTTGAGCCTTGGCTGCCCGCTCTATTGACTTAATGTACTTATTCCCATTGTATGCAAGATTTTAATTTTAAACAAAAAAATAATAATAAAATTTTAACTTTTAAAAAAATATTTTTAAAACAAACAAATCTTTTATTCTTTCAACAATATCACAACTCATACAATTTTTTTTTTCAAAGGATCAACTGATTCTATTTGTGCGTTTTCCTTTCTATGTTTTGAGTTCATATAGAGAAGCGGTACAAGCAATCCAACCAGCATTTCTAAAAAATTAAAATTTTATTTTACTTAAAATTAATATTTTTTTAATATTTTTAAATGATTTTGATAAATTATTATCAAAAATAATTTTTTTTTAAAAAAAAATATATATATATATATATATATATATATATATATATATAACATCATAATACATTTTTAAATAAAAACTATTTTAAACTACAATTATTACTACAATTCCAATTGCAATTTGTGTCTAAATCCCATTTTGCGATGATGAAAATCATTACTATTTATTTTTATTTAGTTCATATTGCACTTTTGTTCACTCCGCTGGTAATTTGGATTTTCGACTGCCTAATTCTTGGACATCCTTCATCTTCCTGCAACATTGTGCGAACTTCAAACGTGTTCTCTCGTATACAGAATCTATAGTAGCCAGAACGAAACCTGACAATTGAAATGGATCCAAGACCACACTAATAATAGAGGTTCTCAACTCAGAATATATAAAGCTCGTTTCATAAAAAGAAAACGAATATACAAACACAAATCACCGAAACAAGGCTCAGTTAACTTTGTTCATCCAGCCCGGAATTTACAATTTACTCAATATGCCATGAATGGCCAAGTTATTTATAGACATGCACGAAAATGCTGGGTTTTTTTTTTTTTTTTTTTTTTTTTTTTGTAGATATTAGCTCTCCCCCCTTTACAAGTGCTAGTGCGCTATAACTGGTCTGGAGACAAGGGAAAAAAACCAGGTGAAAAAATGTCCAAGTCAAAATAGAAAGATGCAGTGGTTGATCTAGGCTTATGAACAAATTATTAAATGGACCCAATAGCTTCCAATCAGTTGAATAGAATAAACGTGACTACTTATAAAAGGCATATGCTAGAGGCTGTAAAACAAGTTGTACTCATTGGTTACCTTGAGCAGTATCCAAAATGCGTCTACCTGTAAAACGAAAAAAACTGAAATAATTGAGGACACAAGGTCAAGCGATTAATAAGCCAGTTCTGACTTGCATGGGGAAATACATATATATCAGCAAATGATGCAAAACATTCAAAATTCCCCTTTCACCCCATTTATCACTCCAGAAACTATAAATATAGGTTTTGCAATAACTTGTCCAAGATTCTTCAAATTAAATTTTCATCCCTATAAGATATGTGATTTTCCATATTCAATAATTCTTTTGATTCTTTCCAAAATCATTTTTTCTGTTAACATGCCATCACAAATTCAATAATTGCACAAGAAACCAAACAATTGAAATTGGCTTTTTGAGCTTTACCCTTAAAGACAAACAACTTCTTATCACATACTTCACTAATAATAACTGTAACAGTTCAACCACTGTTTATGTTATCAGAATAATGATCCGCTGCAGAAAGACATGATATCCCTTAGTTTTAACAGTCACAGCATTATTCATGAAAGCATTCATCAAAAGCAATGTGTGGAGGCTCCATTCCACTAACCTGGTTTATATTCCTCATTTGGAATCCATGAGCCTGAGGACAGCAAAGTAACTTCTTATTCCACACAATCCATGCACAAATAATGTTATCTGCATCAAGTTGATCCAAGTTAAGATGGATACAATAAGCAAACATATAAGAACTAAACATACAGCAGGGGGAGAGAGAGAAAGATGTACCTTTTTCATTTCAATAAAGGAGCATAAGGAGCTGGGCATGGAGGCATGGTGTGATCAGGTAACTGGTTTATCAAATCAACTGCAGCCTGCAAGCATGCATTCAGCATTTTCTTTTCCAATCTAACAAGCTGAGTAGCCACTCGCTTCTTGGGGTTCAAGTTAGGGTCTGCCAACTAGTGCAGCAAAATTATTACGGATTAAACCTCTATCACCAGCATATTAGACTATCAATGGGGTCGGTAAAGTCTTACCATCAACTCATCTTCACTTATGCTGGTACAATAGCCAGCAAGGCGCGTTCTAAAATAAACAGTAAGCTGATCTAACACTGCTTGTTCCATACAAGGGCTTACCTGTTACAGCTAAGCAATTTCAGAGTGAATCTTGGGAAGATAGGAACCATGTTTCATTTAACTAGAGAAAGTCCACACGAATTTCATTAAAATATAGATCTCCAGAGTCATAGGCATAGGTAAAATCCATCACAATTTACCAGACCTTGCTCCATAATGCTCATATTGCAAGATTAAAAAAAAGGAAAAAAACTAAAAGACAGCTCTCCTCATGACATGGCAGCTAAGGTTAGCTCACGAAGCTTTGCCATACCCATACAATTCCAACCATAAATCCTAAAAATGAGATAATTGCATTATTAGGACACTAAATTTACACCTTTTCACAATTTAATACATGAACTTTGATTTATTTTTATTTTTAGGGTATACCAACTTTTTCAAAAATTTCAATCAAATACTTCAGATTATCATCCGTCAATTCTTCAATTATTTGATGATATGTAATTTGTCCTTAAATCGTTGTTGGTACTCCAACTTTTGTTTTACATCAATCAAGTATAACTTTAATATTTTTCATTTTGACACACCAGCATTTTTTATTGTTCCAATAAAGTACTTCAGTCAATTTTTCATTTTCTAATGTAAGTTTTATTTAGTAAAAGATCCCTCTAAAATAAGATTATTTTAATAAATTAAATATTTTAAATTAAAATAAATGCCTGTAAAAAACTAAAATAAACTCTTCGGTAAATCATTTAAATAAAGAATAAAAACTATTTTATAATTAACTAGCATTAAAAAATAAATTATTGATTTAATTAAAATATTTATAATTTTAACCAAATAAATGAATATCATATGATTGCAACATAAATGGAAAGTGGATGGAATCATGACAAAGAGAACACGTTAAAAAAAATTACCCAAGTAAAGGAACCTAGTCAATTAAAAAATGTACTTGATTGGAACAATAAAAAATGTTGGTGCATCAAAATGAAAAGGATTAAAGTTGTTGTACATGATTGACATAAAATGAAAGTTGGAGTACCAATAACAATTTAAGAGAAAATGGCATGTCATCAAAATAACAGAAGAATTGATGGAAGCTGGACCAAATTACTTCACAGAAATTTTTTAAAAAGTCAGTACACTCAAACAAAAAAATCAAAGTTCATGTACTTAATTGAAAAAAAGTGTGGAGTTGGTATATTAATAAGAGCAAATATCCCTCCTATATAAAAATCATTGATCTCTGCATAAAGCATGATTAACATGGTTTCCAAATTTTAGTAAAAATCAATTGACCAGAGCTTGAGAGTGATAAGAACAATATCGATGAATCCTGATTTCTTACCATAAAAAATGAATAAACAAAAGAAAGAAAATAGGGATGCATTCACCACAATAAACAACATCCAAAAATAAATAAAATCACATATGATTTGAAAAAAAATGAACTTACTGGACAAACTGGACCTTGAGAAGAAATTACAGATTGCATTTCAGAAGGATCTGATACATATCCCAATCGCAAATAAGGAAGAATATCTGACACAGCTTCTTTTTCCTTTCCCGCGTATACCTGCAGCAAGGACAGATTAAAAGATCTGAAAGAAGGGACCTATACAATAACCCACGCAGGAAATTTGTTTCATACTTGAAAAACTTGTACTGACAATTTCCCATTTCTTTGAGCAACCATTCTCTTGTCCTGATACTGAGGGTCCTCAGTGTTCAGTGCTGCCTGGATCATACAGTACATAATACATATCAATACAGATAACATCCAAACATATGAATATTTCAATACAGAAGGGGGAAAATTAAGATCACCTCAACTGCTATTCGGTCATAAGGATTATCTTCATCAACAAAGCCATAGTTTAAAAGCAATTTTGAATTCGGCTGTGGCCCACACCTGAAAATGCAAATTTCAAATTTCTTAATGAAAAAATCCGAGTCCTGCAGAACAAAAGCCATCAAAGCAATTTACATACCATACAACAATGGGCTCCCCAGCCTTGTATGGTCGATCAACCACCAATTCAACAGCACCATCAACAGCAGTTAACATTGCCTTGCAGTTGCTACTGTATGCTAGCAAAGGTGGTCCAAGAGGAACCAAAGCAAATCTTCGAGCCAAACTTACTTTCTGAACATTTAAGAGCATCAGTAGATCAATCAGAATGACTTATTCAAAAATAGCTATATCTAAAAACCACCACAATAGACATCCTAAGCTAGCATAGCAAAGAAATGCAGCAAATTAGCAGAACTCAGAAGAGCAACAAAATCAGAAATAAAAGTTAAATGGCATACGCAGATTGCTTAACATTTACAATGAATACACTCTATGACAAAACAACTGCGCTCATGATTTTGAGGCAGCCACAGTCCACATGGCATCCATCAAATTCTGTATGAATCAAGCATAATGGATGGCACAGAGCTAAGATGAAATGGCCCGAGAAAGAGCAAGGTAGTAACAACAGAGAAGAAGATGCACAAAGGCTAATGTTCAAGCCTTAGGAAGCAGCAATTGTAAGCTCAAAAGGAGTCCAAGATCACCCCATGATAATAGCCAAACTGACAGAAAAGAAGATGTAGAAGGATAGATAGAAAGAATTATTACTTGTGAAAAGGAAAATATTACTTACTGTGAAGAAAAGATATCGAAAAACATGACAATAGAATAACCACTCACAAAAAGAACAAATTTATGTACCAATTGTATTGTATTACCTATTCTACTAATCATATGTTGTTGTAGGATGTTTTAAAAGTAAAACACATATTATGTGCCTTCATAATTGGTGTATACTTTACTCTCAACCAATTCAAGCTGAACTAAGTCCTCCAACATGATAATACGCCCCCGGGGGGGGGGGGGGCATGTGTTATCGCTCTGCTAGCAGGGCAAATATACCTGTAAATGCACCACACAGGATTGAATGGCTACAAAAGCTTGTTTGAAAATCTCAAAGGGAAAGGCTTCAGTAGGTATATCATATGGATATTGCTGCAATATGGACATGGATATCAAAAGAATGTCAGAAGGTGACAATATTAAATCTCTTTGGAGAAAGTAGCAAGGACATATTGTAGAGAGCTTTCAAATTGGAAACAACAAAGGTATAACCTGAAATAGAGAACCAGCCATGAACCAAACAGTGTCTAGCTCCTCATATTCTCTTTTAATTCCATCTGCCCTGTCAAGAACTTCAGCCTACTTCACCAACATAAATCTAGTCTTAACCATGGAGCATAGCATCAATTTTATTTATAAAGGAGATCAATAAAATAATGTGCCAGAATTCAAATGATCACAAAGCATATAGTACCTTAGTTGGGCTACCAGTCAGGTAAGCCAATTCAGCCTCAGACCATAAAAGTGGAGATTCCACAGCCAGCTGACCCCTACCTCGCTGACGATCAAGCTCCCTTATATATGGATACCAGAATGACTTCTTTCCTTGCTTCTTCTCATACATCAGGTATAAGGCCAAGCATGCCAATTCCGATAATTTGTTTGTGGTTAAGAGTTCCGCTATATGAAAGATCAAGCAGACAGGAAAAAATATCTTACAATTGGTTCAAGGTAAGTTTTTCATGGAAGCTGAACACCTAAATTAGTCACACTGACATTTATCATGGTTTCACTTATAGTATGCTGAGGGGTTTCACTATCTAGTCAAGCAAAGAAACAGATCACACAAACGCATACATTCCCTACCTGTTTGCTAATACTCTCGAAACTGAATAAGATGGCATAGAAGAGGCAAATCCCTCCCCACCAACACTCCCATAAAGTTGACAGTGCAGATTCAAAGCATTACGAGAAACCGACTGCATGAACAAACATGATTCCAAACACAATATCTTTGTTGTTTTATGGAGTTTCTCCTATGATTGAGAATTGAAAGCTTAAAACAGATTGCACAAAAAGACTTGCACCATTTGAAATAACGAATGTGGATAACTTCCGCATGCACCAAGCATCAGAAAACTGTACGGATAAATGGTAACAAGCGCAAGAGCAGAATAGCAAGATTATAATCTATCTAGTATGAATGAAATTTACTATCTCAACCCATTTTAACCTTTCTAAGTTCACAACACACTATTTGACTACATGAAATCAACAATGAACATTCACCACAGCTAAATCCCCAGCACAATACACAATCCAAAAAGAGCTTAAAACACTACACCTTACCAAGAGTCTCATTTCCCAAAACCCTCTCGAGCGTAACAACAAGCGAATTGGGCACCGAAACCGCCACATCACTGGCCTGCAAAAAGCTCAAACGCACACAACAATAAATAAAGAAAAAAAAACAAATTGATTTTCAAAAAAAAAAAATCACAAATTATAAAACCCTAAAAAGACCTGAAGATCCTCGCTAGCAGCAACATAATGAATAGGTCGAAGTTTCTTGTCATGAGAAGGTCTTTCTTTAAGCACAACTTTGCAAGGAGGCAATCCATTTTTATGCATCCACGACTTCAAATCCCCAAATTCGTCTTCTTCTTCTCCTCCTCTTTTGCTCACAACTTCACTAGTACGTTTCCCATCGACTAATGTTGCAAAGCACAAATTTCTCCGCCGCCGGTGAAATGAAACGGCGCGTTTAGGAAGATTGGAAAATGAAATTGAAACCCTAGAGAGAACAGTTAGAGAAGGTGAAATGCATTTGTTGTGTAAACAAGTGAATTCCATTTTCTTTTCTTTTAGGGTTTAGGATTGATTGCTGAGAGAAGCGAAAGATTGTGTGTTTGGAGATTTTCTTTCTTTTTTTCTGCTGTCTTTTTTTTATTATTTTTTGTGCTGTGGGGATAAGAGGATTACAAGAATTTGTTTTCTTTTGTCGATTTCAAGAATTGGATTGGAGGGAAACAAAAATATACCTTTTGTTTTTTGGGTGGGGTTGCGGTTGATGGAGCTTCACCACCACTACACCCAGGATAATGTATATTTTAGTACCTAATTTGTATCAACTTTTACAGTTAAGTATTCATTTTGAATTGAGACAGTAATATTCCGATGTCTAAACTTTGATTTGTTGCTATAGTTGAGTGCTTGCATTTAATATTTATGAGATTGATCATAGATGTGATAATTTTGAGTGCTCCCATTTAGTATATTGTTGGATGTTTGAATTCTTATGGAAGAATCTTTGCATTCAGTATATATTTAGTTTTGTGCTGTAGATTGTTTATTAAAAATAATTTTTACATAAAAATATATTAAAATAATATTTTTATATTTTTTTTATTTTTAATATCAAAAAAACATAAAAAAATTACTTTGATACTTTTTCAAGCTAAACATATTTTAAAAATACACTTAAACATAGTTTGAAATACAAAGACAACAAATAGCACATGTTAATTTTTAATAATGTGAGGAATCATGACAGATCTAATAATAACGATGGATGCAAGTAGACAAATTCTCAATATGATTTTGGAAATAAAGTTTACATCATCAACAATTTTATGACATGAACATGTGGCAGATGTCAATTTTTAATAATGTTAGGAATATTAACTTACATAAAGGTGTAATGATAATAAAAATATAAGGGTAAGGTTAATACTAAGAAAAAAAAAGTAAAAAGATCTTTTAAACATAAAACATAGAGTAAAGAGATGCATGGAAGAATGAATCCAGTTTAAAATGGTTTCATTCACCCCTATTATCTTGAATTTGTATTTTAAGGTCCTTTTATTAATTTCATCCCCATCCCTGTATGTTTTGTTTTCTTTACTTGGTCATGTCTTTTTGTTTAATATACTTAGGTGATGTTTAATAATGTGACTGCGTATGAGGTTTAAAGTGAGCCATGAAAATATGTGTTTGGTTAGATTAAAACTAAGTTTTATTTTGGTGGGACCCGTCAAGAATTGAGGTTACACCCGGGGTTGAACAAAAGCAAGATACTTGAGCTTTGTAAACAACAGCTCACCTTATTTTTTAAGAGCCACCGACAAAACACATCCTAAAGAGAGAGAAAAAGCCATTGGAATATCAAACTTCCCAAAACCTCAACAATTCATCTAATAAATCAGAGCAAAAATACCCTGTAATCTTTTCTTGATCGGTCAAATTCTTCATCTCTCTCACAAAAAAATTAAGAAATTTTTGTCTCCTTCGACCATCTTCTCTCTTTTTCTATCAAAAATAATTTCCCTTTCTTTTTTCTACTCAATATGCTTTTGCAACGTAAATGATCTTGTAATTTTTTTTCATTTTTTTATTGCTTCCACCGTGAACAGTTTTTTCTGTCTTTTGTACTTGTCTTCCTCAAAATTAATACATGATCTGGCATCTTCTTCTTTTTTTTTCTTATTGTTTCTCACAATTTTATATTTATTGTTGATGTATCTATTTGTAGATTTGTTGGTTTGGGAGGCACAAAAACAAAGAGATCTTGAAAACTTGTCTGGGAACAAAAAGGGAAGGTGTTATAAAATTGATTGTGTTTCTTTTTTTTACAAATATTTAACTAATTTCTTGTATTAATAATACATTAATTAAATTTTAGGTATTATATATTGTTCTTGTTTACAATATTGTGAACATATGGTGCTGTGAGGTAGGTTAATTAACCATTTGCATTACATGGTCTGCATGCCAATATGAAGAAAAACACATTGGGTGTTGTGAAGTAAGTTAATTAACCATCTATATTTCTGGGTCATTTGCATTTCTAGGTCTACAATACTATAAACTTTGTTGATTGTTCTTATTTACAAGATGTTATGTTATACCTCTTTTTTTTTTTTCATCATGTACTCTATTTTTGAAGATCTCAATTAAGTCTTTTGCTGACATAAAAAAAACTCAGAGGGATTATGCAATGAGAGAGAGAGAGAGAGATGATTTTTCAAGATCTGTAAATTTTGGACAGCAGACCTGTTATGTAAGGTATATTTAAAAGTGTGGTTGTGGTTATAGTTCATTTTCAAAATGCTTTTCATTTTGAAATGCATCAAAATGATATGTTTTTTTCATTTTAAAAATTATTTTTAAGATCAACATATTAAAACGATCCAAAACATACAAAAAATAACTTTTAGCAAAAAAAATTGATTTTTTTGGAAAAGGAGGTTAGTCCGCGTTTCCAAACGATCTCGTAATTAGAAAAGTAAAGAAATAATTATTTGAGTTAAAATTTTACTAAGACAAATACATACTCAATTATGGTTTTGTGCATGTGAATTGGCATAAATCAATATACAATTAGAAATTAATTTTCTAAGTTTGTATACTGACCAAATTAATATACAGAAATGTATGACACAAGGTTCTCTTCTTTAGCTAATCATTGTATGTTGACCAAATTGTTTGTGTCTAATGACCTGTTATATTGCAATTGTACATTTGTTTTTCTAAGTTTTCACCCTCACATTCTCCATGCAATCGTGGCTTCTTCTAACCACTGACTTTTGATAGGATGTTAATTAATTTTAGTTGATGTCATTATATATTACATGTTTAATCTAACTACCATGTATATATTTGATGGTCTAAGTTTATTTTTGGGATTAGAAGTCCTTTTCATTTCATTTCAATTTTGTCTACTTCATGGATTCGCCAAATCAAATAACAACTCTCTCTCTCTCTCTCTCCTCGCTCTCTCTCCCCCTCTCTCTCTAATCTGTACTATCTTTGATCTCGTTGGTTCACCGTTGGATCGTCACCAATTTTGAGTATGTTGTTCGTCACAACATGCTCTACATCTTGACCGAACGGATCATCATTTTAATACATCAACTGTGAGATACGAGACTCGTAATTCTGGGGTTGTCGAAGCTCGATCTCTTTGGTTCACCGTTGGATCGTCACCATTTTTGAGTATGTTGTCATTCAGAACATGGTCTACATCTTGACCGAAGGGATCATCATTTCAATAAAGTAACTGAGAGATACTGGCCTCGTAATTCTTTGAGATAAGGTGAGTAACTGCATCTTTTTCAGTGGGTTTTCTTTCTAGACTTCCAATACCAGCTACAAACATGATAATCTCTCATTAGAACTTTGCTCTCTCTAGTATTTGTGTATTGCCATAATGTCTTTATGTGCTGGTGTGGAATCTGTTCCAATGGGTAGCTGTAACATTAAACAACACAATGAAGTTAAGTCTGGACATTCCTTAAGATTAGAGCTAAAAGATATGTTGAATAGTCATCGTATAAAGGTTTCTCAGTTTCCTAGTGATCATCAAGCTGATTCTGAAGCTAGCATAGAGAAATCCTCTACTCTCCAGTCTCCTCATGCTGTTTCAGAAATGAATCATGTGCTGGGTTCTGAAGTTGATAAATTGAAGGTAGGGTCTCAGCAATAAGAACAACTAAACGTTAAGACCAAACTGAATTTTTTAAATGCTTTGAAGGGTTATGTTGTTGATGTCAAGGAGGGTAGTAAGAACATTGATTTTAATCCAGTTCGAAATCTGCATTTTGAACCCCCCGCTATAACTGATGGTCGTATAACAGTAGCTCCTCCGCGTGATGTGTTTGACGATGGCTGTGAACTTTGGAAATCCACCCTCGTTGGTCATTTTATGGGTCAGAAATTAACATATCCTGTTGTTAATTCGATTGCGAAAAGGATATGGGGCTCCTATGGTCTATCAGAAGTTTTATCTTCGGAAAATGGTTTCTACCTTTTCACTTTTGATTCTGTTGATCGCGCCACTAATGTTCTGGAAAGAGCCCCATGGCACATGGCAAACAAACCTTTGGTGCTTAAACGTTGGCAACCGAACATGCAATTTTTGAAAGATGATTTGGTCAGAGTTCCAGTATGGGTTAGGCTGTATAATATTCCTCTTGAGTATTGGACTATTAAGGGGCTGAGTTGTATAGCGAGTGCTATTGGGGTTCCCCTTCATGCTGATCGTACTACATTGCTGCGCAAAAGGCTTAGCTACGCAAGAGTTTGCGTTGAGATGTATGCTTCAAAGACGCTGGTTAAGGAATACGACCTTCGCTGTCCAAATGGGGTATTCGTAACAATCTCAGCGGATTATGAATGGATACCGCCAAGGTGCAATAACTGCAACATCTTTGGACACACCACATCGATATGTACTACTAATAAAGTTGCTCATCCTACAGCGGTGGCAAAGGGTGCGAGGAAAGTAGGAGCTGTGATCTCTAAATCTGCGGATAACAAACAGAATCAGTTTCAATGGCAGGTAGTTGTTAAACGAAATAAGGGTTCTGTAAGTGGTGAGAATGGTATGTGTGCATCTAAAGTGCATAAGAGTGAGAATGAGAATGGTTGCTCAACATCTGGGATGCATACGTCTGATTGTAATGATCATGCGACATCAGATGTGTGCAATGCTGGTTGTCGTGAAGATAAAACTCCCACCTCTCCTCATGTTTTGAGAGACATGGAGCAGGAGGAAGGGGCTACATGTACTGCTTTAGATCAAAGTTTAGTCATCTCCAATACAGATGCTTGTGCGACCGTGAACCAGGTTCTCTCTACTATTAGTCATGAGCTGAATGTTGATGTTGCAGCAATGAGAGGTGATATAAATGGAGAACGGAATGAGAAGGAGCCGACGTCAATGATTCCGACAAGTCCACAAACTCCGAACTCCACCGATGGGAAAACTGTTAATCAGTCAGCTATTAAGGCTGGAGACTCTCTGGAGAAAAAGAAAAAGGGTTCAAAGGTGAATAAGAAATCTGGTTCCCCGCGGGGTGGCAGGTCAAGGTAACCTTTATGTTGCTGTTTGTACTCCTCTCTATTTTATTATGATGATTGGATGTTGGAATGTTAGAGGTTTGAATGACCCCATAAAACATTCAGAATTGCGTCGGCTAATCCATCAAGAGAGGATGGTTTTTTTTGGTTTGGTTGAAACTCAGGTTAGAGAAAAGAATAAAGATAATATTTCTAATCTTCTTCTGCGTAATTGGTCCTTCTTGTACAATTATGATTTCTCTTCCCGTGGTCGTATTTGGGTTTGTTGGAATGCTGATGTGGTGAAGGTGGATGTCTGCGGTATGTCAGACCAGGCTATCCATGTTTCTGTCACTATATTAGCTACCAATATCTGTTTTAATACTTCAATCATTTACGGAGACAATAATGCATCCTTACGTGAGACATTATGGTCTGATATAGTGAGTCGTAGTGATGCATGGGAGTCAACCCCATGGATTCTTATGGGTGACTTTAATGCTATCCGCAACCCGTCAGAAATGTCAGGAGGGTCTACTACGTGGGATGGTCAGATGGACAGGTTGGAAACATGTATTCGAGATGCAAAAGTGGATGATCTTCGGTATTCTGGTATGCATTATACATGGACGAACCAATGTATTGAGAATCTGATTATGCAGAAGCTAGATAGAGTGCTTGTGAATGAGAAGTGGAATCTGCACTTCCCATTGTCGGAAGCGAGATTCTTGCCTGCTGGTATTTCAGATCATTCTCCCATGGTGGTAAAGGTTACTGGCAATGTTCAAAACATAAAGAAACCATTCAGATTCTTTGATATGTGGATGGAAAATGACGAGTTGATGCCCTTGGTGAAGAAAGTATGGGATCAGCATTCGGGGGGTTGTCCAATGTATCAGTTGTGTTGCAAACTAAGGAAGCTAAAGCAGGAACTTAAACATTTCAATAAGACTCACTTCTCCAATATATCAGATAGAGTCAAAGATGCAAAAGATCAAATGGATAAGGCTCAACAGGAGCTGCATACAGCGCCCGAGAATCCAACTTTACGCATGCGCGAAAGAGATGCTGTTCGTAACTATGCTTCTACGGTCAGGGCGGAAGAGAGTTTTTTCAAACAAAAAGCAGGGATACAATGGCTTAGCTTGGGGGATCAGAATACTAGCTATTTCCACAAATCAGTAAATGGAAGACAGAATAGAAATAAGCTTCTCTCCGTTACAAGGGTGGATGGGGAAGTCGTTGAAGGACACGAGGCAGTCAAATCAGAAGTAATTGCATACTTCCAGCGTGTGTTGGGAGTGAATCAGATGCCTAGGGTCTTGAACGAGGAAGTGATGCAATCGGCAATTAACTGCAAACTGTCTTCGACTCAACAGCATGAACTAGCACAAGAAGTAACAAGGGAGGAGATTAAGAATGCTATGTTTAGTTTGAAAAACAACAAAGCCCTTGGCCCGGATGGCTTCAACGCAGGTTTCTTCAAAAGAATGTGGCATATAGTGGGGGAAGATGTAATCAAAGCTGTTAGCTCCTTCTTTCAGACTCGTAGAATGCTTAAAGAAATGAATGCTACATCCATTTCCCTTATCCCTAAAGTTGCTAATCCTACAAGGTTGACAGATTTTCGTCCTATATCTTGCTGCAATACAGTATACAAATGCATCGCGAAGATTCTAGCTGGGAGAATGAAAGTTGTTTTGCCATCCTTAGTAGGTCCTTATCAGACAGCTTTTATCTCTAGACGGAGAATCAGCGACAATATTCTTTTGTCTCAGGAGCTAATGAAAGGCTATCATAAATCTACGGGTCCGGCTCGTTGTGCTATGAAAGTACATTTGATGAAGGCTTATGACTCGGTTCGGTGGGATTTCGTTGATGCTACGTTAATAAAAATGGGATTCCCTAGAACAGTGGTTGATAGGATCATGGTGTGTGTTACATCGTGTCAATTCTCAATCAACGTCAACGGTGAACTTGCAGGTTACTTTCAAGGGGGTAGAGGGCTGAGACAAGGTGATCCATTATCTCCATATTTGTTTGTCCTTTGCATGGAAATCCTGTCAGGGCTGTTCTGCAATATGAGTGCCAATCAAAACTTCAAGTTCCACTGGAGATGCAAGAAGGACATAATTTCTCATCTTTGCTTTGCCGACGACTTGATGATATTCAGCAAAGGGGATGTACACTCAGTTCGTATGATAAAAAATGTTCTCACAGAGTTTCAAGATCTATCAGGTCTATATCCAAATCCAAACAAAAGTGACATCTTCTTGAGCGGTGTGTTAGGTGCTGAGAGGGAACAGATTATCAGTATTCTTGGGTTTAGAGAGGGGGAGCTTCCTATGAAATATCTGGGAGTGCCTCTTATCTCGTCCAGACTAAAGGCTGTTGATTGTAAGGGCCTCGTGGATCGAATTACCCCTAAAGTACGACATTGGACCTGCAAAACACTCTCTTTCGCAGGGCGAGTACAACTGATTAACTCAATTTTATTCTCCATCCAGGTCTATTGGGCATCTCTATTCCTATTACCTGGGCAAGTAGTGAAAAATGTTGAGCAAATTATGAGATCCTTTCTTTGGTCAGGTTCAGATATGAGCACTACTAGGGTTAAAGTGGCTTGGGATCAGGTATGTCTTCCAAAAAAGAAGGGGGGGCTAGGCATAAAAAGGATAACAGAATGGAACAAGATTTCCTTGTTGAAACACATTTGGAACTTGTGCAATGACTCGGATGGCTCAATTTGGTCTACTTGGATCAGATCCAATCTCTTGCGAGGTAGGAATTTCTAGACAATCAAGGCGCCAGGAAGCTGCTCTTGGGCTTGGGGAAAGATTCTAAAGCTCAGATCCTTAGCATGGCCGAAGATGAAGCACATGATTGGAGATGGAATGACAACCTCTCTATGGTTTGACAATTGGCATCCTCACAGCCCGCTCGCTGATACTTATGGTGAAAGATTCATTTATGATTCAGGTATGGAACATAACGCGAGAGTGAACGTGCTGATTAATAACTTAGAATGGAGAATTCCTATCACTCACGCTCTTGGCTGGCACCCCATTATAGAAGCTATTCCTTCCACCTCTACTCCTAATGGGCAAAAAGATGAGATTGTTTGGTTGGATTCGCCAAATCAGAGTTTCTCGGTCAAAGTAGTGTGGGAGCAACTAAGAATTCATCGTCAAATGGTTGATTGGCATGACATAGTATGGTTCAAGAATGCTGTCCCAAGACATGCATTTCTTCTTTGGGTGGCTATCCAACGGAAACTCTCAACGCAGGATAGACTTCATCGGTTTGGTATTCATGGTCCCAATAGGTGCTCACTCTGTCTCCGCAATAATGAAGATCACAACCACTTGTTCTTTGAATGCTCCTTTACGAAAGCATTATGGTGGAATGTTTGTGACAGATGCGACATTCCAAGAATGACAAAAAGCTTGGATGAATGGATTCGATTGGCCACTGTCTCTTGGCATGGAAAAAGTTTCGTCAACTTTTCTCGTAAATTAGGTTTCGCAGCTACAGTGTATTGTATCTGGCAAGAACGGAACGCAAGGATCTTTGCAGATGTGTCTAAAGCTTCGAATTTGGTTTTTGATCAAATCGAATGTATCATTCGCGATAAGCTTGTTTTGATGAGGAATGTTCAACAAACAGATGAAAACATAAGGATCCAAAGACTTTGGAGGGTCAATAACATAGACTCTTAATTTGATGTTTAGCTGGTTGTTTTTGTACCCCTAGCATATCTAGATGGTCTAAGTTTTTGTTTTGTTATGTGGCTAGCCTGTAGCCATTTGTTGGTTTTCGTTTCTGTTCACATTATAAATCTTGGGTATGCCCATTATATTCTTTGTATCATTTTCTTTTAATACATAAGTTAGTTTACCAAAAAAAAAATATACTTCTATCAAAGATTAGTCAAATTCTAAGCATGTTATAATTCATTATGTTTGCTTTCAAATATGTTATCCAACTAGAAATGGAAGGTCCTGAAATTATGGATAAAATTGCTTGGACTAAAGAAATGTTGTATACCTTTTATGACCTTTACATTAAGGCTATTGATATGAGAATATCGACTGAGACCAAATACTTATTTCAACAAAGTTAGTTGAAAATATTTGTTGACGACATCCTTCAAAGAACAAATTAGTCATGCATTCACCAAGGCACAAATGAAGAACAAATGGGATGGCTACAAAAAGAATTGGAGGATATGGACGAAGATCATTTATAAAACTGGTGTGGGCTGAAGTAATGAATTAGAAATAATTTTTGCTAGTGATGAGTGGTAGAAAGCAAAAAATTCAGATTATTTATCATGATCCTTAATATTTAATTTGTTTAAATCTTAGTTCAGTAATTAATAAATTATTTAAAGTTGCATGAAATAATTTTATTTGTTTTGTATAGGGAATAAAAGGAGCAAAAAAGTTTAGGGAAGCTGGTATTGAATCATCTTTACGTATGAAGTTTGACAAAATATTTTCAAACATTGTTGCTACTGGAGAGTATGCATGGGCACCATTGTCTAGAGTTTTGTGTGATGATAATGTTGGTGTTAATGGCAATCAAAATGCCAAGATCAACCTGATTTGGAAGAAGAAAGCGGTGATTTAGAAGATGATGAAATTTCAAATTTTATCAATGATATTTGTAACAAGGTTAGTGGGGTTAATATGTCTAGTAATAGCAACACAAGCAGTAATGGCAAGAGAAAAGAAAGAGAAAGTTCTGAGGTTCAAACTGGGGGAAAAAAAGAATTTTGGAATTAGGTTACAACTATTGTCACATTAGTATCAATTAGTTGACAATATATCAAACAATATTGATTCAACATCTATTTGCAAAGATAGGAAAGGGTATAGTATTCCCGAAGTTATGAGTGAGCTTCACTCAATTAAAGGATTTAACATCGGAGATGATTTTCATGGGTTTGTGACACGACTAAAAGATTGATGTCTTCTCCCAAGTGTAGGAGTGTTGAAGTAATAAATACCTATAAATTATAACTAACAACAACACAACAACAACAACAATAACAACAACAACAACAATAATAATAAAGAGGACTTTGAGATGTAAAATTAATGTGAGGATTAAACAATGATAAAAACAAATGTCAAGGTTAGATAATCCACTAATAGTACTTCAAACAAGTATAGTATAAACTCTTATTACTCAACTAGAAATCACACACAAAGGAGGTTCCAATCAGATTATAAATTGTTAACATGATTACATTAATTATCTTATTCGAGTAATGCCAATACTTGTAAATATTATCAGGTATTCATGGTGATAACTTATGTTAATTGACACGACCAAAAGATTAATGTCTTCTCTCAAGTGTAAGAGTGTCAAAGTAATACATAACCCGACAAGACTAGAGTCGAACCACAGGGAGGTTAATTGTATAAATTATAAATAACAATAATACAACAACAACAACAACAATAACAACAATAATAACAGTAGTAGTAGTAGTAAGGAAGAAGAAGAAGTTAATGAGAATTTTGAGATGAAAGATCAATGTGAGAATTAAACAATGATAAAAACAAGTGTCAAGGTTAGAGGATCCACTAATGGTATTCCAAACAGGTATAGTATAAACTTTTATTACTCAACTGGAAACCACAAACAAAGGAGGTTCTAATCGAATTTTAAATTGTTAACATGATTACATTAGTTATCTTATTCGAATAATGCTAATACTTGCAAATATTGTCAGGTATTCATGATTATAACTTATGTTAACAACAAATCAAGTTCCTTTCATAGCACAAGTGTAGGTTTTACCATACGTTGGGCTATGAAAGTGCCAAGCATTTGTTGTACCAAGTGTTATACAACACAAATCTAGACTAACCATTTAACAAGCAAAATATTAAGAGTGAACAAGATAACAAATACAAAACATGTTAGTATCAAACATTAAAGTCCATATTGAGTTTACACTATATTTATTCTTATACCATTAGTGTAACCTTTTCACATTGACATAATAAACTTAGCTAAACATAATGAAAGAGAGAAACATAAATAAACAAGATAAGAACATAAATAAGATATGACACGACTAAAAACTTGATGTCTTCTCCCAAGTGCAGGAGTGTCGAAGTAATAAATAATCTGACAAGACCGGGGTCGAACCATAAAGAGGTTAATTGTATAAATTATAAATAATAATAATACAACAACAACAACAACAACAATAATAACAATAATAGTAATAGTAATAATAATATTAATAGTAGTAATAATAATAATAATACTTAGTACGTGGCGTTGTTATACCTGAAAATGATCTAAAAGATCGGGTCACAAGTTTCCAGCCTATATACTGAGTTTATGAAAAGATCAAAGAGATATATTATATAATATAAACAGATTTCTGATGCGAATGAACAAGGCAAGACCAACAATGTCAGGATCCTTGATCAAACACAGAGCATACTTAACGTATATAAAATATAACAAGAATGTAAATAAGTAGTAGTAGTAGTAATAAAGAGAGCTTTGAGAGGTAAGGTTGATGTAAGGATTAAACAATAATAAAAACAAATGTCAAGGTTAGAGGATCCACTAATAGTACTTCAAACAAGTATAGTATAAACTCTTATTACTCAATTGGAAACCACACATAAAGGAGGTTCCAATCAGATTATAAATTGTTAACATGATTACAATAGTTATCTTATTTGAATAATGCTAATACTTGTAAATGTTGTCAGGCATTCATGATTATAACTTATGTTAACAACAAATCAAGTTCCTTTCATAGCTCAGGTGTCAGTTGTACCATACAGTATGGGCTATGAAAGTGCCAAGTATTTGTTGTACCAAGTGTTATGCAACATAAATCTAGATTAACCATTTAACAAGCAAAGTATTAAAATTGAACAAGATAACAAATATAAAACATGTTAGTATCCAACGTTAAGGTCCATGTTAAGTTTATATTATACTTATTCTTACACCATTAGTGTATCCTTTTCACCTTGACATAATTAACTTAGGTAAACATAATGAAAGAAAGACACATAAATGAACAAGATAAAAACATAAATGAGAAAGAAGTTAACTAAGTAAAGGAAAGGAAATGAAGTGAATAAACTTGATATTAATGAAAGCAAAACATAAGCAATACAAAGAGAGAAAGCAAGAGCATGATCTTGATCTGGAAACCAAGATGCCTCAATACATGGTAAATGCCTCCTTTTATAGGCCAAAATTTAGAACTATTGATTTGTTGACTAATTGATGAGAGGGTGGCCACATCTTGACTTGGTGACAATCCTTATCTTCTTTTCTGAACAAGACGTCATTGCTAACATCATAATTTGCACAGAATCCTCAGGAAAGTTTTAGGAAATTGTCTTAGCTTTCCAACAAAAAAAGATGAGGTCATTTGGACTTCTAGAACTCAAGATATGGGCTGAACACTGAACAGTGTCTGAGCTGTAGAACAGATTCGGACTTCTTCGTTGTTCCTATAATTTGGACTTCAAAACGGCCTTTCTAAATCCTGGGCTCCTCATGAAAGTTGTAGGCCTATATCTTACCTTTCCATCCATATAAAGTGGACCTAAATCTAAGATCTAGAGCTCCAGATATGATCCAATTACCGAGCAATGTTTCGGTTTGGACTACACCAGCATCTCTCTTCTAAATTTGGCCATCTCTTTGTCCTTTCACTTTCAATACTTAAACTCATCAATCAATCCTTTCATTTATGTATTAGGCCTGCATTTAAGATGAGCATTTACCATAAATTAAGGTATCTTATAGTACCAAACTTGTTATTATAAAACATGCTTTAGTTAAGGAGTTATTGATACTTCAAGTGCAAAATGATGATATAAAACCTTGATAAATATGCACTTTTAAGTATTGAAATTTATATTCTTGCTTCATATTTCTTAAACAAGATATTAATAAACCTTCTTTTTATGTGCTCAATTTATGAAAACATAGATGATGGGGCTTTTGTTGGAAGAAAACAATATTATGTTCGAATGTTTAAGGTTAACTTCCTTGGGTTGAGATTATTATTATTATTATTATTATTCTTTTTTTTTCTCTCTTTTTTTTCTTTATTTATTTTTTTATTTATATACACATACAACTTAAAACACAATGTATCTTTCACCCATGTAACGAGGTTTCAGCTAATGACTCCCAGACCAGTTGGTCTTAGGGCATTAGGTGTTGAGACACCCCTACAAGCTTAGGAACTCGGGTTGCAGATACTGATACATAGATAGTGCAATGTTTGATTTCCTGAAGCTTTTCTCCTTAACCCATGTAACAAGCTTTGGGCCAATAGCTTCCAAGTCAGTTGACTTTAGGGTATTAGGTGTTAAAACACCCCTTCGGGCTTAATTGCTTAAGTTAGGGAGGCTACGAAACCAAACTTATCTACGTTTTTATTATCATCAATATCATCAATTTTTTTTTTTTGCAAATTATATACCATCCCTTTTCCTTAGTTGCTACCTTCAACAAAAAAACATGAATAATGTAATAATCCAATGTGGAACCCAAAATCATATATTAAAGTGTGAGTGTGAAAATGAAGGTTTAAGAATACTTGTTAAATAAGTATATAAGCATAATTAAGTGATAATAATGTGAGAGTTTTTAAACCTGAATATTTCAAAGGAAGTATATGATAGACCTTGTTATGAATATTGCAAATAACCATTGAAAAATATTTACAAAGATGTGATGTGCCGTGAATGATTCAAAAATCAGCATCAATGATTCAAACAGAAATGGATGAAGGATGAGTCTGGTTGTGTTGTCTTTCTTTTGGTATTTAGGCTGGATTATAGTGATTTAAGGTAAATAAGATGGAGGATAGACTAGAATGATACTTTGATAAGTCGATCTGGACGTCACAAAGATCAATCTAGGATTTTGACGCCACACTCTTTGTGATTGAAGAGTGATAAGTCAGGTAGGGTTCTTCACAAAACGAATTTGGAAGAACAACTCTTAATTTTCTGAATTAAGTTTCAAATCTTGGCCAAAAGTGTTTATTACATATTTTGATACATATTTATCATTGGAACATCTCTTCAAAGTTAGGTGAATTCAACATGACAGAAGTCAAGCCTAAAAACTAGACTTTTAATAAAGTAATTGGACAAATTTAACTAACACATGTTTTTTTTTACATTTCTGAAACATAAGGAGATCAAATTTAAAACAGCCATAACTTTTGATACAAAAGTCCAATGCAATTATGGTTGGACAATCTAGAAAGATCACGTTCTGAACTTGAATTTTACCTACATAAGTCTTGTTATCACATGCATTGGATGACTTCAAATTCGGGTTCAAATCCATCTACTGTTCTAACCGTAAACAACATCAATTCCTTCACTTATTTGCATTATCAATCCAAATACAAGTAGCCCAGCATCAAAAGAACCATTAAGGGCTTTTCCCATCTCTAAGTTCCAATTGTAGGCAAATAAGCACCCTTGAACCAATTTCAAACTGATTGCTAATTTTTAACTCCGACGCAGCTTCAATCATTGCAATTTGATTCGTCATGGCTCGTTGTAGTTGTTTTGCTCTCGCTCTTGTCATTGGACCATCTGAATCCTCTTGCATATTAGATTCAGCTTTACAAGATGGATTATTATTCCCATGATGCACATCAAGATACGTCTCAAGAGTCAATAAAAATCTCCCTTACTCTGGCATCCTAGTAATAACAGTTTTGTCAAATGGTTTTAATAATAGCAAAAACAATTAGTAAGTTTTTTTTTTAATATCAACTACTACCCTCTTCCCCCAGCCTAGGTTTATGGTGAATGTGTAGTTGGGCCCAAGAGAAAATATGAAAGATCTCTTCCAATATGCCTAGACCACTTGGTAAGGCAATGAAGGTGTCAACATGGTTAAACATTGTATTTATTCGATCAGACATTGTGGAGACTTGTAGTTCCTCTCCAATTATTTTTCCAATGATGTCCCTTTTTGCTAAAGCTTTTGGAACGATACGCAAAACTTGACTACCTCTTAAGAATACAGTTGTTGACACACTCCCCATTAACCCAAGGCTACCTCCCCCATACACTAAATGAATCTTTCTTTTAGCTAGTACCTAACCAAGATGATTTACTGATTCTAAAAACTCTTTTTCTTTCCCAGGACTGGATCCACCGAAAACACAAATATTTTTGATGTGATGACTTGAGGAACCTGTCATTTCTACACACTTTTATATATGTTGAATGTATGGGTTCAGTAGAAATGAAGGGAAGGAAGATACGATTTTATAGATGAGAAATTAAAAATGCAATCATACCACCTATATGTAGGCCAGCTGGAGTCTCTCTCTCTCTATTTATATTAAAAAAAGCATGAGTATGTACAAGTAGTTGTGATTGTGGCTCACATCTTTCCTTGGTTTTACGTCCAAGAATGACTTAAACGCCCTCTATGGGTCGGGGATAGGCTTCCCATCTAGTTTTCTTAAAAACTGGCAAACATGGTCTTTTTTAGTCAAATTCCCAAGATTATGATGAGCGTGTTCTTTATGAAAATGGGGCCATAAATCATAAATTGCACGATGCACATCTCCACTATGAGGAGACTTAAAAGTCAATAGAAGATTATCTAAAGACTCCATGTTTTGAAATAAATCCCACCTTTTGATAATTTTCACAGATTTTACAGAATGCATATGAGTCTTTGAACATGGTGGGCCAGTAAAATTCACTTTGTAAGATTTTTACAATCGTCTTTTTTGATGAAAAATGATCCTCACATGCTTCAAAGTGATAAAATTTAATGACACTGCTTAGCATCTTGAAATATTTGATCAAGACAATATTTGAATAAGTAAGGGTTATCCCAATCAAAGTTTTGCACTTTGCTCAAAAACTTCTTGATTATCCAAATAAACTGGCAAAATTACTAAAGCAAGAAAATTGATATTTTTAGCAAACTAAGGCATTGAACTAAGAGAAAGTAAAGATTCATCAGGAAAGTAATCATTGATTGGTGTGATGTCGGATGTCGAATCTATTGTCAATTTGATAAATGATCCGCAACAACATTTTCGGTGCCTTTTTCACCTTTGATTGCTTCCTATTTGGTCATGGCATGAGGAAATGGAAGTGCTGACAGGGAATCAGTCTTTTCTTTGCAATGTTCAGATTCAACCCCTTCCTTACCTTTAGAGATTGACTCATCATCTTTCTCACAAGGTTCAAGAGTTGGTTTTTCAATAACCTTACCATTGCGAAGAGTGATGACTGATTTGACTTGATCTATAAGTTGGCTTCTGGAACTACTTGCATTTGCATTGTATTGCCCATTTGGATTTTACTATGGTTGAGATGGAAACATACTTTTCTCTTGAAAATTGAGAGCAGATGTGAATTTTGCAAAGCATCTTTAAAATTTATCATTCTTTAAGCAAGTTGAGTGTTGATTGTCTCTTGCTTTTTAATGAATACATGCAATGTTTCCTCAAGATTTCTTCTAGGAGATGGAGTATAAGGAGTTGTATATCCATGAGAATTTTGAAAATTTTGGCGTGCTTGAAATGGTGGTTGTGAAATTTGTGCATTATTGTTATCACTTTTCTAACTGAAATTTGGGTGATTTCTCCAACCAGGGTTGTATATTTACAAGTAAGGGTTATCATTGGGCCTTTGGAAATTGTTTAAAGCATGGGCATGTTCATGGAGGCATTCCTTGAAAGAAGGCAAAGTTGGACAGTCATTGGTTGCATGTTCATTTGTTTCACAGATTTTACACACAATGTCTTGAAGAAATTTTAATTGACCATTCTTTTTGAATTCAAGTTCCTTGATTTTTTTAGCTAAAGATGCAAATGTGGCTTGGAGGTCATGATCTTTCCTAAGGTTGTACATACCTCCACTAGATGTATGAGGTTGAGTTTTATGCATTTTCAGCTAGTAAGTCTAGGTACTCCATTGCTTTACTAGGGTCTTTATCTTCAAAAGTTCCATTGCACATCAATTCAACCATTTGCTTATCTTTAGGCGTTAACCTTTTCTAAAATTATGAAACCAATCTCCAATTTTAAAACCATGATGAGGGCAAGTATTAAGCAAGTCTCGATACCTATCCCAACATTGGTAAAATGTTTCTCTTGGTTTTTGAGTGAAAGTGGTGATTTGTCTTTTGAAAGAGTTTGTTTTGTGAGATGAAAAAAATTCTTTAAAAATTATTGTTGCATTTTATCCCAAGCACGAATGAATCCTGGTCTCAAATTTTGTAGCCATGTTTTAGCTTTATGTTTTTTTAAAAAAGGAAAAAAGCTTTAATTTGATGGTGTTCATGCTATAATTTGAGTCATTATAAGTGTTACAAACTTCTTCAAATTCTCTCAAATGCAACTATCGATTTTCTAGATCTAAACCATGAAAAGAAGGTAAAAGTTGAATAATGTCCGGCTTAAAATTAAAATGAGATGCATCAGGAGGAAAAAATATACATGATTGCACAATTGTTCTTGTTGGATTCATGTAGTCTCTAAGTATTCTAACCCGATTATTCTCATTATAAAGCGATTGATTATCCTCTTCAGCCATGTTTTCTAAAGAAGATGAGGATACCCTACAAAGTCTATCATTTAATGTACGTGACCAAACTCTTATGCACGTGTAGGAAGAGAGTAAAAAGAAGAAAAGAAAAAGAAAAAAGAAAAAAAAGAGAGACAAAACACAAGAAACAAAAATTAGATAAAAGAAAAATGAAAGGAGAAGAATATAACAACATTTATAATTTGTACAGAAATTTACCTTCCCAGCAACAATGCCAAAAACTTAATATGACCAAAAGATTGATGTCTTCTCCTAAGCATGATCTTGATTTGAACACCAAGATGCCCAAATGCATGGAAAATGCCTCCTTTTATAGGCCACTATTTAAAACTATTGATTTGATGAATAATTGTTGAGTGGGTGACCACATCTTGACTTGGTGACAATCCTTATCTTCTTGTCTGAACAAAACATCATTGCTAACATCAGAATTTGAACCAACTTTACGCATGAAAGTTCTATGAAATTGTCTCAGCTTTCTAGGAAAAAAAATTGAGGTCATTTGGACTTCTAAAACTCGAGATATGGGTTGAATATTGAACAGTGTCTGGATTGCTGGACAGATTCCAACTTGATACGATCCAGGCAAGGTCAAATTTGGATTTTGATGTAAAATATGCAACTATCCAGTTTTACGGCAATAGTCATAATTCTCAATCCAACCATTGGATCGGGCTGAAATATTACGTGGAGGCTCCTGACATGTTTGCCTACCTTGGGTTAAAATATCATGTCAATCGGAGTTCGACAAGGCATCCAAACACAGGTCAACATAGGCTGTACGAATTTTGTTATTTACTTCCTTTTGACTTGTGGACTTCCTATTTGGCTAGGACTCTTTTTCTAAAAGGATGTGGCGGCTTATTTTGGAAATCTCCTAATTCTACAAAGATCTTTAATGGGCTGCAATATAGTTTCCAAGTGTGGCAAGGATTCATAAATGTTTCAGAATCCTTTTCTTACAAGGATTCCATATTCATCCTAGCTACACTCATCCTTTTCTTTATTATTATTATTATTATTATATTACTATTATTATTACTACTACTACTACTAATACTACTACTACTACTATTTTTACCATTAATATTAGTATTATTATTATTATTATTACAACTATTACTATTATTGTTATTATTGTTGTTGTTGTACTATTGTTAATTATAATTTATATAATTAACCTCCCTATGGTTCGACCGCGGTCTTGCTGGGTTATTTATTACTTCAACACTCTTACACTTGGGAGAAGACATCAATCTTTTGGTTGTGTAAAGTTTTTGGCTCCGTTGCCGAGGAGGTAAATTCTTGTACAAATTATAGTATTTATTTTATTTTCTCCTTTCACTTTTCTTGTATCTAACTTTGTTTCTTTTGTTTTGTTTCCTTTTGTTTTCTTTTCTTCTTCTTTTTAATCTCTTTCTACACGTGTATGAGTGTTTGGTCACATACATTAAGTGGTAGACTTTGTAGGGTATCCTCATCATTTTCAGAAAATATGGCCGAAGAAGATAACCAGTTACTTCGTAATGAGAATAATGAGAATAACCGCGTTAGAACACTTAGAGACCACATGAATCCCACAAGAACAAGTGCACCCTCATGCATAGTTTTTCCTCCTGATGCATCTCATTTTAATTTTAAGCCAGACATTATTCAACTTTTACTTGCATTTGAGAGAATTTGAAGAAGTTTGTAACACCTATAATGATTTAAATTGTAGCATGAATATCATTAGATTAAAGCTTTTTTCTTTTTCATTAAAAGATAAAGCTAAAACATAGCTACAAAATCATAGGTCAGGATCCATTCGTGATAGGTCAGGATCCATTCGTGCTTGGGATGAAATGCAACAACAATTTTTAAAGAAGTTTTTTCCATCTTACAGAACCAACTCTTTCAAAAGACAAATTGCCACTTTCACTCAAAAACCAGGTGAAACATTTTACCAATGTTGGGATAGGTATCAAGACGTGCTTAATACTTGCCCTCGTCATGGTTTTGAAACATAGAGATTGGTTTCACAATTTTATGAAGGGTTAACACCTAAAGATAGATAAATGGTTAAATTGATATGCAATGGAACTTTTGAAGATAAAGACCCTAATAAAGTAATGGAGTACCTAGACTTGCTAGCTAAAAATGCACAAAATTAGGACACTACAAGAACTTATGAGACACTAAGTAAAACCCAACCTCATACATTTAGTGGAGGTATGTATAACCTTAGGAAAGATCATGACCTCCAAGCCAAGTTTGCATCTTTAGCTAGAAAAGTCAAGGCACTAGAATTGAAAACGAGTGGTCAAACAAAATTTATTCAAGACATTGTGTGTCAAATTTGTGAAACAAATGAACATGCAACCAATTATTGTCTAACTTTGCCTTTTTTTAAGGAATGCCTTCATGAACAAGCTCATACTTTAAACAGTTTTCAAAGGCCCAATCATAACCCATACTTGCAAACATACAACCCTGGTTGGAGAAACCACCCAAATTTAAGTTGGGAAAGTGATAATAATAATGCAAAAACTTCACGGCCACCGTTTCAAGCACACCATAAGTTTTAAAATTCTCATGGATATGCACCTCCTTATGCTCCACCTTTTAGAAGAAATCTTGAGGAAACATTGCATGCATTCATTGAAAAGCAAGAAGCAATCAACACTCAACTTGCTCAAGGCATGACAAATTTTAAAGATACTCTTGCAAAGTTAACATTTGTTCTTAGTTTCCAAGAGAAAGATAAGTTTCCATCTCAACCAAAGCAAAATCCAAAAGGGCAATTGATTAGTACTTAAAAGTGCATTTTTATCAAGGTTTTATATCATTATTTTGCACTTGAAGTATCAATAACTCCTTAACTAAAGCATGTTTTATAATAACATACCTAATAATATAAAATACCTTTAATTTATGGTAAATATTCATCTTAAATGCAGGCCTATCACATAAATGAAAGGATTGATTGATGAGTTTAAGTATTGAAATTGAAAGGACAATAAGAGGGCCAAACTTAGAAAAGAGATGTTGGTGTAGTCCAAACTATAACACTGTTCGGTAATTGGGTCATATCTCGAGTTCTAGATGTCCAAATGACCTCATTTTTTTCCTAGAAAGATAAGATAATTTCCTTGAACTTTCATGCGTACAGGTGGTTCCAATTCTGATGCTAGCAATGATGTTTTATTCAGACAAGAAGATAAGGATTTTCACCAAGTCAAGAGTTGGCCACCCACTCAATAATTAGTCATCAAATCAATAGTTTTAAATTTTGGCCTATAAAAAGAGGTATTTTCCATGCGTTTAGGCATCTTGGTTTTCAGATCAAGATTATGCTCTTGCTCTCTTTCTTTGTATTTTGTAATATTTAAGTTTTATTTTATGTTATATTAATCTCTTGTTTATGCTTTTCATTTCCTTTCCTTTATTTATATAATTATGTTCTTATCTTGTTTATTTATGTTTCTTTCTTTCATTATGTTTAGTTAAATCTATTATGTCAAGGTGAAAAGGTTATACTAATGGTGTAAGAATAAATATAGTATAAACTCAACATGGACTTTAATGCTTGATATTAACATGTTTTATATTTATTATCTTGCTCACTCTTAATACCTTGCTTGTTAAATGGTTAATCTAGATTTATGTTGAACAACCCTTGGTACAACAAATGCTTGGCACTTTCATAACCCAACCGTATGGTATAACCTACACATGTGTTATGAAAAGAACTTGATTTGTTATTAACATAAGTTATCACCATGAATACCTGATAATATTTATAAGTATTGGCATTACTCGAATAAGATAATTAATGTAATCATGTTAACAATTATAATCTGATTGAAACCTCCTTTGTGTGTGGTTTCAAGTTGAGTAATAAAAGTTTATACTATACTTGTTTGAAGTACCATTAGTGGATCCTCTAACCTTGACATTTGTTTTTATTATTGTTTAATCCTCATATTAATCTTACATTTCAAAGTCCTCTTTATTATTACTATTACTATTATTAATATCATTACTACTACTACTACTACAACTATTATTACTATTATTGTTATTATTATTATTGTTGTTGTTGTTGTTGTTGTTGCTGTTGTTATTATTGTGTTGTTGTTATTTATAATTTCTATAGTTAACCTCCCTGTGGTTCGACCCCGGTCTTACCGAGTTATTTATTACTTCGACATTCTTGCACTTGGGAGAAGACATTAATATTTTGATCGTGTCAAGTTTTTGGCACCGTTACCGGGGAGGTAAATTCTTGTATAAATTATAATATTTATTTTATTTTCTCTTTTCACTTTCATTTTATCTAACTTTTATTTCTTTTTCTTCTCTTCTCTTTTCTTTCTTTATTCTCCTCTTACACGTGCATGAGAGTTTGGTCAAGTATATTAAGTGGTGGGCTTTGTAGGGTATCCTCATTATTTTCAGAAAATATGGCAGAAGAAGATAATTAATCGCTTCATAATGAGAATAATGAGAATAACTATATAAGAACACTTAGAAACCACATGAATCCCACAAGAACAAGTGCACCCTCATGCATAATTTTCCCTCCTGATGCATCTCATTTTAATTTAAGCCAGGCATTATTCAACTTTTACTTTCTTTTCATGGCTTAGACCTAGAAAATCCATACTTGCATTTAAGGGAATTTAAGGAGGTCTGTAACATTTATAATGACTCAAATTGTTGCAAGACACCATTAGATTAAAGCTTTTTCATTTTTTATTAAAAGATAAAGCTAAAACATGGCTATAAAATTTGAGACCAGGATCTATTCGTGTTTGGGATGAAATGCAATAATAATTTTTAAAAAAGTTTTTTTGTCTCACAAAGCAAACTCTTTCAAAAGACAAATCATCACTTTCACTCAAAAGTCAGGAGAAACATTTTACCAATGTTGGGATAGGTATCGAGACTTACTTAATACTTGCCCTCATTATGGTTTTGAAACATGGAGATTGGTTTCATATTTTTATGAAGGGTTATCACCTAGAGATAGGCAAATGGTTGAATTGATGTGCAATGGAACTTTTGAAGTTAAAGACCCTAATGAAGCAATGGAGTACCTAGACTTGCTAGCCGAAAATGCTTAAACTTAGGACACTACAGGTACTTATAAAGCACCAAGTAAAACTCAACCTCATACATCTAGTGGAAGTATGCACAACCTTAGGTTAGATCATGACCTCCAAGCCAAGTTTGCATCTTTAGCTAAAAAAGTCGAAGCACTTGAATTGAAAAAGAGTGGTTAATTAAATTCTATTCAAGACATTGTGTGTCAAATCTGTGAAACCAATGAACACTTAACAAATGATTGTCCAACTTTGTCTTCTTTTAGGGAATGCCTCCATGAACAAGCCCATGCTTTAAATAGTTTCCAAAGGCCCAATCATAAACCATACTCATAAACGTATAACCCTAGTTGGAGAAATCACTCAAATTTTAGTTGGAAGAGTGATAGCAATAATACACAAACCATTTCAAGCACACCATAATTTCCAAAATTCTCATGGATATGCACCTCCTTATGCTCCACCTCCTAGAAGAAATCTTAAGGAAACATTGCATGCATTCATTGGAAAGCAAGAGGCAATCAACACTCAACTTGCTCAAGGCATGATAGATTTTAAAGATACTCTTGCAAAGTTAACATCTGCTCTAAGTTTCCAAGAGAAAGGTAAGTTTCCATCTCAACTACAGCAAAATCCAAAAAGACAATACAATGCAAATACAAGTAGTTCCGGAAGCTAACACATGGATCAAGTCAAATCAGTCATCACTCTTTATAGTGGTAAGGTTATTGAGAAACCCGCTCTTGAACCTTGTGAGAAAGATGATGAGTCTATCTCTGAGGGTAAGGAAAGGGTTGAATCTGAACATTGCAAAGAAAAGGCTGATTCCCTGCCAGCACTCCCATTTCCTCATGCCATGACCAAACAAAGGAAAGTCAACCACAACTCTGAAATCTTTAAAACTTTCAAACAGGTAAGGAACAATATACCTTTGTTGGATGTTATTAAACAGGTTCCTTTCTATGCTAAATTTTTGAAAGATTTGTGCATTGTGAAGAGAAAACTAAATGTGAAAAAGAAAGCATTTTTAACCGAACAAGTAAGTGTTATTCTTAAGAACAATAATGCTTTGAAATATAAAGACCCTGGTTGTCCTACAATTTCTTGCTTTATTAGAGAACATAAAATTAAAATAGCCTTACTTGATCTTGGAGCTAGTGTGAATTTACTTCCATATTCAGTCTTTCAAAGTCTCAATCTAGGTGAGTTAAAACCAACCTCTGTAACTCATTTACTTGCTAATAGATCTGTAAAAGTGCCTAGAGAAATAGTTGAGGATGTGTTAGTACAAGTTGATAAATTCATTTACCCTGTAGATTTTGTTGTCTTGGATACACAACCTGTTGAAGCATGTAATTCAATTCCTGTCATTTTAGGACGTCCATTTCTTGCCACTTCTAATGCATTAATTAATTGTAGGAATGGACGGAAGAAGCTATCATTTGAAAACATGATATTGAAGATGAATATTTTCAACATTTGCAGGCAACCTGGAGATGATAATGATTTACAAGAAGTGGACTTTATTGAAAAATTAGTTCATGATCAATTTCAAACCACTTTCAGTGAAACTAAGATTGATGAACCTGACAATTTACAAATGGTCTATTTTCAGAAAGAATCAAAGTCAAAGAATTGGAGACCACAAATTGAAGAATTGTCACATGATCAATTTAGTCCATACCTTCAAGTGTTCAACCACCAAAACCTGATTTGAATATGTTACCATTCAATCTTAAATACTTATTTTTAGGATAAAATGAAACCTTTCCGGTAATAATCTCTTCCAAACTTAATGCACATCAAGAAGGTATGTTAATATAGACTCTGAAAATGCACAAAAATGCATTAGGATGGACCATAGCTGACATAAAAGGAATTAGCCCTTTGACGTGCACACACATGATTTATTTGGAGGAAAATGCTAAACCTTCTAGAGAAATGCAACGAAGGCTTAATCCTAATATGAAAGAAGTAGTGAAAAATGAAGTCATTAAGCTTTTAGTTAATAGAATCATTTATCCTATTTTTGAAGCAAATGGGTAAGTCTTACCTAAGTTGTACCCAAGAAGTCTAGAGTCACAATGATAACAAATGAGAAAAATGAGTTAATTCCAACTTGGACTACTAGTGGTTGGCGCATGTGCATTGATTATAGGAAACTTAATTCAATGACTAGAAAAGAGCATTTCCAATTACCTTTCATGGATCAAATCCTAGAAAGAGTTGTAGGTAATGAATTTTATTATTTCCTAAATGGCTATTCAGGTTACAACCAAATTGAAATTGCATTGGAAGATCAAGAGAAGACTACTTTCACATGTCTATTTGGTACTTTTGCATATCGAATAATGCTTTTTGGATTATGTAATGCACCAGCCAAATTTCAAAGATGTATGCTTAGCATATTTAGTGATATGTTTGAATGTTTCCTTGAGATTTTTATGGATGATTTTTCTATTTTTGGTGATTCATTTGATGATTGTTTAACTAACTTGGAAAAGGTTTTGAACAGGTGTGAGGAGAAGAATCTTGTACTGAATTGGAAAAAATGTCACTGTATGGTAACAAACGGCATTGTACTTAGTCATATTGTTTCATCAAAAGGAATTGAGGTTGACAAATCTAAAATCGAGTTAATTGTTAACTTGTCAACACCAAAATCTGTTAAAGATGTTAGATCATTCTTAGGACATACTCTATAATTATTCTTATTTGCATTTAGGCTCTATTTTCTTTAAGTGTATTCGTTTTGCTCCCACTTCTTTTTAGTTTAGTTTATTTCCTTTAATTTAATCCAGCCTTGATTTTTTTTTCTCGGGATTTACAATATTGATAGCTCTCTTAGTTTGTTTATAAATCTTCCTTTTCTAATGCAATAAATCTATTCATTTTAAAGGGAAAAAAGTCAAATTATTAATTACTGTGATGGTCATTTGTCTTTCTTTGTTTCCTTGCCCCCTACTCTTTTGAGCGGTGTGCACCATTAGGTTTTGCAGGTTCACAGAAGATCAAGACTGAGGTTCTCAAGAATCCAATTCTTAAAATAATTACTAAGAAATTAGGCATAGCTCCAGCACAAATGGTTCTTCGATGGGGACTACAAATGGGCCACAGCGTGCTACCTAAAAGCATAAACGAGGCAAGAATCATAGAAAACATTGATATTTTTTGCTGGTCTATTCCTGAAGACTTATTTTCCAAACTTTATGAAATTGAGTAGGTAAGTGACAGGGTTCTCTCTCAATGTTTTATGCCTATGAATGTTTCTGTGCACTTGCTCTACCTAATACATTATTTTTTGTCTTGAGCTGCATTGCACCTACTATATATCTGATAATTGTAGTTCTGAGTAAGTAATAGTTTACTACAGTTATATGCACTTAGGCTCATGTTTTACCTACTTGATGAATCTTAGGGTCATATATTAGTGCTCTGAATTTATCAAGTAATTACACAAAACTAAATCATCCATGAGCTATAAGAAGTAATTTACTTCCTTCAAAATGCAAAATGATTGACCTTATAATTTAAACATGTAGGAGAGGCTTGTTACAGGAAATACTTTTGTGCATGGGACTTATGGTGCATACAGGACAATGGATGAACTCTGGGATGGTGAAATGTGAGAAGATTCCAAGTGTAAAAACACTGGATTTTCCATTTTAGCTGCTTGTCTCTCACATTACTCAATTTTCAAATGTTTAGCCAGTTCCTAATTATTAGAGTAGTAATATGTTGAATCAAAAAACAGGTGGACAATATGTTGCTATATATTTAGCAATAGCAAAGCCACTTGATTACATTTCAGTCATGGAAGTTCACCAAAATAATATTAAAAAATGTATTTATTATAAATAGATAAAAACATATTCACAAGACATTCTGCCTCAAAATCAAGTATGTTCATAGCAGCGCAACAATTATCTAAGCATTTATGGAGGTGACAATGAACAATTGGATCCCAAGTATCCATGCTTTAAGGAAGAGAGCATTACTTGCCTAATTGTTTGTTGGCACATGGAATGGTTTGTGTCTAACGTGGCTGGTCCCTTTATTTTTTTAAAAAAATACATCTTGGTATCAAAATCTTTTTTTTTTCAGTAATTTTTTCATGGGAGTGGAAAGAGTAGTCATCAAATTTTGGAAGAGAGAAAGAGAGAGAAAGATCTCTTTGTTAACGACGATCCCAACCATAAAAAAAAAATGTTAAAATTGGTGTCAACGAGTTTTACTAGGTGAAGAGAGTCTTATAGTGTTTGTTTTAAGCCTCGATATAACCTAAAAAACTAAATATATGTCAAGGATGCAATATTTTTTCTGGTTTTTTTGAGTGGTTTAAACCTTTTTTTGGTTCATTAGGTTGATAGGTTGGTTTCTTGGTGTTTGTAGGGTGTTTTGTGGTTGAAATAGTTGAAAAACAAGGTTTTTTTTGGTAAAAAAACTAGCAAACCCAAATTTCCAACCACAAAAATGGTTGTTGGATTTTAGGCTGACAGACAACACATCATCTCCCACAATAAGCAACGTGTCGTTTGTCAATTCTTTTTTTAGAATAAAATTGCAGATGACTTGAAAAAAATAGTAGGCCTAGGCTCATGGCCTGCATTAGCCTGGGCTTCAAGGCCCATGTACCTGGGCTTTTCCTTTCTTGATACTTTTCTTTGTTTTTTTTTTTCCAACTAATACCTTTTTTATGTCTTTTTATAAAATATTTTTTAAGTTTGTTTTTTAATTAATACCCCTCTTATGTTATTTTTAGCTTATTTAGCCTTTTTTAAATGGTAATTATTTTTTCAATTACATTGAGTGTCTTTAATTTTTCATGAAGTTAATATAATTCATCTTTAATTTTTTTATATTTCATATAAATTAAATTTATTTTTATAATATAGATTGATTTTAATAAATAAATTCATTAAACACAATCGGATAAATAACATGTGTTATGCTATTAAATATCTTGATCTATATTTATCTCTTAATTTTTACAGTTTTGTTTTTATTTATCATTAATTTTTTTTATATTGAATTATCCTGATCTCATGATCTAGGATACATGATAAACAAGTAATCTTGACATATCTCATATGTCATTGATTTCGTATAGTAGCCCATCTTTTTTCTAGAGTAATATTTTTATTTATTTATTTTTTGTTGTTACCTTATTTTTTATTGTGATATTAAATTATTCAAAATTTAACTTGATTAATAAAATTCTTAATTATCTCTAATATTTTTTATTTAAAAAATTGATTCTACCTATAACATTGCACGAGAGTAATCTATAATCATCTCCTTCATATATGGTTTAAGCATCTTGAAATGTCCTTCATGTATAGGTTGAGGCATCTTGAAATGTTAGGGGGCATAATGGTTGTCATTATCAACAACAACAAAAAATGTGATGGTGATATTTGGTCAGAAACAACACCTTTGGTATTTCTGCTGCGATATTCAATAAGAAAGTGAAATCAAAATTATGATGTTCTTGAATTTTCTCATAAAAAACATGATAGCAAATCCTGAGATAAACAATACCATATTAGTTCAATAATTATCCATACCTTGAGAAGTTTTTCAAAAGAAGTTTTCCTTGGAAATCAATCGTTTAAATTAAACTATAATAATTTATGCGCTATTTTTCTTTAATGAATTAATATACACATAATTAAGACAAAAATATTTTATATCAAAAAACTCCAATTATCAATTCAATCCTCAAAGCAAATAAATTCTCTTGACATTATCTAGGGGTGAGCAATTTCAGTTCGGTTCGGTTTTTACTTGAAAAAACCAACCAAGCTGAATTTTTTATTTTTTCTTAATTCAGAACCAAAACCAGTTTAAACCGATCATTTTTGGTTCGGTTAATTGAGGAAAAAAATTGAAAAAACCAAAACTATCAAGTTATGTTTCATGTGAAGGGCAAGCTAATGCTAGCAAATGGAGAAGATGGATGATAAATTGATTAGTCTAAATGGCTGGGATTTCAACTGTGTAAAAAGTGCAAAATAATGATCTATATGACAAGAGAACCAACTCATAAAAAACCCAAAACAACCCTGTAAAATCTATGAAACTGAGATTGTCTCTAATTAAATCAAATAGCAAAAATTAGGGTAAAAATATCTCTAATGCACATCTCTTTTATGCAAAAATAGATAGCAAAAAATGTTTTTTTTTTTTTTTTTTATCTTTTGTTTATATATAATAATGATGGAGTATATAATATGAAAGCGGGAAAGGCATAAATTTGGGGCAAACGTTTTCTATTCCTTTATCTTGTGTTTATAAAGGCTTGAGTTTTGAATTTTTTGATCCAGAAAATCAAAGAATAATGAGAGAATTAGAGAAGGAGGGTGGAGAGTGGAGAGAGAGTGACCACTTGCAAAACATTAGAGAAGAAGAGTGGTGAGTGAGGGAAGACATTTGGGAGAATGGGGCGGCTGAGAGCTGAAGGATTGAGAAGTATAGTTTTAGGGTTTCCCTTTATAGTGGGTTTAAATCTTGGTTGAACTAGTTCGGTTCGGTCTGGTTCAATCGGTTTAATATTTTAAAAATCAAAACCGAACCAAATCGGTTTTTTTCTTAGGTTTTTTAATCGGTTCATTCGGTTTTATTTTTTAATTCGGTTTTTTTGGTTAAATTTTTTCCAGTTTTTTCGGTTTAATTGGTTTTTATGTTTTTTTGCTTACCCCTAACATTTCCCAAATAACCCTCACTCAAAACCATATTTATTAAATCCGATATGGCTTGGCATATCGATTTAGAACCTGATCCCTGTGGGTTTTATTTTGAACAATAATAGACTTGCTTAGGGTGTGTTTGTTTTCTGGAAAGTGGTTTTCAGGAAATCACTTTCTAAATTTTCTTGTGTTTGTTTGCTATTAGGAAAGTTGGTAAACGGAAAACACTTTCCCCTAAAAAAAAATTTGGCTTAGTTTTCAGGAAAGTGTTTTCTTTTTATTTTGGACGGAAAACACTTTTCGAAAATTGTAAAAAATTTAAAAATATTATATTATTTGCTAATTATATTAAATTTGATCCTTAAATTTTGATTACTATATATATATATTTTATTTTAAATATTTATGACATAGAGAAAGTACCTATCTGTATTAAAATAAAAATATTTTTATCATATATTATAAAAATGGGTATTATATTCATGGGATCCCTTTAATACTTAAGAAACAAGAAAGAAAAAATCGACATCACTATAGTTAACAACATCGAAAAATCAAATCGACATCAAAACTATCCGTTACTTCCCTTTAGTAACGTTAAAAAACAACCCGTCTGTTACATTTCCACTTCATTGATTTTGATTTACAGGACATGAAAAAAAAATTCCTTGATCTTTCAGGTTCCTCTTTTCTTTGCCTGTTAAATTCTGTAACAACAATGGAGTTTCACGGTGGAGACAAAGTAGAAGTATGTAGTGAAGAGGAAGGATTTCTTGGATCATATTATGCAGCGACAGCGGCCAAGAACTTAGTGGAAGAGGAAGACATGTCAAAGCATCTGATAGAGACACACCACAAGCCCAGCGCTAAAACACACCACTGGAGCACTCTGCTCAACGGCCTTAACCTGCGCACCCACCCAACACCTAAACCATTAACTCGCCCGCTCAAACCGAGTCCTCCACTACTCCTTATCTTCTTTTTCTTCAAGCCAAACCCCTTTCTAGTCGATGGAGCAACAATTTCGTAAGTTTTCTTGCTAATCTTGCTCCGCTACGCCGTGGTTTTAGTGCCTGTATTTGTTACTTAGAACTTAGGTTTGAGACTCCGATTTTTATATATTCTGTAAATTTATGGAAGTTGAAACCCTAGTTAGCAGTTGTTAGTTTTTTTAACCATTTATTTTTAATCTTGGAAACTATTATTTATTTATTTCTTTTTAATTTCCTGCTTAAAAAGGCATGGAATAATTTTAGATTTTGGATCGTACACAGAGAGGCATGCTAATCCCTTTTTTTTATTTTGAAAATTTAAATTAATTTTTTTCTGTCTCTAACAGTAAGAAAACTCCGCTAATGGTGCTGTTCTTTAATCTCTTTGATAGAAGGCAGATGATTCTGTATTTTAGGATGTATATAAAGCAGGTAATGTCGTACCAGATTATTTTTAGGTATGGTTTTTTTTTTTTTTTTGAAAATAAAGAGCTGGATTTGATTCTCTAACAGTAAGAAAACTCCGCTAATGGTGCTGTTCTTTAATCTCTTTGATAGAAGGCAGATGATTCTGTATTTTAGGATGTATATAAAGCAGGTAATGTCGTGCCAGATTATTTTTAGGTATGGTTTTTTTTTTTTTTTTTTTTTGAAAATAAAGAGCTGGATTTGATTTTTGTTCGGATAAAGGCTGTAATCAAGGGTTTTAGGAGCTATCGAGAAAAAAATTGCTACCGAAGTTAATTGTTGCAGAAGCCGACCCATTAAAGAAGAACAAAACAAGGAACGATTCCAACATAATCATAATTTGACTCTTTTCCTGCTTACTTTTCGAGAGGTTACTTTTACCCCGTGTCTAATATGGCCTCCCAATAAAGGAATGTATAAATGGTGCAGGAAGCTTATAGAGTTGATGAAACTTGGAAAGAACTAAACATTTAACATTGTTTTAGCTTAAAGGCAATGGCATTTAAGGCATGCGTTCTTGCATGTCATCGGTGAAGAGTTTTGGGCCTGTTGATTTACTTGATTTAACCTTGTCAGTTAATAGCATTTGCATATGGCTTTAGGTGGAAACTTGAAACTGACATTTTTATTTTTTTCAGGCATTTAACCTGCTTGCTTAGTTCTCTTCATTATGCAACCAACAAGAGGCAGGGTATCCACTCACTTAGCAGTGCAACAAGTTTTTCATTAGCAGATTTGTGACCATATCTAATGCTCGTTTTCTTCTTGATGCAGAGAACCAAAATCATATCGGATCTGCTGATATCTGTTTCAAAAGAGTAGAGACAAGCCAGGATTAAAGTTTGCGAAGATTCCTTAAGACTTGGCAGTGTGGGTATTATCGGGTATACTCACATCATTTTAAGCTTGTCCTGAATGTGCTTGAATGATCTCTCTTGGTGTTCTATGTGAGTGATAAAAGTAGAGATAAAAGATATTGATAAAAAAGACTACAAATTAGATAATCCAGTTTGCAAGTTTTGGATTGTATAACATGCATGACGCGTTGAAGAAATAACAAAAAAACTAAAAGGATTGGTGACCCTTTGCTACAGATTAAGTTTGTGGTCCTAATCCTCTTCTTTTGTGCATGTTATCAGATTAAGTTTGTTGACCCTTTGCTACAGTCACCTATAGTGAGTGACGTGGCCTATGAGACCTTGGTGAAGCTATCAAGATGTACAGCCGCACCTCTTTATCATTGGGCTCTTGACATTGCTACTGCTCTACGCCTTATTGTGACCAAGGATGTCAGTGTTTTCTTGGATCTTATTCCAATAGCTGGTGACAGGGAAGCCAATGAGAGCCCTTCTTTGGGTCTTTTTGAGAGAATAATTAATGGCTTATCTGTGTCTTGTAAACCTGGACCTCTTCCTGTAGATTCTTTTACTTTTGTATTTCCTGTAAGTTTTCCTTCCTATCATGTATAACTAAATTCATTGCAACTTCTTGTCAATCTATATGTGATGTCATTGTTGTCAGATAATGGAGCACATTCTATTATCACCCAAGAAGACTGGACTTCATGATGATGTGCTTCGTATTCTCTATTTGCACATGGATCCACTGTTACCCCTTCCTAGACTTCGAAAGCCATCAGTTAGATATCTAAACTTTTGTTTTTGATTAACCAATGTGATATATATGATTTTTCAGATTTCTCTGTATGTTTTCTTTTTGCATGCAATACAATTCACTCTTTGTGTTGTAGGCTCTTTATCATGTTCTAGGTGTTGTTCCTGCCTATCAGGGCTCTATTGGACCAGCATTAAATGAATTTGCCTTGGTTTACAACAAGAGGAAGTTGCACCTATATGATGATACATTTTAACTTTGGTTTCATTGTTCATGTAACTCTGTTTAACCTTCCATGATTTTATTTTCAAATATTTATGGTTACAGGCTCTGTATGGAGTGTATGCAAAAGATGTTCATGTAAGAATGGCCTGCTTAAATGCCATAAAATGTATTCCAGCAGTTGCCAGCCGATCTGTCCCCGAGAATGTTGAGGTTGCAACTAGTCTTTGGATTGCTCTACATGATCCAGAAAAGGTTTGGTTTGCCAGTTGTGGTTTTCTTTGATCTAATTGAATTTGGTAATGAACTTTTCGTTGTTTAACAGGAAATAGTCTAGTGGATAGTTTCTATAGCTTATTTCTATCACCTGTTCTATTGATTGTTCACCTATATTTTCTTCCCCTTGACGTGTAATTATAAATGTCAACCTTGCATTTTTTTTTCGTTGTTTTTGCAAGTGCATCAAACTTGTTCCTCCACTTCGAAGATTTTCGTGGCTTGATATTTTATTGCTTAAAATATACTGCATGCTGTGAGGCATCCACTAATAAATTCCCTGTTTCACTCTTTTTGTGCTCTCCAAATTCATATTTTCTGCCATCATCATCAATTTATAATTCTGTCTATTTAAGAGCTTTGGGTGTTTCTTAGTTTTTTATTCAACATGTATTATTCTTAGTTAGGATTCTATTTCCTATTTAGATATGGTCGTTTTGCCCCTATATAAAGCATCGTACTTTTATATTGGATAATTTTTTGTTGAAGGAGAACTATCATTGAGAATGTTGCAATTTAGTATTGCCTAGTCAACTTTAGATATCTCAACTCTCCTTCTGGATTCAAGGATCTCCTGTAGATTTTTAGGTTACTTCTATCTTTACCCTTAATTTGCCTATCATGTTCAATGCCAGTCATACTTTTATATTTCCTGGTAAATTTACCAGAGGTTAAATGTTTTTTATGTGTCCATGGTCCTTTCCCAGTTTGTTAGTTTGATCTGTGTCTGTTATTCGTTGCTTCTCGAGTAACTTAAATGTTGTAACCTTCCTGGAGGTTTAGCTAAATTTCATATGCATATGGTAAAGTTTATCATACAAGGGCATGTGTAACAGCCATCAAAACATCTATTTAAGACCTTGAATGAATGAGCAACTTAATGTTGTGACTTCAGTTGTGACTCTGCATTTGAATTCACTAGAAAGATCTTCACTTGTCATATAATGATTGCTCATTTTAGAAGTATTCTGAGACATTTGAATTAAGTTATTGTCATCAATGATTTGTTTGATTGCTTGAACATCACCTGGAAGTTCTGTGAACTGGGCTATTAACCATTTATGGTCCAGTCAAATAGTGGATCTGGAAACGCACAATAAATACAAACAGCTAACTTGCATGCTCTAGTTGGTGAATTAACAAGTAGTTCTTTGGTCTTCTGGTGATTTTATTTTAACTGCCATCATATAATTGGTGGATTTGATCCTAGCAAGCAATTTGATTAAGTTTATACGGAATCAGGGCAAGTTCAACCACTTTTGTTACGTCTCCAGTTAAAACTTTCTGTTGGTTTCAAACTTTCTATTGGTTTCCTCTTTATTTTTTATATTTTCATGCATGGGGTATCTCTTGGTCCCTTTGGGCCTAAGAAATAGTTGTCCATGGCACGGGACTTGTTGTGCCAGTCATGCCAGCCCCTTGTGTTGATGAGCGCCCACCTTGTTATGGCAATATGTTCTCATACTAATTTGTGTTCGCAATGTATCCTCCAAAAGATATTGTTCTTCATGTTTACAATTATATAGATTACATGGTTCCGAACTTGATCTTGTAACATTCTTCCATATTAAATTTCACTTATTTTACCTTCTTGTTTTTAAGTCATTGGTTAGTTGTTTAAATTATCATACTGGTTTTCATTGGTTAATTATTTCATCTAGTCGCTTGTTTTTGTTATTAATTTGAACTCACTCACTTTGTTTTTTACTCCATGTTTACAGTTGCTGAAGCTGCAGAGGATATTTGGGATCGCTATGGACATGACTTTGGGATGAATTATTCTGGACTTTTCAAAGCACTTTCTCATATTGATTACGATGTGCGGTTGGCTGCTGCAGAGTCATTAGCTGCTGCTTTGGATGAAAATCCAGATACTATACAGGTTAGTGTGACAAAATTACGATTCTTCTTCTGTGTGCTGTTTTCTTATTTTTTTTTATTGATCTCCAAAGGAATCTCTTTCTACTTTATTTTCTTTATATATCCGGGATGCTGGTTTTGGTGAGGATACTTTTGATGCTGGTTGGCTGGGCAGACAAGGAATAGCACTGGCTTTACATTCTGCTGCTGATGTTCTAAGAACAAAGGACCTCCCTGTTGTTATGACATTCCTCATATCACGAGCATTGGTAAGATTTGCTTTGCCGTTTTGCTTCAATTAAGTTGGCTCATTGTTAAGAAATAATTACTTCCCCAAATTATCACATCCATTTATGGAGACTAGGTAGCTACAGTCATTTAATCAAAGTACTACTTAATATTACACTGATGCTTAAAGAGCTTTTCATTGCAGTTATTGTCTAACCCAGAAAACACTGCTGTTAACAATGGAGTACTGATCTGCTATGTTTCTTAGTAGATTAAGATTTCCATATCTATCTATTCATTAATTAGAAGGAAGCTATATTATTTTTTCTTAAAGCGTATTTTTGGACTCTTCTATTGCATTTTTACCTCATATTAAGGAGAATCATCATTTTCATTTCATCATTTTGTTTGGTATGTACGATCCTGTATGCCTTGAAGCGTTTGTCATCTTAGCTATAAATTGGTCTGAATAAATCAGTGTCTCTGTTTTTTTTAACCCTTTTATGTTGTAGGGTGACCTTAATGCAGATGTTCGAGGAAGAATGATCAATGCTGGCATCATAATTATTGATAAGCATGGAAGAGACAATGTTTCCTTGTTGTTTCCAATCTTTGAGAACTACCTGAACAAGAAGGTCAGTCTTCATTTAAATCATAACATGTTTGACCTTTTTTATTATGTTTCCATACTTAATGAATTCTATAGATGGATAGACTCTGATGTAATAATTAAAGATTATTTAACCTTTTATATTTGTCCCTCTCATATAATTTCCTGTGCTTAGGCATCAGATGAGGAAAAATATGATTTGGTTCGTGAGGGTGTTGTTATTTTTACTGGAGCCTTGGCAAAACACTTGGCTAAGGTCTGATTTTATGTGCCAGTTTTCCTTTCATAGCAAATTCATCAAGCTTTTTTTCTTGTTTGGTTTTAACATCTGTATTTTCTTGCAGGATGATCCCAAAGTCCATGCAGTGGTGGAGAAGTTGTTGGATGTTTTGAATACTCCATCAGAGGCTGTTCAGCGGGCAGTTTCGTTTTGCTTATCTCCACTAATGCAGTCAAAGAAAGTATGAAGCAATTTTTGCCTAAAATTAAAATCTAAGTCTCGTAACGATGCATTTAGTTATTGTAATTTATTGATGCTCGTGTCCTTTTCTAATTCTTCCATCTCCAAATCGAAAAAAATGAACTAGAGGCAGTATATTTCTAAAGTTTCATGTTGTTATGTTTTGGGTTTACAAGCTGTCCTAACATCTCTTTTTCTTGCATCAGGATGATGCACCTGCTCTTGTTTCTAGGTTATTGGATCAACTTATGAATAGTGACAAATATGGGGAACGCCGAGGAGCAGCTTTTGGACTTGCTGGAGTGGTCAAGGGATATGGAATATCTTGCTTGAAGAAGTATGGAATTACTGCTGCAATAAGGGAAAGTCTTGCAGATAGGTATATTCACACTCTGGTTGGTTTTAGTTTTATTAAAATGTTATATTCCTCTGATTCTGGTCATTTTCTTTAATCCTATTTGGCAATATTAGTTCCTCAAGTTAAAAATTTTCTGATCCTTCTTTTATTGTTTGTGGACATGAACAGTGATTGGTTGTCAAGAATAAAATTGTTTTCCAATAGGGTTCTTGTTCATTTAGTTGTTATAGTGTGGGTGGAGGGGATCCCTGTCTGCCAAGCCAAAGCCAAATAGCGCTTCTTACTGTAGTTATTCACCTTTGTATTTTTTAATTTTGGTCTTTGACGAGCTTGTGTTTCTTTCAAACTACAGGAGTTCAGTAAAACATCGTGAAGGAGCTCAACTGGCTTTTGAGTGCTTTTGTGAAACACTTGGAAAACTGTTTGAACCGTTTGTATAAATAATTGTAGCCTAAAGACTGCAATGTTGTCTGTGCAGATTTCTTTGTATGATTAATGCATCTATTTTTCCTGTTTTTATCCAGGTATGTGATTCAAATGTTGCCGTTACTTTTGGTTTCTTTCTCTGACCAAGTTGTAGCAGTTCATGAAGCTGCTGAATGTGCTGCTCGTTCAATGATGTCTCAACTCAGTGCACAGGGGGTGAAGCTTGTGCTTCCATGGATTCTAAAGGTGCCTTTTGTGGATTTAATCGTTACATATTCAGCACATTTGTTTGATAAGATACAATAATTGAACCGGTCATATAGTTCTTCTAAACCTTGAGGGACCATACCATGGATAGAGACTTGGTTTTTATTCTGTCATAGCGATAAATTTTCTGTATTGAAAGTTGATAATTTAACTAGTAATCATGTAATGATTTTAGTTAGGTCTCCTTATACTGCACTCTTATGCTTGATCAGTACGGGTACTTCAGTTGGATAATAAAATTCTTTTATTTCCCTGGATGGTGGACATTTATGATCTGTTAGCTGTGTTCTGAATTGAATCAAATAGCTTTTTATACTAGCTAGTTGAGTAAGATAAATACAGCAGATATTGACAAGCAGAGGTGAAAGTGAACTATGTTGCTTGCCATTATTGTGCTTGTGCCTTGTTTTACTGTCTTTGATTTTTTTTTCTAAAGATAGAATGAATGTCACAGTGAGGATGATTCTTTATTAGTATTGTTATTTGTGTTGTTGACATAGTGTTTTGTAATATTATAATTTTTTCTCCTTTTGTTTATTTGTCCTGCTGTGTCTTACTATTTGGATTATGTTGCACTGCTTTCAGAGTGCTTAACTGATCAAATTGTTGCCTGTACAACTACTTGGTGCTATGGCATACTGTGCTCCTCAACAATTGTCTCAATGCCTTCCTACTATCGTGCCCAAACTGATGGAGGTTTATAGTTGCATACACAAGCCTTGTTGCTTAGCCTTCTTTAAATAAACAAAATTCTTGACCTCGGAATTTTGTTTCCAAATTTAGGTTTTAACTGATACACATCCCAAAGTCCAGTCAGCAGGACAAATGGCACTCCAGCAGGTTATCTCTATATATATATATATATATGTATATAAATATATATATATATATAAATATAGATAGATATTTTGTGATTTATTGTTCACAATGTGCTCTTCATGCGTAGTGGTTGATGACTAACTGTCCATAATATCATCCCAGGTCGGGAGTGTGATAAAGAATTCAGAAATATCTTCTCTTGTCCCTACGCTTCTCATGGGCCTAACAGACCCCAATGAGTATACAAAATATTCTCTTGATATTCTCCTCCAGGTAAAAGGTTTATGGATGAACATTTGTTTAGTTTATCAGTTTTATTTTAATCTGTTTCATGTCACTAAATGCCTTGGTTTCTTGCAGACAACTTTCATTAATTCAATTGATGCCCCATCACTTGCACTATTGGTACCTATAGTTCGTAGGGGTCTTAGGGAGAGGAGTGCTGAAACTAAAAAGAAAGCTGCACAAATAGTTGGAAACATGTGTTCATTGGTTACAGAACTGAAGGATATGATTCCTTACATTGGGTTGCTTCTTTTTGAAGTTAAAAAGGTACCGTTATCACTGGAGTTGTGTACATATTTTGTATACCATTTGTCCTCTATGATTAAGTTTTGATTTTGGATAAGAACAGGTTCTTGTGGATGCAATTCCGGAAGTTCGGTCTGTGGCAGCAAGGGCCATTGGATCTCTTATAAGAGGAATGGGCAAGGAAAACTTCCCTGATCTTGTTCCTTGGCTGTTTGACTCTCTTAAAACTGATAATAGTAATGTTGAGCGTTCTGGAGCTGCTCAAGGCTTGAGTGAGGTATTATTGGTTACTCTAACTTTCTAGTTGACTACTGAACCACTTTTTCACTTAATTAAGCAGCTCATTATATACATAAGGTTTCTTCAAGTCTTCTACAATTAATATGACAATAGCACAGCTATTACGTCTATTGTGTTTAGACGAAGGCAATTAATCTGAAAATGAATACTTGTTATGATTATGATGTGATACTTCCTGAAGAAAACACTAGTTTTCGGAATTTGCAGACTTCTTTTAATCGGGTATACTTAAGTTTGGGGCTTTTGTTTATCTATCTCCAGGTTCTATCTGCACTTGGCACAGGATACTTTGAACATGTGCTGCCTGATATTATCCGAAACTGTTCTCATCAAAAGGCATTTGTTCGTGATGGATATTTAACACTTTTCAAGGTGAACTAATTCGCGTCAGCTAATATTCTCATAAAAAAATGTGTCCAATAAAGCCCCCCCCCCCCCCCGTAACCACTTTGGATTTTGCTTATGACCCTTTATGTCCTTTCTATGCTAATTTATTTGCAGTATCTGCCAAGATCTTTAGGTGTTCAATTCCAGAATTATTTGCAGCAGGTGTTGCCTGCAATTTTAGATGGTAGGTTCATTAAGTAATTTTGAAGGATATTTGTAGTTTTGGTTGCTTAGATTGTTCAATTCCTTTTTTAAATATAAATGTTCTTTGTGGATTTTTTTTTCTAGTACTGGTAGTAGTAAAACAACCCAGCTTATAATAAAGTGACTGGTTTGCTCGTACAGGTCTTGCGGATGAGAATGAATCTGTTCGTGATGCAGCATTGGGTGCTAGCCATGTCCTGGTGGAGCACTATGCAACAACGTATGCATTCATAGTCTTGCCATGTTTCTTTGTATTTTCTTGGCACTGGATTGAAATTTACTCTTGTTCCTACATGTTTGGAACTGAAATTTCTTGAAGTTCCTGCCATAAAATCACTTTAGAATTTCTGACTGGGGCCAAAACATGTTGCTATTTCTTGGGCATTTTAAATTTTATTTCCAATAAACTTGAAATTATTCTGATTTCGTGAAAGTTACATGCAGTCTGTGATAGCTGTCTATGTCTTAAGAATATTTTGCATATTCGTGTGATCTGTAATCTTTGTTGGATGTGTGCTATTTTATATTATTATGTTCCTTTTCATCCTTAGGTCCTTGCCTCTTCTCCTTCCTGCTGTTGAAGATGGTATTTTCAATGATAATTGGCGCATCCGGCAAAGCTTAGTGGAATTGTTAGGAGATCTCTTGTTTAAGGTTCATACTACTTCACCTCTTTCCAGTTCTCCATTTTGCAAGTTCCTTTTGTTAGCCTTCTGAGATTGCCTTTTTTCCATGTCTAGGTAGCTGGGACTTGTGGAAAAAGCTTTACTTGAGGGGAGTAGTGATGATGAAGGTTCTAGTACTGAAGCACATGGATGTGCTATTATTGAGGTTTTAGGAAGAGACAAGCGTAATGAAATTCTTGCTGCATTATACATGGTCCGGACTGATGTTAGTTTATCTGTGCGTCAGGTAGTGGCACATTTTCATCTCTCTCTCTCTCTTTTATGCCATTTGCTTTTTATATGTGTTTTATGCATATATATAAACTGAATGTTCCTGTCCCTCAGTTCAAGCTGCCTTACATGTATGGAAAACAATAGTGGCCAATACTCCCAAGACTCTTGAGGAAATAATGCCAGTTTTAATGAAAACTTTAATATCTTCTCTGGCATTGTCTTCTGAAAGGCGGCAGGTCTGTGCTTCTTTTATTTTCAGATTGTAGTTTCTTGATTCCTTTTTTTTTTCCAGTATTTATTTGGTAAAAAAATTGTTTTTATTTTTATTTTTAATGTAGGTTCCTGCACGAGCATTGGGTGAACTTGTTCGAAAGCTCGGTGAAAGAGTGTTTCCTTTGATCATCCCAATCCTATCCCAGGTGCTAAAGGATCCTAATGCTGGCAGAAGACAAGTAAAATTTTTATCTATAGCTGTAGTAGTTTGTCCACTTTCTCTCTTGAAACTCCCCTCCCCATTAATACTTTATAATAAACTAAACCCAACAGGCAGATACAAGGCTTCTTGTGCTTCTAACTTGCAGAGGGATCTTGATCATCAAGTTTCAATCCATTAACCATATGCATGTAAACCATGCATGCACTGAAATCACCATTTGGTCTACCCGGTCTCCTTATCTCTCAATATGATATGTAGACATTAATCAAGGAATTTTTTTCTTTTTTTTTTCTTTTGTCAAAGTTGATAGAAAACATATTCAAGGATTTTGGTCACAAGAAAAATAGAAGAATTGATCAATCATAAGGAAATTACAAAGGTTACTTTTTGGTTATTTGTCATGTAATTCTCATATGGCTTGGAATTACAGGGTGTATGCGTTGGTCTGAGTAAAGTGATGGCAAGTGCTGTGAAGAGTCAATTATTGAGTTTTATGGATGAACTCATCACTACATAGGTTAGTTCAGTATTTCTACTAGTAAGTTTCTAAATCTATCAAAAGTATGATAAATTTTGATGTTAACATATGTTACAGCATGCCTGAGGTGCGTGAGTCTGAAGGCTTAGCATTCAGCACTCTGTACAAGGTACATCATTTTTATCTTCTGGGTTTTGTTTTAAGTTCTTGTTTAGATATTAATTTAGGCTCTTAAATTGCCTCTTTATTCAGAGTGCTGGAATGCAAGCAATTGATGAAATTGTTCCAACACTGCTGCATGCTCTGGAGGATGATGAAACCTCTGATACGGCGCTTGATGGTCTCAAAAAAATCTTGAGGTAAAATGCCTTGTGCAGCTTATGTATTGAGAGTCAAGTCTTTTTTTGTATATTTTTCCACTGTAAAATGTGGTTAATTTCTGTTCTTGTCAATTTCAGTGTCAGGACTACAGCTGTACTGCCTCATATTTTGCCCAAGCTGGTCCATCTTCCCTTTTCGTATATGTAGCTTCCTTGAGTTGCTATAATTTTTGCATGCACACAAACACATTATGATTGCTCTTTTTCTAAGACTTTGAATATGTATCCAGTGCCTTCAATGCACATGCACTGGGAGCCTTAGCTGAGGTTGCAGGACCTGGTCTTAACTTTCACCTTGGTAATATTCTTCCTACTTTACTTTCTGCAATGGGTGCTGAGGACAAGGTATGCAACTAGTTTGAAGAAGCATATTAAATTTCAACTCTTGTTTGCCTAACTCTAAATATCAATCTTCTTTTGACATTAGTGTATATCACCTTCATTTAAAATACATCTTCAAAATGCTGTTTATTCTACTAGATTATCTAATGACCGGAGTTTGTAGGATGTTCAAACTGTGGCTAAGGAGGCTGCAGAAACAGTGGCCTTGGTCACAGATGAGGAAGGCGTTGAGTATCTGATAGCAGAACTTCTAAAAGGTGTTGGGGATACTTTGGTATGTAGCCCAATTATCCTTGCCCTTCCATGCTCTCTCTCTCTCTCTCTCTCTCTCTCTCTCTATACACCCACACACAAACATGTATGTATTTATCACTAATTTTGGTTCTGTATATTTATGGTGTCAGGCTTCGATCAGAAGAAGTTCATCATACCTGATAGGATTTTTCTTCAAATACAGCAAGTTATATTTGGTAGATGAAGCACCAAATATGATATCTACTCTGATCATTTTGCTAAGTGATTCAGATTCATCAACTGTTGAGGTATCTATCAAATGCATAATTCAGTCTTCTTTACTCTTCCATAAATTGTATCTAATGTTATTTTCAATAGGTTGCTTAGGAAGCTTTATCAAGGGTTATTGGTTCTGTTCCTAAGGAGGTGCTTCCTTCATATATAAAATTAGTACGTGATGCTGTGTCCACGTCCAGAGATAAAGAGCGAAGGAAAAAGAAGGTTAGTGATCACTATTCTGCAGTGTAGACAATTGGGTATGCATTATGATACTGTTAACATGCATAGAAACCTTTTTTTGTCTTATTTGTGGAAGGATGACTCATCTGGGTATTTATGTCCATTTCAATATTTTTGCAGGTAGGACTAGTTGTCATTCCAGGTTTCTGTCTCCCAAAAGCTCTTCAGCCATTGCTTCCGATATTTCTTCAAGTAAGGATGCTTATATTCTTACTGTCATAACGTTGTCCTTCTCATGCTTTTCTTTTTTTTATTCTTAGTTGTCAGAATATTGTTATTTTCCTTTTATTTTTCTTTTTGTTTGACATCATCCTTGTATGCAGCATGTATTTTAGATTTGGTTTGTTAAATTCTACAATTCACTTTTATTTTTGAGAAATCTTCAAGAAAGATTAGAAAACATGATTTGAGATTCCCACTTTTCTTTTTTCCCATGCACTCTGTTTATTTGTAGTTAAATTGGTCATGGTAAAAATTTCTTGTTGTGAGCTTGGGAAGGACATTTTTTTCCTCAACCAGCCAAGTAGATGCTATGTGTCTGCAATGCTTGCTGATTTACTAGCAATTAATGATATGGTTTCGGAAGTGTATTGTTATTGCCTCAATTCTTCCATTGGGTGGTTTATTACTTGTGTCAGTTTTCCTGTTTTCATGAAGTTGTTTTTATCCTGTTATATATATAACTGTGTGTGTGTGTCTTATGATCCTGTCAGTTATATACATTTGGTTGTCTAGTTGACTACCGAGTTAGAAAAAGTATTGATCATAGTTATTTGTGCCTCTTGTCTCATTTCTGATGATTCTCTGATATCTTATGACATTTTAGGGTTTGACAAGTGGCTCTGCTGAATTAAGAGAGGAGGCAGCACTGGGTCTTGGGGAGCTTATTGAAGTGACTAGTGAAAAAGCATTGAAGGATTTTGTCATTCCAATCACTGGGTATGGACCATATACATTTTACGAAATCTAGTTTATACTAAATGTTAATATATCTGAAAATTTTAGTATAAGTTTTGACTTCTAGAATTAATGTACCATAAAGTACTGTGGCGGTTAACAATGTGTCATCCGTTTTTGGGAAATCTTGCTTTTGTGAATTATACTTTTGTGGCTTCTATAAATCAACTAATTATGTGTGTAGTTAGGGTTGAGTGATATGTAACATCAACACATCTTGTCATTGGCTGCTCCTAACTTTTTTGAACAACTCTAGATTTGGATCATTTTTTTTGTTTCTTTTTCATGAATGGGAAATTCCTCATTTTTTTTCTCAGCAAGGATAATTTTACTGTAAAATCACATTTTTGCTAGTTTCATGCTATCAATTTATTCGTTTAGAAACACAAGAATGTGCCCCTAAAATAATGGTTTGTACAAAGAAATGGGTATTGAATATATGGCATGTCTTCAATCTTTTTGAGCTCACCTTGTAAATATTTCAGATTATGTGTATCATTTATCTGTAGGTGCTGTCAGTTTAATGATCTTCATTAAACTGTATGCTTGTGGTAAGAGCTCATAATGACCACATAAATTTTGAATTTCCTTTTTGCTCCCTTTTTTAACGTTCCTAAGTGCTTGGGGTGCTTATTGCTTTTTGATGCCTTGATTTAATAGTTTTTAATAGTTCTCTTGTTAATAAAAAGATTATTTTCCCACTAGCTGAAGTTTCCTAGGTGTGTACCTACTATAATGATGTATTTGTTTTATAATTACAGGCCTCTTATCCGGATCATAGACGACCGGTTTCCTTGGCAGGTGAAGAGTGCCATCTTGTCTACATTGAGCATCTTAATACGGAAGGGTGGGATGTCCCTGAGGCCTTTTCTTCCTCAGCTTCAAACAACATTTATCAAGTGCTTACAAGATAGTACAAGGTTTGTTTGTACATTAAAAGCTCATTTGTCAAACTATTGTTGAATTGTTTCATAAATTATTTGTGGGTCTATTGGAAATTTTTTTCCTTTCACATATATATATCCTTTACGCATGTCTTCTTACTTTGGCTTATTTATGGTTTTTGAGTTCCTATTTCCTGCCCATGAGATCTTGAGTGAAATGCAGGACTATTCGTACAAGTGCTGCTTTTGCTCTTGGAAAGCTTAGTGCACTCAATACAAGAGTTGATCCTCTAGTCAGTGACCTCCTGTCCAGCTTGCAGGTTTGGTAGTCATTATGCATTTTTTTCCCCTTCACTGATCTTTGTTATGATCTGACATAACTTTTATTGTGTTGCTCAGGCATCAGATGCTAGTGTTCGAGAGGCAATTCTCACAGCTTTAAAAGGTGTCCTTAAGCATGCTGGGAAAAGTGTGAGCGATCTTGTTAGAGTTCGTGTTTTCAGTCAACTCAAGGATTTAATTCATTATGATGATGACCAAGTCTGAATATCTGTTGCCAGCATATTGGGTATCACTTCACAGGTGGGTTTAGGTATTTTGACTTATGAGTATCTTTGTTTTACAAATATATGTTTTCATTTTAACTGATAGAAGTGTTGAATCTCTTGACATATTTGAAACTCTGGCTTAGACCTGATGTTTGTTTTATTTGAATAGTGAATTACCATTAACACCACCCAAGCGTGACACTACTAGGCTTGCTGTCGGGGACAGTGCCTAGGGCTCTGAAAATAAGCCACAGCAGTCTAGTGTTGTAGCTGTTCAGGTTTGGGCCTGTCAGTGTGCTGCAGTCAAGGAGTAGAAAAGATGGAAACAAGAATACTCAAAGGCAGTTGGTTTTCAATTACAAAATGCTGTAAAATTGCATGATAAACATGGTAGAGGGTATTTTAAAATTGTTAGCTCTAAAGTGACCATATCACTCCTGCCATAGTTTTCATATCAACAAGAAGTTAACTAGAATTAGGATATAGTAGTGGTGCTACATGCTGGCTGATCTCTGGACTCAAGATTGTTTTTTTAAATAAACCTGTAGTAAGAAGCTGAAGTTGTATCTGGGCAGAACACCATGTTGTTCGCACCTTTCTTTGCTCTTGAGGGACCTTCCTTGTTTATTGCTACCAACCTCTTCCATTAAAATTTGCAATTTCTTCTATGTTTTCTCATAGTTTCAAAAGACATTGCAGTATATGGAAGAGCATCAGCTGGATGATCTGCTTGAACTACTCTCAAATTTGGCATCTTCTCCTAGCTGGGTGTCCAGGCACGGCTTAGTACTCACCATCTCATCCTTGCTTAGGCACAATCCATCCTCTGTTGTTACATCCCAAATGTTTCCATCTATCATACACTGCCTTAAAGATGCCCTGAAAGATGAGAAGGTATTGCAGTTCTAACAGTTGTAATTTTATGTGTTTGTATTGTACCAGTTACTGAATGTGCTCTCCTGCAAATTAGTTTCCTCTTCGAGAAACTTCAACGAAGGCATTGGGAAGGCTTATACTTCATCAGATTCAGAGTGATCCTTCTGAAGCCACTGCATATGTTGATATCATTTCGACAATTGTGTCTGCTTTGCACGATGACTCCAGTGAAGTCAGAAGGAGAGGTTTATTTGCTTTAAAAGCTGTTGCAAAAGTATGCCCTCATGTGTTTCTACTCTAATAAGGAATCTATGAACATTTAATTTCAGAAACTTTAATGAGGCGTTTATTTTTCAGGCAAGTCCTCCATCAATTACGGTCCATGTTTCCATTATTAGCCCTGCATTTGCCGAATGTTTGAAGGACAGTAGTTCTCCGGTGAGGCTAGCCGCGGAAAGATGTGTTGTGCATGCATTCCAGATGACAAAAGGTATTTCCTTCATATATTGATTCAATATCAGTTTTCTGTTGATTATGTGTCTTTTAATTGTCAAGTGAGATTAAAATTGATCCTTCCATCTTTCATCTTTCAATGATTGGTTTTTGGTCTTCTAATTCTTTTGCATTGTTTAATGTGAATCGGGAAAACTAAGTCCTTACTTAATGCTTTGGAATTATTTTTTCAGGTACAAACCATGTTTAAGCTGCTCAAAAATTTATTACAGGCTTGGATGCTAGGCGACTTTCAAAGTTCCCTGAATATAGGTAATCTGGTTGAACATTCAGTTTTGTTCTGGGATTTAGCTTCTTTTGAACTTCATGTTTGTGCTGGCTATAGTTTAGAAGGATAAAAAAAAACTTCAATTTCTTCCGCTTTGTCATACCTTGCTATAAACCATCATATTCTGTCGGGTGGTATATTTATGAATACCAATCACACACTTCTGCTCTTTACTTGTAAATATTACTTGCATGTATGTTTGACACAAAATTATGCTTTTCATGTTTGTATCCATGAAATGACATTCTTATATGATGTATTTGATTGAATATAGCTCTATAAGGAAAAAAAAAAGATTTTGTTCTGAAGTACATAAAGAGAATAAATACTGATGAAGAAATTATAATGACACAAAGTATGGGACCTAGAATAAAATGATTGGATAGCAGCCAAACCCAAATACTCAATGGGGAGTATCCGCCATTGGACTTTGATGGACATTATCCTTTAAATCTCAACTTTGCAAATAATACCTGCATATATGTTTAAAAATTATGGATACAAATTCAATTGGGAAGGACTTGGTGATGTTTATAGCATATGTTAGTACAACTAATATACTGATACCTCACATATCATAATTAACAATTCAGATTCTCTGGCATTCTATGTGAACCATGCTATGATACATGTTCTTGGAACATTTTTTGTTTCTGTTGCAGGGATGCAGTAATACTTGCATTTGATGATTTATATATCCAATGTGTTGTGTATATTGGTTATTTATACTTCTAGTTATTTTCTGAATGTATATTTCTAGAGGTTGTGGAGTTGCAGCGATGAGAGCGAAGACAGTGAAGAAGAATCAACAAGTGGCTAATAGCTGATTGCATATCCCTATTATTTTTGTGTTCTTCAAGAAAGGTACGCAAAAACCTTGAGCAAAGACAGTGAGGAAGTTTTGTAAAATGCTATATGTGGCGACTCTTGGTCATAGGAGTACATAGTCATAAGATGATAAATGGCTTAAGTTTTGGACGTGGATTATATGTACATATAGCGGTGGATTTTAGCTCTTGTTTTTGTAAACCCTTGCAATTGCTTAGGAATAGAGAAAGCTGCTCGACACAATCCCTTTTTTGTTGTAATTTATGTCCTAACTATCCTCAAATTCTGTAATTACTGCAAGCAGTAAGGGCATATTATTAAGGATTGTACTATTCATGTTGTTACTGGTGACTTACAGCCAGCTATGCCTATATAGGTGGTCATAATATTTTCTTTCATGATTTAATTTTCAGAGATAGTTTTTAGAAACCAAGGAGGCTGTTGAGCGGCAACGGAAATCATTGAAGAAACGATAATTTGGTAAAACATATTTCTTGTAATATTTTGCAGTAACTTCTTTCTACTCTCTTTGCATATTTTTGGCATGTTTCAAACTATGGTTAAGGCATTTATATACCAAGAAAGGATCTTTGGTGATCTTCAATCACAAGGCATTAGTGTTGTCTACACTCTAAATTATTGGCGTATGTCTCTGGCTATGAGAAACCATCTGAAGCTTTTGTGGCATTCCAAGTTACTGCCATATTTATGATCTGCTTTCTGACGCCTCTCTTGCTTGCTGTCATACATGCCTATATGCTGATGGGTGTATGGTAATATATTGCCCCAAACGTTTATGTAATATTCGTTGCTAATTTGGGTGGGTGACTTTTTGGAAGAAAATAGTTAATTATCGTTTATTATTGATGTGTCCTGGCTTCAAACCCTAGAAAAATAATTTTCAGATTTTAAATAACTAATATGTCTTTTAAACCTTCTTGGAAAAGGAGGATTTAGTGAGGTTTACAAAGTCAGAAGTTCGGCAAGTAGTTTCATTTGTTAATAGAAATATTAACCTTTGCATGTTTGATGAAAATTCATATTTACCATGACAAGAGTATAGATCATTATGTTGCCAATATTGGCAATTGTAAAGGCACATCCTTTTACATTGATTTGAAATGAGAAATTTCCGGCATGCTTATGATTTGGTGGAGCATAGGTATGTTGCATGTAAGCTACATGGTCTAAATGTTTAATGGAGTGATAAGAAGCAAAGCTACATATAGCACGTACTACGTACAATATTCATAAGACTTTGGTGCATAATCACATTGTTCGGCTTTGGATTACATGATTTGATTCGTCAATGTTTGACCTATATAACCAAGCAGAGAGACCAGATGTTTTGACCATTGCTTAAGATCCATATCTTACATACTTAAAGAAGTAAAGAGTGTACAATGTCATCAGAAACTACTAGAGAAATGTAACTGGATCAGAAACTACTTCCCATAAAATGTATAATTCCTGCATCTTCTGTAAGAAATTGTCCATCATGTAATCTAGCGTATCGAGATTCATGTCGAGAAAACATGGTAGTTCCATAAATCTGTCATTTATTAAAAGTATGGTCATTTAATATGTATATCATCACTTTGTCATCATACATGTGTTTGTGTGTAATCCTTTTGAAATCATGAAATTCTGGAAATGTTAACACTGTGTGCACCTTATGGGAGTTAAAAGTTGGGGAGCGAGGATCAAGACGGGGATGAGGGATGCATTTCTTTGTTGTTGTTCCTTGTTTTCAGGAACTGATTGGATCTTGGTTAATTTATTAATTTTCTTTTGTGCTTTCTTTGTTTCATCAATTTATTTGACTTTTGCTTGATCAATTTAAAATGAGCTACCCTGTGCTTTCTCTTACAAATGTCTTCTATAGTTGGAGATAACGGACCTGACAAGAATATTTTTTTTTTTTCCATTGTGAGTGATCATGTCCTTGATTTGTTTTTGTTGGTGTCCTTTTCAATAAACTTTTATTAGAGTTGATTGATATTAAAATTTTGTTATGGGCTTACAATACGTTTCTTTAGTAGCCATTCGTTTTGTATTAAGTGATTTCTTCCAAAACCTATGCAATTATGATAGGCATCAACTACTCATGTATGTTTCATTATACACTCTCATTTCCAATCTATGAGATTAAGGTATTTTCTCAATGTCATCCTTTTAAGTTTGTATTCTAATAATTGTTGTTATTTAACAGGGATGTGCAGGACATCAAGTTTTATCTGCTTTCATTGAGATTGTGTTGATAATTGTGACAATGGCATCCCAATAATACTTTATAACCTACTTCCTTTTCTTTTCCGAGGTATGGAGTGTAAATAATGGTCTAGATTTTATTATGAAAGGAGAAAGATCCTGATTTTTATGTTAATTTTTTTCTTCTTCTAACATATAATCTTATCTTTATCATTACAAATCTTCTCCCACAATGCTCCATAATTTCTTTTGAATTAGTTGTTCTGCCGTGAGGCATAATTTTCTTTAAGTAGTTTAAAAAGTCAAACTGTGGCATAATTTTCTTTGAGAAGTGCTCTGTACAATTTTTTTTCTCTATTTTCTTCATCCCTCCCGACCCTCAAAAGATGAAAGGAAACCTGATTACTCTTTTCTTATTCGAATGTGCTTAGTCTACATGTTGTTCTTTGTGAATATTTTGATCACATAGATCAACCAATTTCGTTAATTTTTTATTAGGATGTTTTATAATATATATTTCATTACTGATTTGGTTGTCCATCCAGAAAAGATTTGTTTTTGTGCTTCCATGTTGGTTTGTTGTCGTTTATGAAACCTAATGTTCATGAATATTTTTATTTTCTTTGTTGTGCTGGTGTGGATCTATAGTCGGCGTGGTTGGTTTTATCAGTTATATTCTGTCATCTTTCTATTGCTCACCACATCTCTTACAATCTACGATGCACTTCTCTGTGTTAATCTCTTACAGATTTGGTGCCTCATTTGGCACAATCATATACCAAACCTGCCTCATCCTTCTGATTTTTTATTGGATTATCTTAGAAATAATTGCTTGTTTTTCCATTTATTAGGTGATCATTGTTTTTCCTTAAAAGTCATTTTTTAAGGATCTTTTCTGGAAGTGTTTAATTGGTTGAATGTGCTCTTGGTTTGTAAAGGTGTAATATTTTACAATCTTTCATTCCTGTATATTTATGGCTACAACAACTCTCTTAAATGGTAATTGATTCTTCTGTACCCTAATGGTCACGATCATGATGGAAAAGACCTTGAAGAACTCATGTTTTATGCGGCAAAAGATCACATCCAGGTTAGTCATCTTAAAGCTGTACCTTATTTGATGGTGTTGGAAAGATTAGCTTTTAAGTTCCGATGATGGTCTTATAACATGGTGTATCCATGATTTCAGCAATGTTGTTACAAGCATGGAAAATTTTCCCATGAATTTACATTTAAAACAAGCTATTTTTTTCTAGGATTAAAAATGCTATGGGATCTATGGTTGCTCTCTAGATAAAAGGTTAAGCCTAAAGATTCAATTAAGTGCTCTTTCTGCTTGGCATTAAAAATATGCTATTGATAAATAGAAAAATTAAAATGTTCTTATGATATATTGCTAGATTAGAAATAGAAACAAACATAAAATAGAGAGAACGTATATGGAATTTTCTACCAATTTTCTACCCTCATATTAGTTGATAACTATGAGAAATAAAAATGTTTTTAAATTTTTAGTCACTTGACATCCCATTTCATTCAAGCAATAGATTTGCTGGGCAGATGAGGTCCAAGAAGCCGTGTTGATCTTGTGTAGATTTATTAGAAGTAAATCTAAATTTATACCCTTGTACTTGTTGATAAATACGGGAAGGAAAAATGGTTTTACATTGCTGATCACTGAATCTCCCATTTCATTCAAGCATTAGATTCATTGGGTTAAAGAGGTCCTGAATGTTTGCTTTGGGCTTGTGTAGATTTATCTTTCTGTCACTCTTAGTATTAATCATGTTGTTAACTCACCTTTTGATAAGTTTCGAGTCATTCAATGATCCTAAGTTATGATTCTGTCATGATATGATCTCTAACTAATTGATTTCATGTTGTCTAGACTGTGGATGGCTGCAAATTTAAGGGGTTATGTACGGACCAATAGTGATGGGAAAATGTATATATTATCTTGTTGTGCAACATAGCTCTATTTTGTTGCCAAACATTTATGTTGTACTCATAGTCTTACTCTATCAACCACATTCTTAATATGAATAATTAAGCTATCCTCAGTTTCTCCAAATGTTGAAAGGCATAGAATATTTAATCCACATAGTAAGATGCAACTCCTCTCAAAAATGCAATAAATCAGTCATACCATACATTCATGTTAAATATTTCTAATACGTTTTTTTGGGTACTTTATTACCTTTAAATACTTGGAGTTTGATTGACCTTAAAATTTAGACACCTATTGCATAAGCTTTTCTCTTAACATAAATAGTAAGGACCTTAGCATTCATGATTATGTTTATTATGACTTTCATGTAACTTTTCATTTTTTTTCCTAAGATGATGACACAAGAACACGTATGAAACATAACTCAAGACATTATTTGTGTGGCCATATTGCTCTTGCTAAATAAATGTATTACTTCTGCTCCCTAACAAGCAAAATTTCCCATCACTGGCTAGACATGTTAATACTTGTTTGGAAATATTTAGACCCTGAATCACGCATTAGCACTTACCTGATTTTTTGTTTGTTTTGCTGCTGATTCTCATCAATGTTTCCAACCTTTCTAAATTGTATTGTTGACCTTGTAACAACTAAAATAACTCTACCTACCGTAATTGTTTCTTAGAATCGATTTTAATTTATTAGAAACCACTTGTTAGGAGAAAATATTACGATCAAAATACTTATTTGACGATTGAATTCTGCTTTGGCTCTACTTGTTGGTTTGGGACCTTAATAGGGCCTGTTCTTTGTTAGTTCTATCTTTCTCATGAGTTGCATGTAAGGTGTTCATTTAAGGTTTTAAGCGGTGTTTGGTTAAATTTTTTTTCAAAGATGTTTGTCAGATTTTATGTTTTTTGTTTTCTAATGATTTAATTGTTTTGTTGCATCGAAGGTGCGCTTCGGAAAAAACCATTTTTGTCGAATGATTTTTGGGAAAATGGTTAATGGGACGGGCTTTGATGATTTTTGTATTTGTGTTTGTACATGTTTTTGTTACCTCTAGCTTGGTGTTTTAGTTGAAGCAGATCATTTTTGCTCTTTTTTTTTGTTGTTGTGCATTGCACTATGATTTTTTTTGTTGCTTGGGTTTTTTCGCTGCTTAGAGTTAACAAATATGATTGCTTTCTTGATTGTGCTTGCTGTAGATTTTGTTGTTTTTTGTACTTTGATATTGCCTTATTTATCTTTGTTGTGTAATGAATGTTTTTTCTATTGGTGCTTGGTTGGTTCAAGCCTACTCGTTTTGTTAGTTCCTGCTGCTGCTTCTATTTTCTTTATTCTTTTTTAATTTTTCAATTCCTCCTTGATTGTGTTTATGTTCTTATTGTATTATTTCTGGCTTATGTTTTTTTCTCCCCTTTGCGTCTGATTAGTTTTAGTCTTTCTATGTTAATTTTGTCCTGATTGGCTCTTCAACTTGTTGTTGTTGTTGTTGTTCTTGGGGGTTGAGGGATAGTTGAGTTGGGTTAAAAGAGGTTGTTTTCAGCGTGTATAATTTTATTTTCTGTGGTAACTAAGGAATGAAATAAATCAAATAATTACAATTGTTCTGTACTTGGATGAGAGGCTGAAGGAAACGGATGAAGAGAAAGAAGAGGTGAGAAAATATCATTAGCTTAACAAGCAGCGAAAATGTCTAGAATATACTATTTATGATACGGAACTCCATGATGCTCGACAAAAATTATTGGAGGTCAGTACCTTTTAGATGCTTGGACATGCATAAAGGTTTGTTCATGTAGTGCTTTTATGACTCAGAATGTTGCCTAAAATTACTAGTTGAAGTATACAAGGAGAGGCATGCTAGTAGCTGACAAAGGAAAATAAATATAATTAAACTGGTCAGTCATTATAGATGTATGAAGTCTCTTGTTTCTTCCACTGGTTGTTGTACCTTTCCTTTATTTGTGTGCTTGTTACAAAACATTATGTACATTAGGAGGATGCCTATATTTGCATCACATTCAAGTGCTAACACCTTTATCCTAAAGTAGAACAACTACATCAAACCAAGTTGCCACACTTTTGAGTAGCTTTACAAGAATACCTGTCATTTATACCATTTCAGCACCGTTTACCTTTGCTAATCCCATTCAATTCTTTTGCTTCTATTCCTCATAGCTCTTTTTGTTACATCACTTTTAGTCACACTACTGTAATCAGATATCAACCGTGATTATTGATCTGAATGTTTTGTGCTCTAGCCTTTTCAACTATTAAGACATCTTAATTAGAAGCTTCTCCACATGATTGCACATTTTGACTTAAACACTGTTGATTTTTCTTTTCCCATTTTTACTAGGTTCTTTTTCTGCTCGGCTTCTTGGATTAGTTCAAGTAACCCTCACTTGACTTCTTGCATCATTCCTATAACAACCATCTCGCAGGTAATTTACCTAGTCTATTCTATTATGTTAAATATTCTCTCTTAGAGTTGTGTTCCCAATCTGCTAGACGATATGGTATCACTAGCAATCTCTTGACCTTCTGCCATGGTCACATTATCATTTGAATGATGTACTTCATATCAGTATGTCCTTAGAGCAACTTATTTCATGTGATGGTTAGGGATAATAACATATCAACTCAGATAATTAGGCACCTTAATGCTTTGAAATGAGGACAAGCCACTTTTATCCCGCTTAACAGGTAAGGATAAAGTATCCGTGTGTAACTTATCTACATGGTTCATATGTGGTACCTTTATTAAAAATGTTGAAGTTTTCTCCTAATTTTATCCCAGTATTTGCATAGGATAGTCCTCCACCATGCTTGTTCTAATTGAAATAGTATTAATCGAATAGAAACATTGATTCAAGTTTTGTTGTTCTGAATTTATATGTAAGTTTCCTCGTTTAACTTATTCATCCACCTGGTTCTGATGTTGTCCCTTTATTAAAGAAGTTGAAATTTTTTTCCTGGATTAGCGCAGGTTAGTTCTCCACCATGCTTGTTCTAATTGAAATAGTAATTATCCAGCAAAAACATTGGTTCGAGTTTTGTTGTTAATAATTTGTATGTTGGTCTACACACAAGTGAAAACTAAGTAATTACTTGTGCTATTTTGTTCGAGAAGGTTATTTCTCTACATGTTTTGTTAATTGATTGTTGATGTTTTCATTAGCTTGGTGTGAAAATTTAGGTTGAAAATTTTTGGTGTGAGAAGCTCTGTAGTAGTTATTGCTTTTGGAATCCAAGGATGGATAGTTGTGAGAAAGGGTTTTAATTTGATAATTGTGGTTGATTGGTACCAATAATAAAAGTAAGCTATAAAGTAGCTGCATATACGATTTTGGTGTCCACCCCTAACCACAATGCTACTAGGAAATTATATGATTTCAGAAGTAAAACACTTTTTCCTTAATATGATATTTGTAAGTAACTTAAATTATTTGACTGACATGTTCTTAAATAGTGGTGGAGCATTGCTTATGCCTAAGGGCTTGTCTATAAATACTTTCTGAAAATTTGCATGAGCTAAATTTGCATGAACTAAATGATGCTAACTCATTGGCTGAAGTCATAACACAATAACTTTAAAGTGTGTTTTGAGTTGTTTCTAGAAACTTGATTTTAATATTTCATTATAAAAAGATTTTTTTGACTAACCGTTCTTCTGGGTATTTTTGACAGGATGGATAGACTTATTGGCTGAAGTCACAACACAAGAACTCTGAATTGTGAATTTGCTTTATTGTTTCTGTATGTGATAAATGACTAGTCTGAGCTTTAGTTTTTTGTTCTTGCCTTTTAATATAATGTTAAACTATTATATCTTGTAATCAATGTTTTAAATCAAGTCGCAACACAAGAACTCTGAACTTTGAATTTCCTTTATTGTTTCTTTATGTGATAAATTACTAGCTTGAGCTTCAGTTTTTTGTTCTTGCCTTTTAATATATATTGTTAAACTATTATATCTCATAATGTTTTAAATCAATTTATCTTGCTTGATTTGCTAACCATTATTATCTTTGCTGAAATCCTAGAAGATGATGGTTTGATCTTCCTTCACATGTACTCGTTACTTACTAAGATAGGTCATGTTTACATGGTTCCACTAAAGCATTCAGCTTTTCAAAAGTGACATGCTTTCTTTTATTAGAACATATAGGTATAAGTGGAGTGTGAAAGAATTGCATAAAATGCTTCATTGGTGCAATGAGCAACTTTTGTAGTTCAGCCATGTAAACAAGAAGGCACTAGATCAACTTGTAAATCTCACTGAGAAACAGGAGGAATTCTAGATAAGGCAAGTGATGAGGTACTATGCTACTAGATTTTAAGACTGTTGTACTTATTGTTTTTAACGTGAGATTATGATTTATGTATCTTTACTTCAACGACAAACGTAAGCCATAAAAAAACAGTTGATGTGAAAGACTTGCTATAGTGAATTTCAGGACATATCCAAGCCAAGGTATCAAACTCTAGCAAAGAGAAAAAAGCTAATTATTTTTTGGGGATAAAGAATGCTAAATGCTTTTATTTAACATGTGCTTTGCTTTCAGGATAATGTTATGATTTAATGTGTGCTATGCTAAAATGTAAGGTATCTCCTCAACTAAAATTTTCCACATATTACTACCTAAGCTATAATTTCAACTGAAAGTGCCTCACATTAGGTTTTTGTTCTCTACTATCAATAAACTAATCGATACAACTAACATGGTAGATAATAATAAAACACAGTCTAGTAGATGGAGAATTTGCAAATAAGTAATTAAAACATCATTATTTAAGAATTATTTGGGTATTTTGTTACTTAAATTAATATGTTAGGGATTTTATACCTATTTTGATTTGACCTAGTGTAGGATTTGGGGGACCTGTATAGGCATGCATATTTTCGAGTCTTAATGCTAGATGCTTGTCCATTGAAATTTGATTTTTTACAATTTTACAGGTTTCCTTACTCTTGTGGATATCAACTCTTCTACTTTCATTGTAGATTCAAGGAAGCTTCTTGTGAATTTCTAGGTTTTTCTTTCTTTCACTTATTGTTGGGTGATTTTTCATTTTAGTCCAAGGAACTGGAACCATCATGTTATGACAAATAATTGATTTTTCTTTTCCATGTTAACTGGACACTTTGATGATGAGTTTTTTACCTTTTTCAAATGTTGTATTGGCTATAAATGTTCGGGATTTATTCAAGGTCTATAGCAGTAACTAGTAGATGCCCGCCATTAAACTAAAAACAAGACCCCTTTGAGAATTTCAAGTTTTATGTGTACATGTATGGATTAATTGAAATTACATAAAGATGTTTTGTTACTTGGTATGCATAAGCAATTGAACTTCTTAACTCTCTTGCCATTTCCTTTATATTATGATGTTTTGATATTAAATAAGTCATCTACTTGTGTGTATCCCAAGAGAAACTTCAGGAAGAAAATTATAGGCTAAATGCAGACTTTAAAGAGCAAAATGCCTATGCTGAGAGCTGCAGGAAATCATCCTTTTCTACTCTCGTGAAAGATTCAATAGTCATAAAGCACAGAGAAACAAGCTACAGGATGAGCGGAAGTATGTATCATTTTCTCTTCCTATTTTGGTCAGGCTTATTGAAAGGGCATAGTTTGACTAGACTTTTCTGCTTCTGTAGATCATTGTGGAAAAAGGAAAGAGAACTCACTATTGAATTTGATAAGCTAAGAACACAAGTGTTCTTATTCCTATGCCATTGGTCCTATTTATAGGAAAAGTCTCTTGTAGATGTCACTAATCAAATAGATCAGCTTAAAGCCAGTGTGACCACGAAACAAGGTGAGGTGGGCATAGAGCTAACACAAGTGTTCTTATTCCTCTAAATTCCTCTGCCATTGGGCATTGATCACTAACACCACAGGAAAAACATGAACTATCCCAACTGAACTAAGAAATAAAAGATTGCATCGAGGTAAGATATCTCAACCTTGTTAAGAAGCAACTATAGAGTATACTTAACAGGTATTTGTTTTGTTTCACATGAAGCTTTTGTGGCCTTCCAATCTACTTCCATATTTATGATCTGCTTTCTGATAGGCCTCTTGCTTGCTGTCATGCATGCCTATATGTTGATGGGTGTATGGTAATATATTGCCCCAAAAGTTTCTGTATATTTGTTGCTAACTGAGGTGTGTGACTTTTTGGAAGAAAATAGTTTATTATCGTTTGTTATTGCCACCCGTTGCACGAGAGGTGATAGACTGATGTTGCACTGATGTTTGCCTCAAACCTTAGAAAAATAATATTACTTATCACTGAAAAATAAGTAAATAAAAAGAAAAGAATTATTGCTCATGCTTTTACAATGTCAATATGCTATTTGTGATTTATTAAGATACTTTCTGAGCATTAACATTAGTTTCTATTGCTATGAAGGCAAAGGTGATGGTACAGATGTAGAATCTAAATCTCATCTAGTGAGCATCAAGCGTGTAAGTCATTCTTTATGGTGATGCTGCATTTTGCAAGTATTGCAAAAGTTGCAAGTGCATCCCTTGAAAAGGATGCACTTGTTATTGAATTGTTATTGAATTGTTGATTCTCTATAGGAGGAAGAGATAATTTTGCATGAGAGAGACGGCTTATACTGAATTGAAAAGGATATGAGATAAGGATGATTCACATTTTAATAATTTTTAGATTTTAAATCATCGATATGCTCTTTTAAACCTTTTTGGGAAAGGAGGATTTAGTGAGGTTTACAAGGTCCGAACTTCGCCAAGTAGTTTCATTTGATGATAGAAACATTAACTTCTGTTTGTTTGATGAAAATTCATATTTACCATGATAAGAGATCATTTTGTTGCCAATATTGGCAATTGTAAAAGCACATCCTCAGTGATTTGAAGTGACAAATTTCCGGTGGGCTTATGATTTGGTGGAGCATAGTTATGTTGCATGTAAGCTAGATGGTTTGAATGTTCAATGGAGGGAGGATAAGAAGCCAAGTTACATACGACACGCATTACGAGAGTACAATATTCACAAGACCTTGGTGGACAATCAAATTGTCCATCTTGTAATCTAGCGCACCGAGATTTATGCCGACAAGGTATGGTAGTTCCATAAATCTGTCATTTATTAAAAGTATGGTCATTTAATATTATATCATCACTTTGTCATCATACATGTGTTTGTGTGGAATCCTTTTGAAATCATGAAAGTCTAAAATTGTTAACACTGTATAGAGAGTTAAATGTTCAAAGATGTTGGGAGGCTGAGTAGAGCACCTCATAGGAGTTAAAAGTGGGGGAGCAAGGATCAAGACAGGGATGAGAGATGCATTTCTTTGTTGTAGTTCCTTGTTTGAAGGAACTGGTTGGAAATTGATTAATTTATTAATTTTTGTTTGTGCTTTCTTTGTTTCGTCAATTTATTTGACTTCAACTTGATACATTTAATGTGGGCTAACCTGTGCTTTCTCTTAGAAGTGTCTTCTGCAGTTGGAGTTAACGGACCTAACAAGAATTATTTTTTTCATTATGAGTGATCATATGTCCTTGATTTGTTTTTATTGGTGTCCTTTTTCTATAAACTTTTATTGGAGTTAATTGATATTAAAATTCTGTTATGGGCTTACAATACGTTTCTTTAGTAGCCATTCATTTTGTATTGAGTGATCTCTTCCACAACCTACGCAATGATGATAGGCATCAACAATACCATGTATGTTTCATCATACACTATCTCATTTCCACTCTATGAGATTGAGGTATTTTCTCAATGTCACCGTTTTAAGTTTGTATTCTAATGATTGTTGTTATTTAATAGGAAGGTGCAGAGCATCAAGTTTTATTTGCTTTTGTCGAGATTGTGTTGATAATTCTGACAATCACATCTCAGTAATACTTCATAACCTACTTCCTTTTCTTTTTTGAGGTATGGAGTGAATAATGGTCCACATCTTATTACAAAAGGAGATGGATCCTGATTTTTATTTTTGTTTTTATCTTCTTCTAACATATAAAGCTTATCTTTATCTTTACTAATTTTATCACACAATGCTCCATAATTTCTTTTAAATTAGTTGTTCTGTCATGAGGCATAATTTTATTTGAGTAGTTCAGAAAGTCAAATTGTGGCCACCATCATTGGGAATAATCTAGGATTCTGCCACTATCCTTCCATCCATGCATGAAATTGGAAACATTGTAATGCTTTATGAAAGAACTAGGGGGGGAACATAAAAGTGCTCTATATTTGTAGCCATACAATTTTTGTTTCTATTTTCTTCATCCCTCTCGACCCTCGAAAGATGAGGAAACCTGATTACTCTTTTCTTATTCGAAAGTGCTCAATCTAAGTGTTGTTCTTTGTGAATATTTTTATCACATAGATCAACCAATTTGGTTAATTTTTTATTAAGTTGTTTTCTTCAATTACAACCTCTTGGAATCATCAACTTTATCGATCAATTTGAAGCAGTGTTAGACTATATTGACATTCAATTTGAAGACTGTCCATGATCAAAAACTGTATTGTTTCATGTTTTTTTCCTAAGGCAAGGTAATGCCCTTTGTATATTTATTTTTCCTCTTCTCATGTGGAGGAGGCTCAGAGCAAGATTTTTTAAAATCAGCTAAGATGTATAACGAGGTGTTGAATTGAATGCCCATGAGGAGTCCAAGGGCAATAGAGAGAAAGAGGAAGTAGAGAAATGATAAACAAAAGCGATAAAAAAACCTGACAGGGCTTAGGGCTTGGAGGTTGATGGGAAAGACCCGCGAGAGAGAATTTTAGGAGATATCCAAGCCAAGGTATCAAATTCTATCAAGGAGAAAAATGCTAATTATTTTTTAGGGTTAAAGAATGTTGAATGAATGCTTTTATTTAAAGTGTGGTATGCTTTCAGGATGATGCTACAAAGCAACTGGATATTCTACATAGAAAAATACAAGATGCCCATGAGGATTCCAAGGACTTGGAGAAGGTGCTCAAAGATCTTACAAAAAAAGTTCAAGAATTCAGCAAAGAGAAAGAGGAAGAAAAAAGATGACAAACAGAAGCGATAAAAAAGCAGAGAGAGCTTGAGCTTGATGTGAAAGACTTGTAAGAGAATTTCTAGACATGTCCAAGCCAAGGTATCAAACACCAACAAAGAGAAAATTGCTATTTATTTTTTAGATTGATCTCACGGAATCGCTAAAGATTAGATTGCATTCAGATTCTATCTAGGGTAAGCTGCAGTTCCATTACCTCTGACATATAAATAAGGCCTTGGATCAGTCATGATGTCAAGTAAGTAAAAATTGTTTGCTAATAGATTTATTCATTAAAAAGTTTCAGTTTCAGTTTCCAATTCCGTTTTCATTTCCGTTTCTTTTCTTTTCCAAATTTCTTGTTTTCCTTTGTATCCACCCTTGAAGTGTATTTTCTTTCTTTATCTTTATGGTCTATACCAGGAAAAGGCATTTTTATGAGGTAGATGGGCTTTTGCTATGTGCAGTAGTATCTATCTTTCATAAACAGTTTTTGGCAACTTGTAGCATAATGGAGCGTGAAAAGCATCTTAGCATCTTTAATCAAATGCAAGTTAAGGCAACCCAATTTTTAAGCAAAGCTACCCGTGACAAATGGCTACAATATGAAATTGACTTTGGCCTGATCCATTTAAAATGGGCTATCTTGTGCTTTCTGCAGTTGGTGCTAAAAGATCTGACAAGATGTTTTTTTTCATTATGAGTGATCGTGTCCTTGATTTTTTTTTTGTTGGTGTCCTTTTCATTAAACTTTTATTGGAGTTAATTGATATAAGACTTATGTTATGAGCTTGTAGTATGTTTCTTTAGTAGCCATTTGTTTTTTATTTTGTGATCTCATCCAAAACCTACGTAGTTAATGATAGACATCAACTACTCCATGTACATTTCATCATGCACTATCTCTTTTACAATTAATGTGATTGGGGTATTTTCTCAATGTCACCCTTTTAAGTTTGTATTCTGATGATTGTTGTTATTTAATAGGTAGGTGCAGGGCATCAAGTATTATTTGCTTTCCTAGAGATTGTGTTTGATAATTCTGATAATCGCGTCTCCATAATACTTAGTAACCTACTTCCTTTTTCTTTTTAATGTGTGGATGGATGTCACCATTTTAAGTTTGTATTCTAATAATTGCTGTTATTTAAGAGGTAGGTGCAGGGCATCAAGTTTTATCTGCTTTCATAGAGATTGTGTTTGATAATTCTAAAAATTGCATCCCGGTAATACTTCATAACCTACTTCTATTTTCTTTTTGATGTGTAGAGGACAAATAATAGTCCAGATCTTATTACAAAAGGAGAAGGATCCTGATTTTTGTTTTCATATTTTTCCTTCTAACATATGAGCTTATATTTATCATTACAAATCTTCTACAACAATGCTCTAGAATTTCTTTTGAATTATTTGTTCTCCGATGAGACTTAATTTTAGTTGAGAAGTTCAAAAATTCAAAACTATGGCTGCCATCGATTGGGATAACAATCTAGGACTCTGCCCCTATCCTTGCATCCATGCATAAAATTGGCATACTTGTAATGCTTTACGGAAGAACTAGGGGGAAAACAGAGAAGTTCTCTATATTTGCAGCCATATAATTTTTTTTTTCTTTTTCTGTCATCCCTCCCAACCATAAAAAGATGAAAGGAACCTGATTACTCTTTTTCTTTCTCAAAAGAGCTCATTCTCCGTGTAGTTCTTTGTGAAGTCTTTTATCATATAGATTAACCAAGGTGGTTAATTTTTTATTAGGATGTTGTCTTCAATTGCTAACTCTTGGTTTTTTCTTTCCTTAATTTGTTGTTGGGTGATTTTTTGCAATTTGACATGTTTTCTTAATCCTGCAGATATCAACACTTCTACTTTCCTTGTTGATTTAAGGAAGCTTCTTGTAGATTTCTAGGTTTCTTCTTTTCTTCACTCGTTGTTAGTGATTTTTCGTTTTTGTTTTTCTTCAATCCTTTGTTAAGCTTGCGTTGCAGTCTTTTGTTTTGATCTACGTGATTTTAATCAACATTTCAATTTTATTTATTTTTTAATCTTTTTAGAATGTTGGCATAGTTATTTTTATCAATAGTGTTGCACAGCGTATGCATGTTTGCCCTTCATGCCTATGTTTTGTGTTAACACATGCTCCTGCCCGTTATAGTAAATTTTGATGTCTCTTCATGCTGTAATTGTGTGATACCCTTATTAGCGTTTTTGTAATGGATGCTGGTAAGGATTATGAGCATTATTCGATCAGGATAAAATTGTTTCTACGACAGCTTGACTACACCTACTGGAGAAATCAGTTGAGAATATGATTGATTTGGTGATTGCCTTTATTTTTAACAAAACTGGTTTCCATTTTGTTCATGTAATGACTGTTTTTCTACATAATTATGCATGGTGGATTGAATGGGTTCTCATAGAGATACCTTATCAGATGAATTAATTTCTATAGGAGATGCCTTTGTGATGGATGATTTCTGCACAATTGTGTTGTTTCATTTACATTGTCATTTAGTCATTTTCTACATGCAACCATTGATTTATTTGATTTTTATCTTGAGAGAATATATGACGTGAGTGCATTTGACTAGTTAAGACTAAATGATGAGTTTGGGATTGACTGGTGAGTACACCTGCCATTCGTACGGTTCCAGCACTGTTTACCTTCAGTAACCCATTAAGCTCTTTTGCTTCTATTCCTCATAGCTCATTTTGTCACATCACTTTTAGTCACTAATGTACTCGGATAGCAATCATGATTATTGATCTGAATATTTTGTGATTTGGCCTTTTCAATTGTTAAGATATTTTAATAGAAAGCTTCTCCATATGGTTGCACATTTTGACCTAAATAATGTTGATTTTTCTTTTTCCATTTTTACTAGGTTCTATCTGCTTGGCTTCTCAGATTAGTTCAAGTAATCCTCACTTGGCTTCTTGCATCATTCCTATAACAACCCACGACATCACGCGGGTAATTTATCTAATCTATTATGTTAAATATTCTCTCATAGAGTTGTGTTCCCAATCTGCTAGATGATATGGCATAATCACTAGCAGTCTCTTAACCTTCTGCCATGGTTACTTTATTGTTTGAATGATGTACTTAGATGATTAGGCACCTTAATGCTTTGAAATGGGGACAAGCCACTTTTATCCCATTGAACAGGTAAGGATAAAGTATCCGGGTGTAACTTATCCATATGGTTCTAATGTGGTACCTTTATTAAAAAAGTTGAAGTTCTCCCAATTATACCCTAGTATTTGCATAAGATTGTCCTCTACCATGCTTGTTCTAATTGAAATAGTATTGATCTAGTAGTAACATTGATTCGAGTTTTGTTGTTCTTAATTTATATGCAAGTCTCCTCGTGTAAATTATCCATCCACATGGTTCTAATATGGTCCTTTTATTAAAAAAAGTTAAAGTTTTCTCCCAATTTATCCCTAGGATTAGCGCAGGTTATTCCTTACCATGCTTGGTCTAACCAAAATAGTATTGATCCAACAAAAACAGTGGTTCGAGTTTTGTTGTTAATAATTTGTATGTTGGTCTACACATAAGTGAAAACTGAGTTATTACTTGTGCTATTTTGTTCCTAAAGGTTATTTCTCTACGTGTTTTGTTAATTGATTGCTGATGTTTTCATTAGCTTGGTGTCCAAATTTGGGTTGAAATTTTTTTGTGTGAGAAGCTTTATAGTGATTGCTTTTGGAATCCAAGGATGGATAGATGTGAGAAAAAGTTTTAATTTGATAATTGTGGTTGATGGGTACCAACAATAAAAGTACATTGTAAAGTACTTGCATATACGTTTCTGGTGTGCACCCCCAACCACAATGCTACTAGGAAATTTATATGATTTGCAAAGTAAAACACTTTTTCCTTGATGTGATATTTTTAAGTAACTTAAATTATTTGGCTGGCATGTTCTTGAATACTAGTGGAGCATTGTTTATGCCCTAGGGCTTGTTTATAAATGTGTGTACTTTTTGAAAATTTGCATGAGCTAAATTGTTAATGAAGTTGATATGACTCCTGCAATGGTCCGCATGCTTATATCATTGCATATTCTTTTTATTCTCCTAAGTTTTCACCTAAATTATGATCTGTTCATATTTGAATGTGTCCACAAACTGATGGTTTGGACTCCATAACTATGGATGGTTAGGATAAAAAATCTTATATGTTATTTTACATGATGATCCTTATACATGTTTATGATGCCTTAACAAGTTACTAATGATCAGGTGATTAAGGAAGAAAGTCGATATGACGGGGTTTTTTTATGACTATGATGCTCAAAGTTGAAGTTTATGAATATAATTATGTAGAACAAATCGCATTGAGGTAATAAATCTCATGAATGTGCAATTTCCATCACATAGACTGAAATGAAAAAACAGAGTTAGAGACTAATTTCACAACAAATATGAAATGACAAAAACAAAAGTCAGAGCCATAATTTCCTTTGCAAAGTCTGAAATGTTATATGGTGAAGCTGAATTGAAGGGGCAGGAACTAAATGATGCTAACTCATTGGTTGAAGTCATAACACAAGAACTCTAAAGTGAGCTTGAGTTGTTTCTAGAAACTTGATTTTAATATTTCACTATAAAAGATTTTTTTGAATAGCCGTTCTTCCAGGCATTTCTGATAAGATGGATAGACTCACTGGCTGAAGTCACAACACAAGAACTTTGAATTGTGAATCTGCTTTATTGTTTCTTTATGTGATCAAATGACTAGTCTGAGCTTCAGTTTTTTGTTCTTGGCTTTTAATGTATTGTTAAACTATTGTCTTGTAATTAATGTTTTAAATACATTTATCTTGCTTGATTTGCTAGCCGATATCTTTGCTGAAATCCTAGAAGATGATGTTTTGGTCTTGCCCTCATATATACCCGGTACTTACTAAGATAGGTCAAGCTTCCACTTAAGCATTCATCTTTTCAGAAGTGATATGCTCTCTTTTATTGGAACATGTAGGTATAAGTGGAGTGTGAAGGAGTTGCACAAAATGCTTCATGGGTGCAATAAGCAACTTCAACAGTTCAGCCATGTAAAAAAAAAAAGGCACTAGATCAACATGTAAATCTCACTAAGAAACAGGAGGAACTCTAGAGAAGGCAAGTTGAACTTGAGGCAAGTGACGAGGTACTACAGTACTCGATTTTAATGGTTAAATGTATTCTGTTGTAATTATTGTTTTTAATGTGAGATTATGATTTATGTATCTTTACTTCAACGACAAAGATAAGCCATAAAAAAAACAGTCTGAGCTTGAGCTTGATGTGAAAGACCTGCTAGAGTGAATTTCAGGACATATCCAAGCCAAGGTATCAAACTCTAGCAAAAAGAAAAAAGTTAATTATTTTTTTGGGATAAAGAATGCTGAATGCTTCTATTTAACATGTGCTTTGCTTTCAGGATGATGCGTGTGTATGCTAAAATGTAAAGTATCTACTCAATTTAAATTTTCTACATATTACTACCTAAGCTATAATTTCAGCTGAAAGCGCCTCATATTAGGTTTTTGTCCTCTACTGTCAATAAACTAATGCATATAGCTAACATGGTAGATAATAATAAAACACAGTCTAGTAGATGGAGAATTTGTAAATAAGTAATTAAGACATCATTATTTAAGAATTATTTGGGTATTTTGTTACTTAAATTAATCCGTTAGGGATTTTATACGTGCTTTGATTTGACCTGGTGTAGGATTTGGGGGACCTGTATAGGCACACATATTTTTTGGTCTTAATACTAGATGCTTGTCGAGTGAAATTTGATTTTTGAAATTTTGTCTGTTTCCTTGTGGATATCAACATTCTACTTTCATTATAGATTCAAGGAAGCTTCTTGTGGATTTCTAGGTTTTTTATTTCCTTCATCTGTTGTTGGGTGATGTTTTTGCAATTTTGCATGTTTCCTTGCTCTGAATGTTTTGTGCTTTGGCCTTTTCAATTATTAAGACATCTTCATAGAAAACTTCTCTATATGGTTGCATATTTTAACCAAAACACAATTGATTTTTCTTTTCCTATTTATAATAGGTTTTTTGTCTGCTCGGTTTCTTGGAATAGTTTAGGTATTTCTCACTTGGCTTCTTGCATCATTCTTATAACAACCCATGACATCTTGCAGGTAATTTACCTAGTCTATTCTATTATGTTAAATATTTTCTCTCTTAGAGTTGGGCTCCCAATTTGCTAGATGGTCTGGCATAATCACTACCAATCTCTTGACCTTCTGTCATGGTCACTTTATCGTTTGAATGATGTATTTCATATCAATATGTATTTCAAGCAACTTATTTCACGTGGTGGTTGGGTATAATAACATATCAACTCAGATAATTATGCACCTTAATGCTTTGAAATGAGGACAAGCCACTATTATCCCACTTGACAGGTAAGGATAAATATGTAACTCATCCACATGGTTATGATGTGGTACCTTTAATAAAGAAGTTGAAGTTTTCTTCTAATTTTCCCTAGGATTTGTGCAGGTGAGTTCTCCATCGTGCTTGTTCTAACTGAAATAGTATTGATCCATCAAAAACTTTGATTCGAGTTTTGTTGTTAATAATTTATATGTTGGTCTCCACACAACTGAAAACTCATTAATTAATTGTGCTATTTGGTTCTAGAAGGTTATAACTCTACATGTTTTGATAATTGATTGTTGATGTTTTCTGCAAATTTGGGTTGAAAGTTTTTGGTGTGATCCTTTTTAGTGATTGCTTTTGGAATCCATGGATGAATAGTTGTTAGAAAAAAGTTTTAATTTGATAATTGTGGTCGATTAGTCCCAACTATAAAAGTAAGCAAGGATATAAAGTACCTACATATATGCTTTTTCATTGATATGATATTTGTAAGTAACTTAATTATTTGACTGGCATGTTCGTTGATACTGATGGAGCTTTGTTTATGCTTTAAAGCTTGTCTATAAATGTGTGTACTTTTTAGAAATTTACATAAGCTAAATTGTTAGTGATGTTGAGGTGACTCCTACAATGGCCTATATGCTTATATCATTGATTATTCTTCTTATTCTCCTAAGTATTTTCCTAAACTATGACCTGTCGAGATTTGGATGTGTCCAAAAACTGACGGTGTAGTCTGCATAACCGTGGACGGTTACGATAAAAATCCTATATGTTATTTTACATGATGATCCTTATACATGTTTATGATGCATGAACTGTCAATAGAATCCATAATTAGCTTACCATATAGGCCTTATATACTCTCATAAATAGGAAAGGAGATTTAGCTTACCATGAATAACTTCCTAAGATCACTCTTGTTTTTTGGTTTTCTTCTATAACCAGCAGCCAACCTGGTTTCCCTCTATAGTTAGTTTCCTTGTATAAACCAGTAATTGGCCTAATATGTAATGGTGACCTGCTGAAATGTAATTCATTATAAATTCTAACTATTTTATCATTGTATCAGAGCCCTCTCAGTCATAGTTTTCTAAGAACTCCCAGCCACGGTTTTCTCTCTCAATCGTAGTCTTAGTCCTTATGGAGAAATCATATAATGTTTGTGTCAAATTCGATGGTAAAAATTATACTGCTTAGGAGTTTCCATTGGAGACTTTTCTCAATGGTAAAGAGCTGTATTTTCTTTCTTTATCTTGATGGTTATGTCTCTGCCAAAAAAGCATTTTTCTTTTATTTGGTAGGATTTTTGCTTTGTGCAGTGTCTTTCTTTCATAAACAGTTTTGGCAACTTGTAGTATAATATAGCGTGAAAAGCAGCTGAGCATCCTTTATCAAAAAACAAGGTCGAACAACCCCTTTTCCAACAAAGCTACTCATGATAAAAGGCTGCAAAAAGAAAATGATGATTTACAACGTCCTTTTTCTTTAAATTTGGCACTAACAAGAGTTTAGATTAGTCTATTATGATACTTTAACATCAATGCGGATGTATGATGGTATTGTCAAAATCTTCATATAGGTGACACTTTCTTATCTCATGCTCATCATTTAATTAGAAAAGGACTAGGCCCTCTTATAAGATAATTCCATGATCAAAACACAATGTTAAGGTTTTTTTTATTATTATTATCTTTTTTGAATTGTTTAGGTATCTTTAGTAAATTGGACTTAACAGGAGCTATATCTAAAGAAATAATTAACCTCTCTAGCATATTATTTGTTCAAGTTCACAAGAACTTTGAACTGTGAATTTACTTTATTGTGTCTTTATGTGATAAATGACTAACTATAAACTTGCTTTAGTCTTAGCTTTAATTTTTTGTTCTTGGCTTTTAATGTATTGTTAAACTATTATGTCTTGTAATCAATGTTTTAAATCTATTTATCTTGCCTAATTTGCCAACCAAAATGTTTTAAATACCATTGAGAAATAGGAGGAACTCTAGAAAAGGCAAGTTGAACCTGAGCAAGTGACGAGGGACTATACTACTGGATTTTATTACTTAAATGTCTTCTGTTGTTTTTACTGTTTTTAACGTGAGATTATGATTGATGTATCTTCACTTCAACAAGATTATGTTTTTACGTCAATGCTTATATGCAGAAAATTAAAGAACTTATATCTGTTTTAGATCAGCAAAATGATGAATTAATAAATCTTACTTTCAAAGGAGTTGTTCAGCACTTCAACGAAGTATTCTCTGAACTTGTGCAAGGTGGTCATGGTCATTTGGTTATGATGAAGAAAAAGGTTAGTTAAAGGAGCCTTTTATGTCTTTAGTTTCATTTGTTCTTTTTATTTACTCCAATTGCTCATTTTTCCCTTGCTAGTCTTATGCAATGCCTTGACGTTTTTCCTTTGTCTTTTTATTGTTTTCCAAGTTTAATTAGTATATTTTTTGGTCTTTCATGTTGAATTTTTGAGATAACCATATGAGTGCATTTTAAAGTTTAATGTCATAAATTTGTGGTCAATCTAGATAGCCGTTGAAACATTTCTATAAATTTTATGGTATCTTGACAAGATGTTGATCACGAAGATGATAATTGTGACGATGATGGATGCCATGAAGCAAATCTGGAGGGAAATATGTTACTGTGAAAATGAAGGTATGAATATGTTGTCGCTCAGATATATGTGTTTATTTTTTTGCAGAAACAAGATAGATACAAAAAAAAGGACATATTATGCAACATGATGCCTAAATTGCTCTTTTTCCAACTCAATCACAACTTATTGATCAATATTTTTGGATATCATCAACCATTTTTAACCAGAAAGGAAGTGGACATCATTTAACGAGGACAAAAATAGATAAGAAATTTTATTGGAATGCAAAATTTTCCTTTTTTAACTTTCTAGGTTGCCAAGCTATGCTAGTTTCTTGTGACTGTAGCTGGTTGATGGTTGTGAGAGAAAAACAAAAGGTGAGCTTCAGTAACAAGCTCATAACACTTACTATTCATTTAATGTTTATTATCATAACAATGAGAAGAGATTATAGTGACTTGTAAATGTTTTGTTATGCTTGAATTGAATTTGGTTTGGAGGCCATTTATCATTGTTCCCATGGATCTTTAGGTGGCTACTTTTGTTTTGGAATTCATTGTTGCTTATTACATTGATAAATTTTTGTAATTAATTGTAAGGAATTAAATTTGTTGTCTAGACCCATTATACTTTAGGTGCAAAGACCATTAAAAGACCACAACTGGAAATGTTCGTCATACATACTGAACTACTACTCTACAACTTAATGTTGAGAGTTGTAGGAATGTGGTCTATATAAATCTATCTAGAATGACATATATATTCTTTACATAGGATAACAGGCCCAAAGAACACTTCTAAAATTGTGATTTCTCATCTTTAGAGGTATTAGTTCGCTGATTTGGTGTTAAATTATTAATGTTTTTGCCGTTGTAATTTGTGAAATGATTTCCTCGAGGCACAACATGTTTTGACAAAATTTAGGAGGAGCTCACATCTTTACGTGCAAATGTCATTGCACTAGAGCATGATCTTCATAAATCTTGTCAAGAGGCTTCTAAGAATCATGTTCTCTGCTAGCAGTTAGAAAATGTATAGTTTTGCCATTACTTTATGGATTTTGGTTATCCATTATGGCTAATAATCTTTTATTTTATTTGCACTGTAAATTGAAGGAACTGAATTCAGTTTAAGAGCATTTTTGGGGTTTATTTTTTTGTTGCTCAACTTTGTGATTTGGTTTAATCTGTTGTTTTTTTTTTTGGTGGTGTCCTACTTTCAGGAATATGATGTATCGGGTATCCCATTAGTAATATTTTTTTTTTATTTGCTTACCATGTTCCAAGTTTGAGGGTTCACTTGGATTGAGCTAATGGCAGTTGGGTTTCTTGGTTATTTTATGTGCTTTTCTCGACAAGGAAACATTATCATTAATATCTTATGTTTTGTAGGTCAAGTTGTGGAATTGTTGCTTTCATTAGGGAAAAGTGAGGGGTTTGGCTATCACGTGCTAGGAAAGCGTATTGTGCTAAACTGGTAAGAGAGAGTGTGTTTGGTGTGTAAGGATTTCCTTATCCAAAACATGGATAGCGCAACCCCATACATTGAGCCCCTTTCAGTTCGAAAATTAATTGTGATGGTAAGTTTGTTTTTCATTGTGATTTATTATTTTTTATATATATAATCTTATTTATTTGTTGTCTCCCTATTATATAATATAGTGATGAGTGTTTTAAATTTCTTGAGTGATGAGTATTTTAAATATATATAGTTCTCAAGAAAAATTGCTTGCCTTTAAACCAAGGGTATTTTTTGTCTTTTCATACAATAATTAGTCATTAGTCTAGGGTATTTCTATCTTTTCAATATGTTTATGAATAGTAAAAGAACCAAAATACCCTTAGGATAAAAAAATCTACATTACAAGGGCAAGGGAACGTCTTTTTCTTTTTTAGAATATAGTAAGATTACATATATGACTTGAAGGACAAAAAAATTATGCAATTAAAACAAGGGTTTCAGTGTCTCTTTCTCATAGCTTTTTTTTTTTTTTTGTAATTATTGGTTTGGTTAAGAGTTGTAATGTAATTTAGCATTTAATTCATGATTTTTAAATGCAAAAAGTTGTTGGTGCATGGTCGGCGTTGTGCACTTTGGACGACATGTGCACCATCTCCCGGTGGTGTAAATAAGCTTATGCTATCTCATTTGGTTTCACAAGGTATTTGGTGTTTTATGTACGAATTGTTTTAAATTTCCACCCGCACAAAAATGACTAGCCTAAAGCTAGCTTCCTCCTTGACGAATGAGGTTCCTAAGGGTTTTTCATGTAATAATAATAATAATAATAATGTACTTAATAAAAAGTAAATACCTATAGATTCCACAGGGTTGATTTTTTGTGATTTTTAAAATTATTTATCACTCAAAAGTTTTCAACTAGATTTTGATTTATTATTATTAGCAAATTCAAATGCTCTCATCTTAGATTTTTTGTAATCTTCTGCTTAGATATAGATTTTGCTTAATTAAAAATTCATACTAATTGATTTACAAATTTCTTTTAGAGTTTACAACAAAGTAACATGAGAAAATAAAAAATCAAGGTCTCCAAAGGAATGTTCAGTCAGTTTAGCCTTGCGATTTTCACTAGATCTCCACTTCAAATCAAAGAAATAGTAGGGTGGCCATCTTGGGTTGATAAAGGATTCAAGGGATAAGGCAAATGATTTGGGTAGGTTTATTAGGTTTGGTCTCATGGATTTATGGTTGTGACACTATGGTGGATACAAGGAAGAAAAAAGATGTCGATTTGAGTTTGTAGGGCTGATTTGGTGGCATTACTCGAGATGCATCTAATTGGAAGTGGTAGGGGTTGTTGCTCCTAACATGGTGGCTGGTTTTGTTCAAAATTAGGCAATGCTAAGTAAAAGAGATGTTTGTTGGAAAGTATTCTTTCTATTTTTTATTGGATGGTAGGGTTATCAGCAATTAGTCTTAGACTTAAATTAATAAAAAAATTTGATAACCGCAAAAAAAAGTGAAAACATTAAAAAAATTACAAAACACTTTGGATTCCTATTATAACAAGAATCTTCTTCAAATAGAAAGTCAATAGGACAATAAAACAAATAACAAAACACTTTGGATTCCTATTATAACAAGAATCTTCTTCAAATAGAAAGTCAATAGGACAATAAAACAAATAACAAATAATGTCCTCTCCAAGCATGAAAACTTTTGAATTTAATTACTAATTTGTTTCCCTTAAGTAGCTGCTCATAATAAACCTTGTATGTTAGGAAATCCTTGAAAAAAATGGACAAATAATAATGAGGCTGATTTCCCTTTATTAGTGACTAGAAGGTTTTCTTTTGTAGCTAGAATTTAATTAAATAATCCCTACCACACAATGAAACCTTTATTTCTGCCATCAAGAGTCCTTGTATAATTAAGAAATCTCTCAAAATTAGCTATTAAATATCATTACATTATCAGGAAAAGAATCTTCTTCAAATAGATAGTCTACAAGATAAAAGACAACAAATAACAAAATTCATATTGCATCTACTAGCCTGTATTATAAGATCTTCTCGAACTCTATGATTGACATTAAATTTTAACCTGATTTTTACAACTCATGATACATGCTCTTCTATTTCTCAAAGTAAATGTCAATCCATTGATGACAATGAAAGTCATTGATGTTATTCCTGAAAATGCTAGCATTACAGGCCTTAAATGTCTTACGATCAAGATATGTAAGAGCTAAGTATAACATCTTACCATACTAGTCTCATTTGTTATGATGTAGTTTAAAGCTTTAAATGGTTTTTGAAATAACTAATAATATAGAATTAACAACTTGAGTTTTAAATTAAAAAAAGAAAGGCATTGTTTGTTTCAAAGCAGAGAATAAGTCCAAACAAAAAAATATTTAAAGTAAGTATCCTCATGCACTTTAAGTTTGAGTGTGTGAGAGTGTATAAAATCTTGGTTTCCATTGTGACCAAGGCCATCCCTTAGCTTTATCTCTAATGTAAGCCTTCAACTTAGTAGCTTGCAAGCTTAATTGAACTTTTAGGAGATGTGGTGTTTCATCACTTAGATATATGTATAGTTTCAGTATAGTTATTTTGGAAATTCTAGCAAGGCTTGATATTTCTCCATTATAGGAGTTAGATCTATGTAAAGTACCACAAATTCATTTTCCAATACAAAACCATGGTTTTGATAGCATCATCTTGTACAAGGACCCTTAACAGATTAGCTAACCTCGTGTAACATTCACTAAATAAAATTTAGTCTTTCATGTTTAACCTCTCAAAATAGCCCTTAGCTTTATGTTTAACAATCAAGATATATAAGAGCTAAGTGTAACATTAAGTGTTGAAGTTAATGCATTTTCCAAGTTTAGACAATTCTCCTCACGATGTTGTAATGTCTCATATTCAACTAGGAAATCCACAATGGGTATTTTTGTGATGGTAGTCTTGTTAGAAGCTGGCACTATCCTATTTGAAAACATCAAGAATGGTCTTTGTCAACTTAAACACTACAGAAAAGAAGGAAACAAAAATGTGGTTGTATGCCCCTATGTCCTAAAGGTAACCTAAGGATAGATTCTAGTTTTATCTATTTATGAATGAGTAATCTAGCTAATATAACTTCTTCATCAATAATAGGCTCTTGTTGTGGGCTCAAGTTCAACTATAATAAGTTATTTGAAACTCTACTTAGGCTACTAGGTTTCCCTTTGTAGTCCCATATATGAGAGCAAATTTTCCATTTAGTTCAGAATTGGTTATGCGAGCTTTAAGACCCTATAATGTCACCTTCCTCTTTTTCATCTTAGGATAAGGGTCCAAGGTGTGTTCAACTAAAAAAACTATAATGTTGATTATAGGTGTGTGCAAAGGGGGCACACTTTAAATACATGCTCAAGACTAATAAATGGTACATAAAAGGCACATAATATATATACATAATAAGATATTAAAAGATCTAGAATGAATTTCTACAAACAAGAAAAACATGGGATTTAACCTTAATTTCTTAGTAGAGTCATCATGTTATCACACTTGACTCATTGTGCAATCATGAAATAAGTGCCTGGAGATTTGGCTGAGAGGGTGGAAGACCATGATCACCCTAATATGCCCTCAAGGAGGCTACTACTTATTTTCTAGTGTATGAAAATTCATTATCTTAGTCGATTAGTATCCCTGTGATTAGTACTTAAAAGTGCATTTTTATCAAGGTTTTATATCATTATTTTGCACTTGAAGTATCAATAACTCCTTAACTAGAGCATGTTTTATAATAACAAGTTTGATAATATAAGATACCTTTAATTTATGGTAAATGCTCATTTTAAATGCAGATATATCTCACAATTCAAAGGATTAATTGTTGTGATTAACTATTGGAAGGGAAAGGACAAAGAAAAGGCTAAGCTTAGGAAGGAGATGCCGATTCGATTCAAATTGAAACACTGTTCAGTTATAGGATCATATCTGGAGCTATAGATCTTGGATTTTAGTTTGGTTTATATGGCTGGAAAGATAAGAAATAGGACTACAACTTTCATGAATAGGGAAAGACCCAAATCTGCCATTTTCAAATTTAAAGTTTGGCCACAAAAGAGAAGTAAGAATTTGTCCTGAAATCCAGCCCAAACACTGCTCAAAATTTTATCCATATTTGGAGTTTTAGAAAACCAAATGACGTGAAATTTGGTTTGTGGAAGGAAAAGATAATTTCCAACAACTTTCATGTAGAAGACATGCTCAAATTCTGATGGTAGTAATGACATTTCATCTAGACAAGAGCTTGAGGGTTATCCACCACGTCCACCAGCAGCACTACTTAGGATTTTGGACATATCTCGAGCTGTCGTGATCCAAATGCTCTAAAATTTAGTGGGTGGAAGGAAAAGACAAATGTCAACAACTTTGATGAAGAACACTTTGCCAAATTCTGATTGCATCAATGTCATTTCATCCAGCAAAAATGCTTGAGTGTTGTTGTCCACCAAGTCCACTAAATCAATAGTTGACCACTATATCAATAATCAATTACCAAATGAATAGTTCTGAATTTTAGCCTATATAAAGAAGGCATTTGCCATTCATTTAGGCATCTTTTTTTTTCAGATCAAGATCATGTTCTTGCTCTCTCTTTATATTTTTGTAATGCTTAAGTTTTGCTTTCATTAATCGCTTTTTCATGTTTTTCTTTTCCTTTACTATACTTAGTTAGCTTATATCATGTTTATGTTCTTATATTATTTATTTATGTTTTTCTTCATAATGTCTAACTAAGTTATGTCAAATTGAAAAGGTTTCACTAATGGTGTTAGGATAAGTATAATATAAACTCAATATGGACTTTAATACCTATATCCTAAACAACTTACTATTAATGATGTGCATTATGGGAATTATAATCCATCTCATAAACTTGAATCTAATATGTAAGAGGATTCAGATGGTCCAATGACAAGAGCGAGAGCGAAACAACTACAACGGGCCTTAACAAATCAAATTGCAATGTTTGAAGCTGCGTCGGAGTTAAAAATTAGTAATCAATTTAAAATTGGTTCAAGGGTGCTTATTTGCCTACAATTGAAACTTGGAGATGGGAAAAGCCCTTGATGGTTCTTTTGATGCTGGGCTACTTGTATTTGGATTGATAATACAAATAAGTGAAGGAATTGGTGTTGTTTACGGTCAAAACAGTAGATGGATTTAAACCCGAATTTGAAGTCATCCATTGCATGTGATAACAAGACTTATCTAGGTAAAATTCAAGTTCAGAACGTGATCTTTTTAGATTGTCCAACCATGATTGCATTGGACTTTTGTGTCAAAAGTTATAGCTGTTTTAAATTTGATCTGCTTATGTTTCAGAAATGTAAAAAAAAAAACGTGTGTTAGTTATATTTGTCTAGTTACTTTATTAAAAGTCTAGTTTTTAGGCTTGACTTCTGTTATGTTGAATTCACCTAACTTTAGAGGGATGTTCCAATGATAAATATAGTATCAGAATATGTAATAAACACTTTTGGCCAAGATTTTGAAACTTAATTTAGAGAATTAAGAGTTGCTCTTTAAAATTCATTTTGTGAAGAACCCTACCTGATTTATCACTCTTTAATCACAAAGAGTGTGGCATCGAAACTCTAGATTGATCTTTGTGGCGTCTAGATCGACTTATCAAAGTATCATTCTAGTCTATCCTCCATCTTATTTACCTTAAATCACTACAATCCAACCTAAATACCAAAAGAAAGACAACACAACTAGACCCATCCTTCATCCATTTTCGTTAGAATCATTGTTGCCGATTTTTGAATCATTCACGGCACATCAATTAAAATTGTCTTATCATTTTTATCTTATTAATTCTTAATACCTTGCTTGTTAAATAGTTAATCTAGATTTATGTTGTATAACACTTGGTACATCAAATACTTGATCCTTCATAGTCTTCGGCTGACATCGTTGTTATGGGAGGAACTTGATTTGTTGTCAACATAAGTTAGCATCATGAATACCTGATAAAATTTATAAGTATGGTGTTACGTAAATAAGATGATTAATATGATCATTTAGTTAATTTATAAAGAGTTTATACATTATTTATCTCTAATAATATTAGTGGATCCTGTAACCTTGACATTTGTTTTTATCATTGTTTAATCTTCACATTTATCTTACATCTCAAAGTCCTCTTTAACTCATCATCACCACCACCACCATCATCATCGTTGTTGTTGTTGTTGTTGTTATTTATAATTTATATAGTTCACCTCCCTGTGGTTCGACCTTAGTCTTGCCGGATTATTTATTATTTTGACATTCTTGCACGATAAGAGATATCAACTCTTTGATCGTGTCACCATGCTTCTAACCTAGTATCGCAAACTATTTATTAGGCCTTTTCTAATGCATGTGATTAGAAAATTAAGATCAAACTCAATCTTTCACCTATTAAAGCTCAATTGGGAAGGTGTGTAATTTGAGCTAAAAGTTGGGGATGATAGTAGATATTCACGAATCAAGTTTCTCTATATCCATATCTTATTTATTATCCATGGATATGGAGTTTAGATATCCATACCAATCCTCGGGTTTTGGGCATCTATTATTCAACTATTATTAAATATTCAATAAAAAATACATATACTTGAAGAATGCATGTATTCAATGATATGTATTGTATATAGTTCTAAAGAAAAATTGCTTGCCTTTAAGTCAAGGGTATTTTTTCCTTTTCATGTAGTATTTAGTCATTATGGATTTAAGGTTATTTCTTTGTCTATTCAATACATTTATGAATAGTAAAAGAACCTAAATACCCCCAGGATAAAATAAACTAGCATTGGAAGGCAAGGGTGTTGTCTTTTTTTTTTAGAATATAGTAAGGTTACATATATGACTTTAAGGACAATAAATTATGTCAATGAAACAAGGGTTTTGGTGTCTTTTTATCATAGGATTTTTTGTAATTATTGGTTTGGTTTTTTTTGTAATTATTGGTTTGGTTGAGAGTTGTAACGTAATTTACCACTTTAGGCGGCGCATGCACCATCTTCCGGTGGTGTAAAATAAGCTTGTGTTGTCTCATTTAGTTCTCCTTCCTACCTCTTTCTTTATTGGTGCATGACATCTAAAAGTAATTGGTTGTCGCCCGTGACCCTTCCTTTTCCTCCCTTCATTTTTCTCTTCTACCTTAAAAAATCAACTACCGTCCTTAGGATCTTTAATGGGCTGCAACATAGTTTCCAAGTGTGGCAAGAATTCATAAATGTTTCAGAATCCTTTTCTTACAAGGATTCCTTATTCATCCTAGCTACAAAAAGAAAGAAGATTTCAGAATTAATTCCATCTTCAGATTTGATTCTCCTAGCTTATATGGACTTCTAAAGGGCAACAAATCTGATCCTATCATATTTAGGATTTTAAATTTGGATTTATTTATTTTATTGTTATTTTCTTCTTAGTTTTTGGTTTATTTATATTATTTGGGTTTAATTGTAAGTGGGCATCATATAAGTCCACATAAGAGGTCCATTAAGGTTTTTTTTTTTTTTTTGGTAAATTGACTTATGTATTAAAAGAAAAAGATACAAAGAATATAATGGGCATACCCAAGATTTACAATGTGAACAGAAACGAAACCAACAAATGGCTACAGGCTAGCCATATAACAAAACAAAAATTTAGACCAACTAGATATGCTAGGGGTACAAAAACAACCAGCTAAACATCAAATTAAGAGTCCATGTTATTGACCCTCCAAAGTCTTTGGATCCTTATGTTTTCATCTGTTTGTTGAACGTTCCTCATCAAAACAAGTTTGTCACGAATGATACATTCGATTTGATCAAAAACCAAATTCGAAGTTTTAGACACATCTGCAAAGATCCTTGCGTTCCGTTCTTGCCAGATACAATGCACTGTAGCTGCGAAACCCAGTTTACGTGAAAAGTTGACGAAACTTTTGCCATGCTAAGTGACAGTGGCCCATCAAATCCATTCATCCAAGCTTTTTGTCATTCTTGGAATATCGCATCTGTCACAAACATTACACCATAATGCTTTCATATAAGAGCATTCAAAGAACAAGTGGTTGTGATCTTCATTGTTGTGGAGACAGAGTGAGCACCTATTGGGACCATGTATACCAAACCGATGAAGTCTATCCTGCGTTGAGAGTTTCCGTTGGATAGCCACCCATAGAAGAAATGCATGTCTAGGGACAGCATTCTTGAACCACACAATGTCATGCGAATCAACCATTTGATGATGAATTCTTAGTTGCTCCCACGCTACTTTGACCGAGAAACTCTGATTTGGCGAATCCAACCAAACAATCTCATCTTTTTGCCCCTTAGGAGTAGAGGTGGAAGGAATAACTTCTATAATGGGGTGCCAGCCAAGAGCATGAGTGATAGGAATTCTCCATTCTAAGTTATTAATCAGCACGTTCACTCTCGCGTTATGTTCCATACCTGAATCATAGATGAATCTTTCACCGTAAGTATCAGCGAGCGGGCTATGAGGATGCCAATTGTCAAACCATAGAGAGGTTGTCATTCCATCTCCGATAATGTGCTTCATCTTCGGCCATGCTAAGGATCTGAGCTTTAGAATTTTTCCCCAAGCCCAAGAGAAGCTTCCTGGTGCCTTGATTGTCCAGAAATTCCTACCTCGCAAGAGATTGGATCTGATCCAAGTAGACCAGATTGAGCCATCCGAGTCATTGCACAAGTTCCAAATGTGTTTCAACAAGGCAATCTTGTTCCATTCTGTTATCCTTTTTATGCCTAGCCCCCCCTCCTTTTTTGAAAGACATACCTGATCCCAAGCCACTTTAGCCCTAGTGGTGCTCATATCTGAACCTGACCAAAGAAAGGATCTTATAATTTGCTCAACATTTTTCACTATTTGCCCAGGTAATAGGAATAGAGATGCCCAATAGACCTGGATGGAGAATAAAACTGAGTTAATAAGTTGTACTCGCCCTGCGAAAGAGAGTGTTCTGGAGGTCCAATGTCGTACTTTAGCGGTAATTCGATCCATGAGGCCCTTACAATGAACAACCTTTAGTCTGGACGAGATAAGAGGCACTCCTAAATATTTCATAGGAAGCTCCCCCTCTCTAAACCCAAGAATACTGATAATCTGTTCCCTCTCAGCACCTAACAGACCGCTCAAGAAGATGTCACTTTTGTTTGGATTTGGATATAGACCTGATAGATCTTGAAACTCTATGAGTACATTTTTGATCATACGAACTGAGTGTACATCCCCTTTGCTGAATATCATCAAGTCATCGGCAAAGCAAAGATGAGAAATTCTGTCCTTGCATCTCCAGTGGAACTTGAAGTTTTGATTGGCACTCATACTGCAGAACAGCCCTGACAGGATTTCCATGCATAGGACAAACAAATATGGAGATAATGGATCACCTTGTCTCAGCCCTCTACCCCCTTAGAAGTAACCTGCAAGTTCACCGTTGACATTGATTGAGAATTGACATGATGTAACACACACCATAATCCAATCAACGACTGTTCTAGGGAATCCCATTTTTATTAACATAGCATCAACGAAATCCCACCGAACTGAGTCATAAGCCTTCATCAGATCTACTTTCATAGCACAACGAGCCGGACCCGTAGATTTATGATAGCCTTTCATTAGCTCCTGAGACAAAAGAATATTATCGCTGATTCTCCGTCCAGAGAGAAAAGCTGTCTGATACGGACCTACTAATGATGGCAAAACAACTTTCATTCTCCTAGCTAGAATCTTCGCGATGCATTTGTATACTGTATTGCAGCAAGATATAGGACGAAAATCTGTCAACCTCGTAGGTTTAGCAACTTTAGGGATAAGGGAAATGGATGTAGCATTCATTTCTTTAAGCATTCTACGAGTCTGAAAGGAGGAGCTAACAGCTTTGATAACATCTTCCCCCACTATATGCCACATTCTTTTGAAGAAACCAGCGTTGAAGCCATCTGGACCAGGGGCTTTGTTGTTTTTTAAAACTAAACATAGCATGCTTAATCTCCGCCCTTGTTACTTCTTGTGCTAGTTCATGCTGTTGAGTCGAAGACAGTTTGCAGTTAATTGCCGATTGCATCACTTCCTCGTTCAAGACCCTAGGCATCTGTTTCACTCCCAACACACACTGGAAGTATGCAATTACTTCTGATTTAACTGCCTCGTGTCCTTTAACGACTTCCCCATCCTCCCTTGTAACGGAGAGAAGCTTATTTCTATTATGTCTTCCATTTACTGATTTGTGGAAGTAGCTAGTATTCTGATCCCCCAAGCTAAGCCATTGTATCCTTGCCTTTTGTTTGAAAAAACTCTCTTCCGCCCTGACCGTAGAAGCATAGTTACAAACAACATCTCTTTCTCGCATGCATAAAGTTGGATTCTCAGGCGCTGTATGCAGCTCCTGTTGAGCCTTATCCATTTGATCTTTTGCATCTTTGACTCTATCTGAAATATTGGAGAAGTGAGTCTTATTAAAATGTTTAAGTTCTTGCTTTAGCTTCCTTAGCTTGCAACACAACTGATACATTGGACAGCCCCCGAATGCTGATCTCATACTTTCTTCACCAAGGGCATGAACTCGTCATGATCCATCCACATATCGAAGAATCTGAATGGTTTCTTTATGTTCTGAACATTGCCAGTAACCTTTTCCACCATGGGAGAATGATCTGAAATACCAGCAGGCAAGAATCTCGCTTCCGACAATGGGAAGTGCAGATTCCACTTCTTATTCACAAGCACTCTATCTAGCTTCCGCATAATCAAATTCTCAATACATTGGTTCGTCCATGTATAATGCATACCAGAATACCGAAGATCATCCACTTTCGCATCTCGAATACATGTTTCCAACCTGTCCATCTGACCATCCCACGCAGTAGACCCTCCTGACCTTTCTGACGGGTTGCGGATAGCATTAAAGTCACCCATAAGAATCCATGGGGTTGACTCCCATGCATCACTACGACTCACTATATCAGACCATAATGTCTCACGTAAGGATGCATTATTGTCTCCATAAATGATTGAAGTATTAAAACAGATATTGGTAGCTAATATACTGACAGAAACATGGATAGCCTGGTCTGACATACCGCGGACATCCACCTTCACCACACCAGCATTCCAACAAACCCAAATACGACCACGGGAAGAGAAATCATAGTTGTACAAGAAGGACCAATTACGCAGAAGAAGATTAGAAATATTATCTTTATTCTTTTCTCTAACCCGAGTTTCAACCAAACCAAAAAAAACCATCCTCTCTTGATGGATTAGCGGATGCAATTCTGAATGCTTTATGGGGTCATTCAAACCTCTAACATTCCAACATCCAATCATCATAAGAAAATAGAGAGGTGTACAAACAGCAACATAAAGGTTACCTTGACCTATCACCCCGCGGGGAACCAGATTTTTTATTCTTCTTTGAACCCTTTTTCTTTTTCTCCAGAGAGTCTCCAGCCTTAATAGCTGACTGATTAACAGTTTTCCCATCAGTGGAGTTTGGAGTTTGTGGACTTGTCGGAATCAGTGACGTCGGCTCCTTCTCATTCCGTTCTCCATTTATATCACCTCCCATTGCTGCAACATCAACATTCAGCTCATGACTAATAGTAGAGAGAACCTGGTTCACGGTCGCACAAGCATCTGTATTGGAGACGACTAAACTTTGATCTAAAGCAGTACATGTAGCCCCTCCCTCCTGCTCCATGTCTCTCAAAACATGAGGAGAGGTGTGAGTTTTGTCTTCACGGAAACCAGCATTGCACACATCTGATGTCGCATGATCATTACAATCAAACGTATGTATCCCAGTTGTTGAGCAACCATTCTCATTCTCACTCTTATGCACCTTAGATGCACACAGACCATTCTCACCACTTACAGAACCCTTATTTCGTTTAACAACTACCTGCCATTGAAACTGATTATGTTTGTTATCCTCAGATTTAGAGATCACAGCTCCTACTTTCCTCGCACCCTCTGCCACCGTTGTAGGATGAGCAACTTTAGTAGTAGTACATATCGTTGTGGTGTGTCCAAAGATGTTGCAGTTATTGCACCTTGGCAGTATCCATTCATAATCAGCTAAGATTGTTACGAATACCCCATTTGGACAGCGAAGGTCGTATTCCTTAACCAGCGTCTTTGAAGCATCTATCTCAACGCAAACTCTTGCGTAGCTAAGCCTTTTACGCAACAGTGTAGTACGATCAGCATGAAGGGGAACCCCAATAGCACTCGCTATACAACTCAGCCCCTTAATAGTCCAATACTCAAGAGGAACATTATACAGCCTAACCCATACTGGAACTCTGACCAAATCATCTTTCAAAAATTGCATGTTCGGTTGCCAACGTTTAAGCACCAAAGGTCTGTTTGCCATGTGCCATGGGGCTCTTTCCAGAACATTAGTGGCGCGATCAACAGAATCAAAAGTGAAAAGGTAGAAACCATTTTCCGAAGATAAAACTTCTAATAGACCATAGGAGCCCCATATCCTTTTCGCAATCGAATTAACAACAGGATATGGTAATTTCTGACCCACAAAATGACCAACGAGGGTGGATTTCCAAAGTTCACAGCCATCATCAAACACATCACGCGGAGGAGCTATTGTTATACGACCATCAGTTATAGCGGGGGGTTCAAAATGCAGATTTTGAACTGGATTAAAATCAATATTCTTACTACCCTCCTTGACATCAACAACAGAACCCTTCACAGCATTTAAAAAATTCAATTTGGTCTTAAGGTTTAGTTGTTCTTGTTGCTGAGACCCTACCTTCAATTCATCAACTTCAGAACCCAGCACATGATTCATTTCTGAAACAACATGAGGAGCCTGGAGATAAGAGGATTTCTCTATACTGGCTTCAGAATCAGCTTGATGGTCACTAGGAAACTGAGAAATCTTCATACGATGACTATTCAACATATTTTTTAGCTCTAATCTTAAGGTATGTCCAGACTTAACTTCATTTTGTTGTTTAATGTTACAGCTAACCAATGGAACAGATTCCACACCAGAACATGAAGACATTATGGCAATAGACATTTACTAGAGATAGCAAAGCTCTAATGAGAGATTATCATGTTTATAGCTGGAATTGGAAGTCCAGAAAGAAAACCCACTGAAAAAGATGCAGCTACTCACCTTATCTCATAGAATTACGAGGCCAGTATCTCTCAATTCATTGATTGAAACGATGATCCCTTCGGTCAAGATGTAGAGCATGTTCTGATGGAGAACATACTCAAATATGGTGACGATCCAACGGTGAACCAAAGAGATTGAGCTTCGACAACCCCAGAATTACAAGTCCCGTATCTCACAGTTCATTGATTGAAATGATGATCCGTTCGGTCAAGATGTAGAGCATGTTGTGACGAACAACATACTCAAAAATGGTGATGATCCAACGGTGAGCCAAGGAGATCAAAGACAATACAGATTAGAGAGAGAGAGGGAGAGAGAGCTCAGAGAGAGTTCCACAAGGATCTTTAATGAGCTGCAATATAATCTACAAGTGTGGCAGTGATTCATTAATGTTTCAGAATCCTTTTCTTATAAGGATTCCGTATTCATCCTAGCTATACAAGGAAAGAAAGGCTGGTGCTATTTAATGACATATTAGTTATTTTTATTATTTTCTTTCATGTTTGGGCTTAATTAAAACTTTGTTTTGAGCTAGGGTCCAAGGCTTGTTTGAATCAGGTTATGGGCTTTTCACTTTACGGTTTTGGGCCAGTTTTGAGTGGACCTCATATAAGTCCACATAAGGGGTCCATTAGGATTAACTTTTCAAGAACTATTTAAACTCATGTAGGCCAAAATTTCGGCAGCTTTGATGAATATTATTCTGAATTTTTTCAGTTTTAACGTGTGAGAGTGATTCTTGCATTCTTCAGTTCTTGAACGAAATGAATCTGACTTATCGAAGATTAACTGGCTTCGTGGCGTCATTCTACCCATTCCAATAGTGTTGGTGCCTTGGGGCAGGTTTCCATTGTGTCACACTCCTATCAGACCTATTTCGGCTTTCTGGGATCAGATCTCAATCTTGATTGTGGGTTGCGTGACCACGTGATCACGAGGTTCGCATCAGCTGGTATCCGAGCTAGGCTCCGAAACAAGCTCATATCATTCTGTTATTTTCATCTTTTTTTTCTTTCTTTAGTATTCCCTTAAGTTTTTCAGTGTTTGCGTCCATCTTCTTGTTCTTCGAGTCTGCGTCATCTAAGCAAAAAAAAATAATTATATTTCATTTGGTTACTGTCTCTAATCATATCAGTTTATTAAAAAAAAAACACCAAGAAAGAAATAGAGAAAAGAGTGATTAGTTGAAATTTGAAGGATCATTCAATTTTTGCCTCAAAAACACAAATCTTGGTGAACCATATAAGCAAGCCACCTCAGAATCAATTTAAACTTCATATTCAGTCTATTGGGGGTGGGATAGCATCATATATCAAAGTTGGGCTTATTATGATATTATTTGTTTGAGGTTTTAATTTGAGGTTCAATTCTGCCGCAGAAACACTACTATTAGTGAACCATAAGCAAACCAACTTAGAATCAATTGAAACTTCATATTATGTGTATTGGGTATGAGAGCACACCATATATTAAATTTGGACTTATTTTGATGTCGGCTTCTGGAGGTTTTAATTGGAGGTTCAATTCTGCCGCAAACTGATCATACAAGGCGTTTGGGTACCTAGAAATAAGAGAACAACCTACAAATTGATTTTTGGTGTTTTCATAGTATTGTAATACTAAATATTAAATTCGAGATCATTTGGATATCGGTTTCTTTAGGTTCCTGAATTGGGTCTTGTTTTGTATCTTTCAAAACTTGTTTGTTTCTGTTTATTTCGTTCGTGCCATTACACTATCATCATATTTTGATATTTGGCTGTTGTTTGAGTCATTTTCATCACTTTTCACATTTGTTTGTTTTTTTCCGATAAGTTCTAGTCCAAACAAAAGTCAGATTCGTAATCTCGAATCTAAATCAGTGTTCTTCCTGTTATAAAACTCTATTCTTCTCGTCGTCTTCTTGTTTTTTTACCCTATCTGTGTCATGTATTCACTAAGAGAGAGGGAATAGAGAAGGATTGTAGATCAACGATGCGAAATACTAAGCCATGGTTTGGGGGGTTCTAAAACGAGAAGTTGATAAGTGTAGAAGATTATTCTATGATCTTGAAGCTTCATGGGAAAAAGAGGTACAACGCCAAAAGGATGAAAGACGAAGGAGAGTCGCTGTGGTTATCATTCAAAAGTATGTACGCAAGTGGTTAGTACAGCGTGCTTATTTGAAATTCTTGCCAGTCACTGCTTCTATACGGTGTTGTTGGAGAAAGGTGTTAGCAATAAGGGGATTCCGAAGGCTTAAGCAAGAGGCTACTGAAGTCACCATTAATGCTATTCAAGATTCGAGGGCGAATCTTCTTGAAGAGGGAGGGAACGATACGGTTCAGCCCTGTGATACGACCCAAGTAAGGTCAGATTCGGATTTTGGCGTAAAAAGCACAACAGTCCAGGTTTACGGCAACAGTCATAATTCTCAATCCGACCGTTGGATCGGGCCAACATTTTATGTGGACTCTCCAGAAATATCTTACTACCATGGGTTAGAAATTCAGGTCAATCGGAGTTCGGGAGGGATCCGCAATACTGGTCAACGGAGGCTGTACGGATTTTGTTATTTACTTCCATTTGACTTGTGGACTTCCTATTTGGTTAAGATTCTTTTCCTACAAGGATGTGGCAGCTCGTTTTGGGAATTTTCTAGTTCCACAAGGATCTTTAATGAGCTGCAATATAATCTACAAGTGTGGTAGTGATTCATTAATGGCAGATCTCAACCTTGATTGTGGGTTGCATGACCACGTGATCAGGAGGTTCGCATCATGATGCAATCAAGAGAGTATTTTGTTGTAAAGGAGAATCCATGGCTGCTACTGGTGCTAATAGTTAGAGAGAGGACAATTTGAGAACAATGCTACTACAATTGGTGGTGAAGGAATTAGTTGGTGAGGGGGTGTTGGTTTGATTTTCGGTTGGATGAAGATATGTTGATATAGAGTGTTATGGGTGAAAGAATGTAAGGGGAGTGGAAGGTTGAAGGCTCTGGACAAGAGATGGAAGCTGATTGAAGAGGCTTAGGTGTTGCTCATATGGCGTGGTGGAGAAGAGGAACCAACATTAGGGATGATGGTGATGATGGAGAGGGTAAACACGACTATCAATGGTGGTTATCATGAAGATGATGGTGAGGATTGCTAGTATTGTACCATAAGGGAGATAAAGAGGAAATGGTGTTTTTTTCTTTAACAATAAAGTTGAAGGGTAGATGAAAAGTTCTTGGTTGGTGTTTAAAAACATAAAAACAGGGATGAGCTTGAAGGGTAGATGAAAAGTTCTTGGTTGGTGTTGAAAAACATAAAAACAGGGATGAGCTTGAAGGGTAGATGAAAAGTTCTTGGTTGGTGTTGAAAAACATAAAAACATGGAGTAGTTAGCCGAGAGAGAAAGGTCACGGTTTTGTGACTTTTTGTTTATTTTTGGTAATTTTTTTGGGTAATACTCATTAATGCCCCCCCTTTTTTGTGTGAGTCTGTAGCCACCTATTTATAGGTGTCATTTCTTTGGCTTGAAGGCAGAGTAATCTAAGATCAACCATTGCATTTCAAGAATAAATCTCTACCACTTATTTGATAACTTGGAGGCAAAGCATAGAAAAAATGATCCTTGGATTAAGAGAATTGATTATGGACCATCTGATTACAAATTAGGTTTCTTGGTGAGAGGGTTCTCAATTTTAGAATTGATACTCTCCCTTCCACAATTACAAATAGGTCACTAAAATAATAAATGCATTTTTTTCCTTTTTTTATTTTAAATTATTTGGAAAAGATGCTAAAAATAGTGCAAATACATCAAATTTGTTTTAATTTCGCCCCAACTGATTTGATGCGGATTTCTCTATCCTTTTATAACTTACTTGATTGGAGTAATTACCAGATTTTTATTGTTTTATTATTTTCTTCTTATTTTGGTCAATTTTGTAAGTGGGCTAGGATCCATTAGGGTTATTTGAAGTATTATATTAGTGTTTTGTATGTTGAAAAGCGAGGGGTATGTATTTATAAAATAAACTTGTGTTTTGCATGATACAACACGTTATCTTTGCTTGGACAAAGTTCAATTTTGAATTATCAAGGTATAACTGGACCTTGTGGTGTCATTTTATTCAATTCTAATAGTGTTAGTGCTTTAGGACATGTTTTCATTGTATCACTCTTCTCAAACTTGGTATTCAACTTTCTTGGGAAAGTATCATCTTTGTTGGGGGTTGCTAAACTATGCGATCAAAAGGTTCACATAAGGTTTTAGGTTAGTTTTTGTACATGAGTCAATTCAGCCCACAATGGTAGATCCATTCAGGTTAGTTTTTTAGAATTATTTAAACACATGTAAGCTTAAATTTCAACAACCATTGATGAACAATTTTTTGGTTCTTAAGTGAATTGAATCTGATTTATCAAGGATTACCTTGCTTCAAGGAATTATTCGACTTCATTTTAATAGTGCTGGTGCTTGGGGCAAGTTTTCATTATTTCACACTCCTATCAAACCTCTTTTGGCTTTTTAAGATCACATCTTGATTTTTTGTTGCGTGATCACGAGATTCGAGATTCGTATCAGGATAGTGATTTGGATGTTACCAAACTAAGGTTTATTCGGAGTTAGGGAAAAAGATGGATTGAATTTTTTATTGTCATAGATATTTGAAGGTGAAAAAGGTGAAATTGGTAGTCATTGAATATACAAATTACAAATTGATTTTATGGATTAGAATGTTATTAGTAGGAGGAATGGAGATAGGCTAATAGAGTCATGGGAGGAAATGAAAGTGTTGATGAGAAGAAAATTTATGCGTAACTACTATTATAGAGATTTGTATATGAAATTGCAAGGTTTGAATCAAGGTTCTAAGTTCGTGGATAAGTATTTCAAAACGATAGAGATTGTAATGATTCAGGCCAATGTGATTGAGGATAGGAAAGCAACTTTGGCTAGATTTCTTAATAGGATGACTAGGGACATTACATGATACTCAATAGAGGTAATTGTGCTAATGTAGCTAATACTCTTGTGAAGAAATTGAATTTGAGTTGTATTAAGCACACTAGGCCTTATAAACTGTGATGGTTGAATGAATGCAGTGAAATGAACACTAAGCAAGTGTTGCTTGCGTTTTCTTTTGGCAAGTACTCCAAAATAAGTTTATAATGATCAAATAAAATTAAAAAGGTAATATGAGGATGGGAAGAGTGAAAATTCACTAGAGGCTAATGATGTTAGTACGATTACTAACACTGGCATGACCATTTAAGAATGAGGAATACTGAACTTGATTAGCTATTCGGGTTAATAATGGTTAATGATATCAACCGGTGATTTCAATATCAACAATTCCATGAATTTGATTAACTATTTCTGATGTAAAAGCTAATGATGTCAAGAATCTTTGACGTCGGCATTCCTAAAAAATATTTTGTGTTAAGGAAAATTGATTAACTATTTCGGGTTAGAAATAGTTAATGACATCAATTGGCTGCATTGATGTCATGCCTTTTGAACTTACAAATGCATCTAGTATGGTTTTTAGGTTGATGCGTCATGTTTTGCATGCATTCATTAGTGAGTTTGTTATTGTTTACTTTGATGACATCTTATAACAAGAACTTGAATGAGCATCTTGATCATTCGTGCAGTGCTTAGTGTATTGTGTAATAAGAAATTATATGCTTACGGGTCCTGCTCGTTGTGTTATGAAAGTAGATCTGATGAAGGCTTATGACTCGGTTCGGTGGGATTTCGTTGATGCTACGTTAATAAAACTGGGATTCCCTAGAACAGTCATTGATTGGATCATGGTTTGTGTTACATCATGTCAATTCTCAATCAACATCAACGATGAACTTGCAGGCTACTTTCAAGGGGGGAGAGGGCTGAGACAAGGTGATCAATGTCTGTTCTACAGTATGAGTGCCAATCAAAACTTCAAGTTGCACTGGAGATGCAAGAAGGACAGAATTTCTCATCTTTGCTTTGCCGACGACTTGATGATATTCAGCAAAGGGGATGTAGACTCAATTCGTATGATAAAAAATATACTCACAGAGTTTCAAGATCTATCAGGTCTATATCCAAATCCAAAAAAAAGTGACATCTTTCTTGAGCGGCATGTTAGGTGCTGAGAGGGAACATATTATCAGTATTCTTGGGTTTAGAGAGGGGGAGCTTCCTATGAAATATTTGGGAGTGCCTCTTATCTCGTCCAGACTAAAGGCTGTTGATTGTAAGGGCCTCGTGGATCGAATTACCACTAAAGTACGACATTGGACCTGCAGAACACTTTTTTTCGCAGGGCGAGTAGAACTGATTAACTCAGTTTTATTCTCCATCCAGGTCTATTTGGCATCTCTATTCCTATTACCTGGGTAAGTAGTGAAAAATGTTGAGCAAATTATGAGATCCTTTCTTTGGTCAGGTTCAGATATGAGCACTACTAGGGCTAAAGTGGCTTGGGATCAGGTATGTCTTCCAAAAAAGAAGGAGGGGCTTGGCATAAAAATGATAACAGAATGGAACAAGATTGCCTTGTTGAAACACATTTGGAACTTGTGCAATGACTCAGATGGCTCAATCTGGTCTACTTGGATCAGATCCAATCTCTTGCGAGGTTGGAATTTCTGGACAATCAAGGCGCCAGGAAGATGCTCTTGGGCTTGGGGAAAGATTCTAAAGCTGAGATCCTTAGCATGGCCGAAGATGAAGTATGCCTGAGAGAGAAATTCACTTCTTCTTTTTGGTAAGCTGACTTATGTATTAAAAGAAAAAGATACAAAGAATATAATGGGCATACCCAAGATTTACAATGTGAACAGAAACGAAACCAACAAATGGCTATAGGCTAGCCACATAACAAAACAAAAACTTAGACCAACTAGATATGCTAGGGGTACAAAAACAACCAGCTAAACATCAGATTAAGAGTCCATGTTATTGACCATTCAAAGACTTTGGATCCTTATGTTTTCATCTGAGAGAGAAATTCACTTCCATTTAACTTGATAATGAAACATGATGACACAAAAGAACATCACAGATAATGAACCTTCTAGGGGAATTTAAAAAGTATGAAATTTCATCTATAAATTACTTTAAACAAAAGAACATACTGTTCATAAGTGGAATTAGTAAGTATGATCTTTTTATTGCAATATTAAGGATAATGAAGTAAGGATAAAGTAAAGGGACTTGTATAAAAGAACAAAAGAAAGAAAGAGAAATAACCTAGTACAAGCTATAAAAGAGGAAGTGATTGTTAATACGAGGTTGAAGGGATTTAGTCAAGAGTAAAAAGTAATGTTTCATATCTTATATAAGGTATAGTATAGTAAATTATCCAGTAAAATTGTATCTGGCAAGAACGGAACGCAAGTATCTTTGTAGATGTGTCTAAAACTTTGAATTTGGTTTTTGATCAAATCGAATGTATCATTCGTGATAAGCTTGTTTTGATGAGGAACGTTCAACCAACAGATGAAAACATAAGGATCTAAAGACTTTGGAGGGTCAATAACATGGACTCTTAATTTGATGTTTAGCTGGTTGTTTTTGTACCCCTAGCATATCTAGTTGGTTTAAGTTTTTATTTTATTATGTGGCTAGCATGTAGCCATTTGTTGGTTTCGTTTCTGTTCCCATTATAAATCTTGGGTATGCCCATTATATTCTTGGTATCATTTTCTTTTAATACATAAGTCAGCTTACCAAAAAAAAAAAATTATCCAGTAAATTCATGTTAATAGGGATTTGGATCCAAACGATCTCGTTGATGAGTGGAAAAAGGATTATGTAATTGTATTTACATTATCAATCTTGTAATAATAAAGTAAATTATTAATGTGTGCATTTAATATCAAGCGCATTATGTCATTGTATACTTATGTTATATTTATAATTTTTTTTTATTTTAGGTGCTACTCAAACTTGAACATAGCAATAAGATTTCCTTATAGTTCTTTTAGTTTAAGTAATGGAAATGTAATGTGGGACATGATAGATTTTTTAAAATATATTAAAGGATGTTGATCCACTTATAATATAAATAAATGAAAATTTATTATGCAAGTGACTTAGCTCTTGATTTCAATTATTATATTATAATTTGATTTTCAATTTACCCTTTTATAGTAAATAAACTACATATGCAAATATATTGTAAATGATCTTATATCCATAATTGTTGATATTATTTATTGAAGAGTTCATAATATATTTGTTGTGTGAATCAAATGAATGATTTAATGGAGTAGAGAATGTTTACTCTTGACTTTGTGTTGTGAATGGATATTGGACAATGCGAGTTTGTGACATTATTATGTATATAGGTGTTAACAACTTGAGAATATTCATTTTAGAGGAAACTCTACTAGAATTCCAGTAGAGTTCTCAATGACTAAAGGATGGGATCTAATGATGAAAAAAAAAAATCACCCTATTTTTCTTTGAGATCAAGGCTTAAAATTCCGTTATGATGTTTAAAAATTATAGGGTGTTACAAAATTAAAAAATTTCTAAAATAAAAATATTAAATTATATAATTTTTAATAACTCTATAATTAATTTAATTTAGAGCTTTAATTTTAATATAAAGTTAATATGTTATATTTGCAAGGGTAAAATCATAATTATATCCCTTAAAAAAAACTCTCATACTTAGTTAGGTTTGATGATAGAGCAAAATTATAATTATATCCCTTTCTTCTTCTTCTTGTCACCAGTTGTAATAGGTGGATGCCATAATAGTGAGAGGCAACAACCTTCAACCGCCCCAAGTACATCATCCAAGCTGGCCTTGCTGTAGCAGGGCAACAACTTCCTTGCCTAAGACACGAGGTATTGGCTATGCTTAAGTAATGTTGGTGTCGCTGGTGGAGGTGTAACATCCTTTCGTTATCTAGATCTATTTTGTATAGGTCTAGATACTCTAGTTCATAACTTGAAATTTTCCTTCATGGTCAATCGCTTCATCCTGGTCAATTACGTGGACTCCTTTCCTATGAACAATCATTTTCTCCTAGTTGATTATTGTCATATCTTCCTTATTTTTGGTCGACCATGAACTACAAAATAGATTAAAAATAATGATGTAGGTAACAACCTTGCAAATTAAGTGAGGTGTTAGATTTTTAGATTGGCTTTGAAAAGTTAAGAGAAAAAAAATGGTAACACTAGAAAACTACAAACTATATAAAAACAAAAGGCAAGTGAACTAACTAAGGTGAAAGGAAAACTATAAAAAGGCAACAAATTACATAAATCTATAAAGAAATAATATATATTAAGCTAACCATCATTTCTAGCTGCTAAATAACATATTTATAGTTTTACAAAGATCAAGTTTCATAGCAACTATAAATCACAATCCTTTATAAAACTATTTACAATAGATAAGGATTACACAATGTGAATTCTAGTGCAATTCATATTACTTATCTGTGTGCGGCACTTCCTAACACTATATGTGTTAAAATTCTACTTGTACAGTAATATTTTCTAATTAACTACTAAAAACTCATATTTTATATAGGACTTGATCTTGATCAATAATTTCGATCTTTGTCTCTCTAATGGATGATTAACTACTTATCTTAATCAAAAGACACATAATTGTTATATATATTTCATGAAAAGTAAATTATTAGAGTCGAGCCTTAGGCTTTGTGGAATATACTTTTTCTTGTTTAGAGGGAAAGGGTATGGACCAAGGGTCTTTTACCAAACTAGCATAGTTTGGTAAAATATTTGAGAATATAGAACATGATAAAAAAAGTATTGAGGAAATAACACACTTTCACTCAACTAATAATAAGAATCGTTAATTTATTAATGAACCGCCAATAGAAATAGTTGTTTTTAAAAAAACTGCTATTATAAATAGTGTTAGCATTAAATAACCACTAATGACAATAGTGATTGTTCTATGTACAAATGCTACTATGAATAGTGGTCAAGTTATCCTAGCTTAATTTTAACATAAGCTCAACTTTAAAATTTACATAAAACGAAGCGTAAGCCACCACACTAAAGTCCAAATAAAATCATAAATTACCAAACCTCAAATCCATAATTGAGAATGCAATATTTTAACATCAATTTGGTTTTTTAATTATAATCCCAAATTAATACATGTTTTTTAAATATTGCTTTAATTTATTAGTTATAAAGATAATTGATTATAGCAATAACAAAATATAACAATGTACATTTTTTAACTTGTAAATGGATAATTTGAAATTTAAACAACATTTTCACATGTTCACCTGTTAATTAACAATTTAAAATCATGGGTATCTAAAATAAGTATGAAAATGCATAATATGCAAGACAACATTAAAAGCAACAAGATAATTAGCTAAAACAATATAACAAAAGTAATACAAATAAAATTAGCTCTTAACTAAGAAAATAACACAACATAATAATACATATAAGCCTATTTATGTCTTCTACGATGACAAATGGATGTGTCGACTTCATCAATAGCACGACTTCCAATTGTTTATGTGATTTCATCCTCTGAGACAATATAATCTAGGCTAAGTGTCTCTCCTAACAAGTCAAGTGTAGTACGACATGTCTCTAATCAAGAAAATGTATAATAACGAGCTAGTCCATTATCATCATCAAGATCACAAATATCAATCACAACACATCGACCATCATGTAACAACTATCGAACCTAATATGAAGCAAATATAAATTATTAATCCATAAATAAAATGCAACAGATTTGTCCAAGCCTATAAAAAACAACAAATGCTTAGTCCGACATGCATGTAGCTCATACTCCATTTCCTCGTGTGGAGGAACTTACGCTGGGTTTGGTGTAATGATTTGGCATGTTATACTCAAGTAACATCTCATGTATTCCTCCTTGAAAATTAGAGGATGCATCTTTCTAAAAATAAAATCTATTCGTGCATTCCACATTAATATATATTAGAGATGGTGAATCATCTAATTGTAATCAGTGTGCTTATCCAAACAACTAATAAAATGCAATTGATCACTCGTAGCTATTTCAGATGGGATGTGTTGCTTAAAAGTAAATTGCCACATTACATGTTTTAAGCAATGCATCTCAACAAGCTCAAAAAATATAGTGGGGATAACTAATGTCTATAAGTCTATTGCTATTGTGCATATAACAAGAGCAACTAACAATCATCTACCAAATAAGGATTCCACACAACCTACCGAAACATCAATAATGAAATTATTTTCCATTATTTACCAACATCAACCTATGCAATTATTTCTCATCATTAACCAACAATAGAAAATATCTACATCAACAATACAATTATTTCTCATCATTTACCAATATTAACCTATGCAATTATTTCTCATCATTTACCAATATCAAGACATTTCAACATCAACGCAAGCAATTATTTTCATCATATACCAACATCAACGCGAAAAATTATTTCTTCCCATTTACCAACATTAACCTATGCAATTATTTCCCAACATTTATCAATATAAAAAAATTTCAACATAAAAGTAAGCAATTATTTCTTATTATTTACCAACATAATACGAAAAATGATTTCTCATCATTTACCAATGTCAACACAAACAAATATTTCTCATCATTTACCAACATTAACCTTTGCAATTATTTCCCAACATTTATCAATATAAAAAATTTCAACATCAGTGTAAAAAATTATTTCTCATTATTTACCAACACCAACCTATGCAATATTGTCCAACATTTATCAATATCAAAATATTTCAACATCAACGCAATTAATTATTTCTCATCATTTACCAACAACATATGCAATTATTTCCCCACATTTATCAATATCAAAAAATTGCAAAATACCTGATTTGATTTTTATTATTTCTCATCATTTTTCAATATCAACATTGTAATTTATTAATATACATGATTTGATTATTGTCTATCTAACTCGTAATAAAATAACAAAACATGGGTTGAATTATTTTTAAAATATTTACTCCCACACCATCTGTAATGAGAATCAACCTAACATAAAGCTTAATCATGCCACAGATCCATTGGAGGTGCCTAGTGGGCCAATTACAAGAGCAGGATGGACCTAAAGAGAATGAAGGACAACCTCTAATTCATTTAATCCAAGTCTAAGAAAAGCCCAATTCATTTGGATCAAAGGGTTGCCAAAATTAATGATTCTCCCAGTTTAGGAAGAAAATTGAATTGGCGGGTATAAAAGAGGGAGATTTTCTTGATTAATTGTCCATGCAAAATAAGGAAACCAAACACTACAAGGCAAGAAGTTCAAAATTAATTCCACATTTAGATCAGATTTCCTAATCTATTTGAGATTTTTTTAGGGTGGCAAATCTGATTCTAGCATATCTAGGATATTAATTTTGGATTTTTTATTATTTTCTTCTTAGTCTTTGGTTTATTATTACTTATTTGAGTAAATTGTAAGTGGGTCTCATATAAGTCCACATAAGAGGGGTTCATTAGGGTTTATTTTAGTCTAGAGTCAGTATAAATAAAGTCATAACCATACATGTGGGGGGCTATGAAAGTGAGATTAATAAAAACTTCTTTGTTGCACCTTGTTATGTGAGTTGGTGAGATATTCTACCTTCATTGGTTTTATAAAGAACTGGAAATGACTTACCAAAGAACAACCGACTCCGTGATGTCATCCGATACGGTTTAGCCTTGTGATATGACCCAAGCAAGGTCAGATTCAGATTTTGGCGTAAAAGTTTCTACTGTCCAGTTTTACGCTATTGAGCATAACTTTAAATTCAACCGTTGGATCGAGTTGAACCTTTACCATATGAATCTAGAGGTATTTTTCTATGTTGGGGTAAATTTTTAGGTGAATCCATGTTCGCGAAGGACTTGCAATATAGGTCAGAATAGGCTATACGAATTCTGTTATTTACTTACTTTTTACTTGTGGACTTCCTATTTGGCAAGGATCCTTTTCCTACAAGGATGTGGGAGCTTGCTTTGGAAATTTCCTTGTTCCACAAGGATCTTAATGACCTGTAATATAATCTCCAAGTGTGGCAATGATTCATTAATGTTTTAGAATCCTTTTCTTATAAGGATTCCTTATCCATTCTAGCTACATAAGAAAAGAATGGTTTGTGGTATTTAATGACAAATCAATTATTTTTATTATTTTCTTTCATGTTTGGGCTTGATTAGAACTTTATTTTGAGCTATGATCCAAGGCTTGTTTGGATCAGGTTATGGGCTTTTCAGTTTAGGGTTTTTGGATCAGTTTTGTACGTGGCTCAGTTCAGCCCACAATGGTAGATCCATTAGGGTTACTTTTATTTAAACAAATGTAACCTAAATTTCAACAGCTTTTGATGATTATTACTTCTGATTTTTTTTAGTTTTAACGTGTGAGAGTGATTATTGAACCGAATTTGACTTATCTAAGATTAACTAGCTTCGTGACATCATTCTACTCATTCCAATAGTATTGGTGTCTTGGGATAGGTTTTCATTGTGTCACACTCCAATCAGACCTATTTCGGCTTTTCGGGATCAGATCTCAATCTTGATTGTGGGTTGCGTGATCACGAGGTTTGTTACATGTGTTCAATGATTTACAAGACGTTGGAGATGAATATTTTCAACATTTACAAGCAACCTAAAGATGATAATGATTTACAGGAAGTGAACTTTATTGAAAAATTAGTTCATGATCAATTTTAAACCACTTCCAATGAAATTGAGATTGATGAATTTGATGAATTTGATGATTTGCAGATGGTCTATTTTCAAGAAGAATCAAAGGCAGGTATTTGGAGAACATAAATTGAGGAATTGCTACCACGATCAATTGAGTCCATACCTTCAAGTGTTCAACCACCAAAACCTGATTTGAAGTCGTTACCATTCAATCTCAAATACTCATTTTTGGGAGAAAATGAAACTTTTCCAATAATAATCTCTTTCAAACTTAATGCACATTAAGAAGGTAAGTTATTACATACTCTGAAAATGCATAAAAATACATTAGGATGGACCATAGCTGACATAAAAGGAATTAGCCCTTTGATTTGCAGACACAAGATTTATTTGAAGGAAAAAGCCAAACCCTCTAAAGAAATGCAATGAAGGCTTAATCCTAATATGAAAGTAGTGAAAAATGAAGTCTTTAAGCTTCTAGATAATAGAATCATTTATTCTATTTCTAACAGCAAATGGGTAAGTCCTACCCAAGTTGTACCCAAAAAGTCTAGAGTCACTATGATAATAAATGAAAAAAATGAGTTAATTCCAACTAGAACTATTACTGGTTGGCGCATGTGCATTGATTATAGGAAACTTAATTCAATGACTAGAAAAGATCATTTTCCTTTACCTTTCATGGATCAAATCCTAAAAAGAATTGCAGGTTATGAATTTTATTCAGGTTACAATCAAATTGAAATTGCATTTGAATATCAGGAGAAAACCACATTCACATGTCTGTTTGGTACGTTTGCATATCAAATGATGCCTTTTGGATTATGTAATGCACCACCACATTTCAAAGATGCATGCTTAGCATATTCAGTGAGATGGTTGAATGTTTTCTTGAGATTTTTGTGGATGATTTTTTTGTTTTTGGTGATTCATTGATGATTGTTTAACTAACTTAGAACATGTTTTGAGCAGGTGTGAAAAGAAGAATCTTGTGCTAAATTGAGAAAAATATCATTTTATAATAACAAACGGCATTGTACTTGATCACATTGTTTCATCGAAAGGAATTGAGGTTGACAAATCTAAAATCAAGTTAATTGCCAACTTACCAACACCAATATCTGTTAAAGATGTTTGAGAAAAATATCATTTTTAGGACATGCTAGTTTTTACAAAAGGTTCATTAAAGATTTTAGTGTAATATCTAAACTATTGTATAACCTTCTAACAAAGAAAAATGTTTTTGAATGGTTTGAACAATATGAAAAAGACTTTGTTAAATATAAAAGCTTGCTTACTTCTGCTTCAGTCATTCAACCTCCTGATTAGTCATTACCTTTTGAAATAATGTATGATACTAGTGATTATGTCATAGGTGCTATTTTGGGACAATGAAAAGATAAGAAACCTTATGTGATTTACTATGCAAGTAAAACTTTAAATAGTGCTCAAATGAATTACACTGCCACTAAAAAGAAATTACTTGCAGTAGTATTTGCATGTGACAAGTTCAGATCTTATCTTGTTGGCTCACCTGTTTTTGTTTTTAGTGATCATGCAGCTTTAAAATATCTTCTTTCAAAAAAGGATTCTAAGGCTAGATTCAAAAATTGAATCCCTACCCTGTTTTGACCTGGGTAAACCTAAGATGAAATCCATCAAAATGTCTACCCATGGTTCCTTAGGTACATGCAAAGGGATATGCAAGCCATGTGGTTGAGTCCTAGACTTTGCTTTCCTACAAGTTATGCATTTACCACGTATGCGTCGCACATCTTTTTTTTTTTTATTTTAGGCCAATAAAAATGCTCATGCAACACATCCAAAGTCTTTAGTAACACCAAAATGCCCTATCAACCTGCCTCCATGTGCTTCACGTATAAACGACTCTCTTTAAACAAAAATCCATCAAGTTTATAGAACTTTCCAAAAGCTGAACTTTTTGCAAACCTTGTAAACATTAGTGAAATCACTATCATCCTTGTACAATTATTTTATGTGCTCAAATCCTAGAAATCTAGCATCCAAAGTCGATAAAAGAACATACCTGCGTGAAAGTGCATCAGCCATAATGTTTTCTTTTCCTTGCTTATACTTGATCACATACGGAAAGGTTTCAATAAATTCCACCCATTTAGCATGTCTCCTACTCAACTTACCTTGCCCTTTCAAGTGCTTCAATGATTCATGATCAGAATGTATCACAAACTCCTTGGGATGCTAGACTTTACGAGAGCTTTGCCACACCTCTAGAGTTCTTACCAAGGCATAGAGTTCCTTGTCATATGTAGGGTAATTCAAAGCGGCCCCATTAAGTTTTTCGCTGAAATATGTAATGGACCTCTTATCCTGCATTAACACAGCTCCTATACCAATACCTGATGCATCACATTCAACTTTCAAAGCTCTCGTAAAGTCTGGCAAAGCTAAAATAGGCACCGAACAAAGTTTATCTTTCAACAAATTAAAAGCTTTATCCTGTTCATCATTCCATTTGAATCCAACAGACTTTTCACAATTTTAGTTAAAGGTGCAGTAATAGTACTAAAATCCTTCACAAACCTTCTATAAAAACTAACAAGTCCATGAAAACTTTGATGAGTACTTAAAAGTGCAATCTTATCAAGGTTTTATATCATCATTTTGCACTTGAAGTATCAATAACTCAACTAAAGCATGTTTTACAATAGCATGTCTGATACTATAAGATATCTTAATATATGATAAATGTTCATCTTAAATGAAGGCCTATCACATAAATCAAAGGATTGATTGATGAATTCAACTACTGAAATTGAGAAGATAAAGAGAGGGCGAAGCTTAGAAAAGTGATGCCGGTTTAGTCCAAACTAGAACACTATTCCGTAATTGGGTCATATTTGGAGTTGTAGATCTCGGATTTAGGTCTGCTTTATATGGATGGAAAGCTAAGACATAGGCCTAAAACTTTAATTTGGAGCCCAAATTTAAAAGGGTCGTTTTCAAGTCCAAATGATAGCAACAACAGAGAGGTCTGAATTTGTCTTGTAGCCCAGACAGTGTTCAATGTTCAGCCCATATCTCGAGTTTTAGAAGTCCAAATGACCTCAAATTGTTTTCTTGTAAAGCTGAGACAATTTTCTATAACTTTCATGAGTATCATTGGTTTAAATTTTGAAGTTAGCAATGATGTTTTGTTCAGACAAGAAGATGGATTGTCACCAAGTCAAGATGTGGTCACCCACTTAATAATTATTCATCCAATTAATAGTTCCAAATTTTGGCCTATAAAAGCAGGCATTTGCCATGCATTTAGGCATCTTGGTGTTCAGATCAAGATCATGCTCTTGCTCTCTTTCTTTGTATTTTGTAATGTTTAATTTTTTTTATGTTATATTAATCTCTTGTTTATGCTTTTCATTTCCTTTCCTTTACTTATATACTTTTCTTATCTTGTTTATTTATGTTTCTTTCTTTCATTATGTTATTATGTCAAGGTGAAAAGGTTACACTAATGGTGTAAGAATAAGTATAGTATAAACTCAACATGGACTTTAATGCTTGATACTAACATGTTTTATATTTATTATCTTACTCACTCTTAATACCTTGCTTGTAAAATGGTTAATCTAGATTTGTGATACGGTTCAGCCCTATGATACGACCCAAGTAAGGTCAGATTCGGATTTTGGGGTAAAAAGCGCAACAGTCCAGGTTTACGCCAACAGTCATAATTCTCAATCCGACCGTTGGATTAGGCTAATATTTTATGTAGACTCTCCAGACATATCTTACTACCCTGGGTTAAAAATTCAGGTTAATCGGTGTTCGGGAAGGAACCACAATACTGGTCAACAGAGGCTGTACGGATTTTGTTATTTACTTCCATTTGACTTGTGGACTTCCTATTTGGTCAGGATTCTTTTCCTACAAGGATGTGGCAGCTCGTTTTGGGAATTTCCTAGTTCCACAAGGATCTTTAATGAGCTGCAATATAATCTACAAGTGTGGCAGTGACTCATTAATGTTTCGGAATCCTTTTCTTATAAGGATTCCTTATTCATCCTAGCTACACAAGGAAAGAAGAGTTGGTGGTATATAATGACAGATTAGTTATTTTTATTATTTTCTTTCATGTTTGGGCTTAATTAAAACTTTGTTTTGAGCTAGGGTCCAAGGCTTGTTTGGATCAGGTTATGGGCTTTTCAATTTAGGGTTTTGGACAGCTTTGATGATTATTATTCTGAACTCCTGTTGTAAAATACCACAAGAAGTAACAAGGGAGGGGATTAAGCATGTACTAGCACAAGAAGTAACAAGGGAGGAGATTAAGCATGCTATGTTTAGTTTTGGCCTATATCAGTTTAAATTAAGTATTTAAACTGATGTAGGCCACAATTTGGCCAGTTTTGGTCCAACATGTACTAGCATAAGAAGTAACAAGGGAGGAGATTAAGCACGCTATGTTTAGTTTGAAAAACAACAAAGCCTCTGGTCCAGATGGCTTCAACGCAGCTTTCTTCAAAAGAATGTGGCATATAGTGGGGGAAGATGTAATCAAAGCTGTTAGCTCCTTCTTTCAGACTCGTAGAATGCTTAAAGAAATGAATGCTACATCCATTTCCTTTATCCCTAAAGTTGCTAATCCTACGAGGTTGACAGATTTTCGTCCTATATCTTGCTGCAATACAGTATACAAATGCATCGCGAAGATTCTAGCTGGGATAATGAAAGTTGTTTTGCCATCCTTAGTAGGTCCGTATCAGACAGCTTTTATCTCTGGACGGAGAATCAACGACAATATTCTTTTGTCTCAAGAGCTAATGAAAGGCTATCATAAATCTACAGGTCCTGCTCGTTGTGCTATGAAAGTAGATTTGATGAAGGCATATGACTCGGTTTGGTGGGATTTCATTGATTTCCTATGGGCCGAAAATCTCTCTTTGCGCATATGCACCCAAACCCAATCGCCGGGCTGAAAGACAACATGTTTGCGCCCCTTATTGGCTTTGGTCGCATACACCCGATTCCTCCTTTCAATCTGTTGCCGCACACTCTCATGGAGTGTCTTCACCACCTGTGCTTTACGATTATCATCCAAACTAACCCTTTCATCAATAGGCAAAGGAATCAAATCCATTGGAGTTAAAAGGTTAAATCCATACACAATTTCAAATCATGAAAATTCAGTAGTAGAGTGCACACTACGATTATATGCAAACTCTATAAATGGCAAACAATCTTCCCAATTCTTTAAGTTCTTTTGAATGACAGCACGCAGAAGTTGTGTTAAGGTCCTATTAACTACTTCGGTTTGTCCATCTGTTTGGGGGTGACAAGTAGTTGAAAACAACAGTTTAGTACCCAATTTTCTCCATAACACCTTTCAAAAATAGCTAAGGAACTTAACATCTCTATCAAAAACAATGCTCTTAGGGACCCCGTGAAGTCGTACTATCTCTTTAAAGAACAAATCAGCAATGTTAGTGGCATCATCGGTTTTATGACATGGAATAAAGTGTGTCATCTTTGAAAACCTATCAACAACTACAAAGATTGAATCCCTACCCCGTTTTGACCTAGGTAAACCTAAGATGAAATCCATCGAAATGTCTACCCATGGCTCCTTAGGTACAGGTAAAGGGGTGTACAAGCCATGTGGTTGAGTCCTAAACTTTGCTTTCCTACAAGTTATGCATTTATCATATATGCGCTGCACATCCTTTTTCATTTTAGGCCAATAAAAATGCTCATGCAACACATCCAAAGTCTTAACAACACCAAAATGCCCCATCAACCCGCGCCCATGTGCTTCACGTATAAGCAATTCATGTATAGAACTTAATGGAACACACAATCGACTCTCTTTAAACAAATATCCATCAAGTCTATAAAACTTCCCAAAAGCCGAAGTTTCGCAAGCATTGTAAACATTAGCAAAATCACTATCATCCTTGTACAATTCTTTTGTGTGTTCAAATCCTAGAAATCTAGCATCCAAAGTAGATAAAAGAACATACTTGCGCGAAAGTGCATCAGCCACAATGTTTTCTTTTCCTTGCTTATACTTGATCACATACGGAAAGGTTTCAATAAATTCCAACCATTTGGCATGTCTCCTACTCAACTTACCTTGCCCTTTCAAGTGCTTCAATGATTCATGATCAGAATGTATCACAAACTCCTTGGGCCATAGGTAATGCTGCCACGTCTCTAGAGTTCTTACCAAGTTATAGAGTTCCTTGTCATATGTAGGGTAATTCAAAGCTGCCCCATTAAGTTTTTCGCTGAAATACGCAATGGGCCTTTTATCCTGCATTAACACAGCTCTTGTACCAATACCTGATGCATCACATTCAACTTCGAAAGCTCTTGTAAAGTCTGGCAAAGCTAAAACAGGTGCCGAACAAAGTTTATCTTTCAACAAATTAAAAGCCTTATCCTGTTCATCATTCCATTTGAATCCAACAGACTTTTTAACAATTTCAGTTAAAGGTGCAGCAATAGTACTAAAATCCTTCACAAACCTTCTATAAAAACTCACAAGTCCATGAAAACCCCTTATGTTATTGACGGCATGACAATCAACACACATCCTCCATGTTCCATCATTTTTAGGCACAAGTAGCACTGGCACAGCACAAGGACTCATACTCTCACGAATGTAACCCTTCATCATCAACTCATCTACTTGCCTTTGAAGCTCCTTTGTCTCCTCGGGGTTGCTTCTATAGGCTGGACGGTTAGGAATCGAAGCTCCGGGCACAAGGTCAATTTGATGTTCAATCCCCCTTAATGGTGGTAATCCATTAAGGATGTCTTCAGGAAATACATCATCAAACTCCTGCATCAAAGAAACAGCCACACTAGGAATAGCAGAATCAAGATTGTTAGTGTTAAAATAAGCCTCCTTATACACAAGTAAGATCATTGGCTTATTAGTGAAAAATGCAGATCTGATTTGAGATCCTTTTGCATAAAAATTAGGTTGTTTCTTTAATTTTTCCACACTACTATCATCACACAAACTTACTTTCTTCACTCCTCGGTTTTTACCTCCACTCTCAACCGGTTTAATTAATGATTTAGGTTTAGCCGAATCTGATGGTTTTCTCTCACCATTGTCCTCACGTGAATTTTCACTCTTCCCATCCTCACATTCTTTTTTTAATTTGATTTGATCATCATACACTTGTTTTGGAGAAAGAGGTACAAGAGTGATGTTTTTACCATCCTTTACAATAGTGAACCTATTTCTAAACCCATCATGAATCGCTTTTCGATCAAATTGCCATGGACGTCCCAAAAGTAAGTGACTAGCATGCATTGGGACTACATCATACAAAATCTCATCAGAATACTTCCCAATAGCAAACCCAATCAAAACCTGCTTAGTAACCCTCACTTCACCACATTCATTCAACCATTGCAATCTATAAGGCCTCGTATGCTTAATACAACTCAGATTTAATTTCTTCACAAGGGTATCACTAGCAACATTAGCACAACTACCTCCATCAATTATCATGCTACATACCTTGTTTTGGATATGACATCGAGTGTGAAATATATTTTCCCGTTGCTGATCTACATCATCTTCTTTGATTTGCATGTTCAGCGCATGCCTTATAACCAAGGCCTCTCCCTCAACAGGATATGCAATCTCCTCATCACTACAATCCACCAAAGGTGGCATCTCTTCACTTTCAGATTTGTCACTTTCAGATTCAACCTCCCCATTCTCTTGTAAGCATAACTCTTCGGTTTGGACACTGAGATGCAATGTGCCCCTTCCCTAAACACTTAAAGCATTTAATATCTCTATCACAAGTAGGTTGATATTCAGATTTACCTTTCCCATCCGTATGAGTATCCTTTTTGGCCTTAGGTGGTTCGGCCCTTGCATAAGGCTTTGGTTGGGCAGCCCCCTCTGTCTTAAAATTTGGCCTCCATATTGAGGAAGATGATGCCGAATGGGTTTGAAAACGTGTACTGCCCCTTCTCTTTATTTGCCTCTCCACCTTCGTTGCCATATGGACCATGTCCTCCAATTCCACACAATGTTGTAATTCTACAACATTCGCAATGTCTCTATTCAGCCCATTTAGAAATCTAGCCATAGTAGCTTCCCGATCCTCAATCATATTGGCCCGAATCATGGCGATCTCCATCTCCTTGAAATACTCATCCACAGACCTAGAACCTTGATTCAAACCATGCAATTTCAGATACAAATCTCTATAATAGTGGTTAGGCACAAATCGCCTTCTCATCAACACTTTCATCTCCTCCCACGACACTACCGGCCTCTCTCCACTCCTTCTTCTACTAATAACATTCTGATCCCACCAAATCAGTGCATAATCTGTGAATTCGATGACAACCAGTTATGGCAATCAAAAATCCAATCCACCTTTTTCTCCCACTCCAAATATGCCTCGGGATCGTTTTTACCTTGAAAAGCAGGTATTCTCAGTTTGATAGAATCCAAATCACCATCTAAATCAGCATGTCCCCTAACACTACGGAAATTTTTCCTTTGGCCGAATTGGCCCCTAGTTCTATTCCCAAAATCCCTTCGGTTTCAAGGCTGCCGAAAACCTTCCCGATGGCCTATGGCCTCATCCTCAAAACCACCATCACCAATATCATCAACGTCCTCCTCAAAATCCTCATAATCAGCCCACCGTGGCCTTTCGGCCCTACTGCCACTGTTTTCTTTCGGTTCAGCCCCAAGCTTCCTCACATTTTGGGTGCTTGTACCAGCCTCGTTACCATGTTTCTCCACCCTATCAAGTCTGTCACACACGTCCCCCATCATAAAATTCATCCTCTCAATCATTTGTGTCATGGCTTGCATTTGGAACGTAAGTTCTCCCTTGCGATGGGGTGGTGTGTTGTTTTGATCTGACATGATAATACCTGCAAAAATTGGTCAGTGGTAAATATATATATATATATATATATATATATATATATATATATCCTCACGTCACTTGTGTTTTGCTTAAACACTCTGAATGTCCTCACACGCCCACACCTCTCGTCTCACCTTCTTACGGTTCTTGCGAAACTGAAACCAACACCAAATAAAACCAACTTGGTAGCGCAATCCAAATATATATATATATATATATATATATATATATATATATATATATATATATATGACTAAAGAAGCAATAAAAACTAGAAAACAAGCAAAACAAAACTGCGATGATAGTCTCGGGAGTAGCAAGCGAGTCTATCCGAAATATGAACAAAACTGAAGAATCGAATAAAAAAAACAGAAACATAATATGAAAAACGATGAAAGAAAGTGAATTTCAAAAGTTGACGCAAAACAGACTCGTTTACGACGAGTTAAGTCCGGATCTGGAACCTAAAGTCAATGATGTCCAATTGAGATAAAATTTCAGATATAGTGCTCTACCAACCCAAATAGAGAGAATATAAAATTTTAGCAGCTTACGATAAGGTTTGATAGACTGACGCAAAAACGTTATGAATCAGACCTAATTAGACCCGAATGTTAAACCCAAATTAAACGATATCCAATTGACCCCAAAATCCATATGTGGTGCGATTAGGATCCCAGTAATAACAGAATCAAATTTGAGCTCATTCTGACTTGATTTGGTCAAATTTTCCTTTGTTTAGTTTTTTTGCGGCAGAAACAAACGAATGCCTTTTTGAATGACTTTTTTTTTTTTATTTTTCTGTTTCGTTTGGTCAGGAACCAAACGAAATAACCTCTCTCTTTTTTTTTGATATGATACCAAATCAAGAGAAGAAGAAATTGGACACTAAGGAATTTTTTTTTATTATTATTGTGGGAACAATAAGAAACGAAAATTTCAGAAGGATATAACCTGATTAATGGAGCCAAGCTCTGATACCAAATGATGCGAACCTCATGATCACGTGGTCATGCAACCCACACACAAAGACACCAATTCCCGGAAAGCCAAGTAAATCAGGTTTGATAGGAGTGTGACACAAAGATAACTTGTATCTAGAGGAGTGTGACACAAAGATAACTTGTACCTAGGCACCAACACTATTGGAAACGAAAACCCCCACCCAATGAATATAGATTTGCGAACGAGAAGTATAAGGATGACGCCACGAAGCCAGTTGTTCTTCGATAAGTCGTTTTCAATTCTTTAGAGAACCAAGGAAGGGAGATTATCCCACCAACACACAAGTGCTGCAAAGAAGTTAATTGATCTAAAAATTGCGTAACCTTACATATTTGGTTATGCCTCTATTTATACTGACTCTAGACTTAAAGAAACCCTAATGGACCCCCCTTAGGTGGACTTATATGAAGCCCACTTACAATTGACCCAAATAAGTAATAATAACCCAAAAACTAAGAAAATAATAAAAATAATAAAAATCCAAAAATTACCATCCTAAATATGCTATAATCAAATTTGTGTTGCTGCCTCCTTACCTTTGATGTCCTTGATTAGCTTGGATAAATTTCCTCCTTTGTTGCTGATTTAATTACTTTCCTTTCTATGTTAGGAAAAACATTAAATAGTCCTCCCCTCTTTAGGAATAAGAAATGGCCAACTTCCTTACTTAATTAGGAGAATAAATTGTTGGCTTTTTATCTTTGTAGCATTAGGAAATAAAACAAGTCTAACAAGGCTGGTATTGGGCTGGACATATCAACCCCTTGTTCCACATGAATTGGGCTCTTCTTGGACTTGAACTAGATGAATTAAAGACTATCCTTCATGCTCCTTAAATGTCCCAAGCCCTTCTAGGTCCATCTTGCTCCATAAGTTCTGAACAAGCCCATTCAATGCTTCTTTAAGCTTCGTTGCCCTAGCTCTTGTGATTGGCCCAATTGGCACCTCCAATGGATCGTTGGCATGATTACACTTAGTGTTGGGCTGATCCGCATCAGCTTTCGTATAGGAGCATTCAAAGAACAAGTGGTTGTGATCTTCAGTGTTGCGGAGACAAAGTGAGCACCTATTGGGACCATGTATACCAAACCGATGAAGTCTATCCTGAGTTGAGAGTTTCCGTTGGATAGCCACCCATAGAAGAAATGCATGTCTTGGGACAACATTCTTGAACCACACAATGTCATGCCAATCAACCATTTGACGATGAATTCTTAGTTGCTCCCACGCTACTTTGACCGAGAAACTCTAATTTGGCAAATCCAACCAAACAATCTCATCTTTTTGCCCCTTAGGAGTAGAGGTGGAAGGAATAGCTTCTATATTGGGGTGCCAGCCAAGAGCATGAGTGATAGGAATTCTTTTTTTTTTTTTTGGTAAGCATGATAGGAATTCTCCATTCTAAGTTATTAATCAGCACGTTCACTCTCGCGTTATGTTCCATACCTGAATCATAGATGAATCTTTCACCGTAAGTATCAGCGAGCGGGCTGTGAGGATGCCAATTGTCAAACCATAGAGAGGTTGTCATTCCATCTCCAATAATGTGCTTCATCTTCGGCCATGCTAAGGATCTGAGCTTTAGAATTTTTCCCCAAGCCCAAGAGCAGCTTCCTGGCGCCTTGATTGTCCAAAAATTCCTACCTCGCAAGAGATTGGATCTGATCCAAGTAGACCAGATTGAGCCATCCGAGTCATTGCACAAGTTCCAAATGTGTTTCAACAAGGCAATCTTGTTCCATTCTGTTATCCTTTTTATGCCTAGCCCCCCCTCCTTTTTTGGAAGACATACCTGATCCCAAGCCACTTTAGCCCTAGTAGTGCTTATATCTGAACCTGACCAAGGAAAGGATCTCATAATTTGCTCAACATTTTTCACTACTTGCCCAGGTAATAGGAATAGAGATGCCCAATAGACCTGGATGGAGAATAAAACTGAGTTAATCAGTTGTACTCGCCCTGCGAAAGAGTGTTCTGCAGGTCCAATGTCGTACTTTAGCGGTAATTCGATCCACGAGGCCCTTACAATCAACAGCCTTTAGTCTGGACGAGATAAGAGGCACTCCCAAATATTTCATAGGAAGCTCCCCCTCTCTAAACCCAAGAATACTGATAATCTGTTCCCTCTCAGCACCTAACAGACCGCTCAAGAAGATGTCACTTTTGTTTGGATTTGGATATAGACCTAATAGATCTTGAAACTCTGTGAGTACATTTTTGATCATACGAACTGAGTGTACATCCCCTTTGCTGAATATCATCAAGTCATCGGCAAAGCAAAGATGAGAAATTCTGTCCTTCTTACATCTCTAGTGGAACTTGAAGTTTTGATTGGCACTCATACTACAGAACAGCCTTGACAGGATTTCCATGCATAGGACAAACAAATATGGAGATAATGGATCACCTTGTCTCAGCCCTCTACCCCCTTGAAAGTAACATGCAAGTTCACCGTTGACGTTGATTGAGAATTGACATGATGTAACACACACCATGATCCAATCAACGACTATTCTAGGGAATCCCATTTTTATTAACGTAGCATCAACAAAATCCCACCGAACGGAGTCATAAGCCTTCATCAGATCTATTTTCATAGGACAACGAGCCGGACCCATAGATTTATGATAGCCTTTTCATTAGCTCCTGAGACAAAAGAATATTGTCGCTGATTCTCTGTCCAGAGATAAAAGCTGTCTGATACGGACCTACTAAGGATGGCAAAACAACTTTCATTCTCCCAGCTAGAATCTTCGTGATGCATTTGTATACTATATTGCAGCAAGATATAGGATGAAAATCTATCAACCTCGTAGGATTAACAACTTTAAGGATAAGGGAAATGGATGTAGCATTCATTTCTTTAAGCATTCTACGAGTCTGAAAGAAGGAGCTAACAGCTTTGATTACATCTTCCCCTACTATATGCCACATTCTTTTGAAGAAACCAGTGTTGAAGCCATCCGGACCAGGGGCTTTGTTGTTTTTCAAACTAAACATAGCATGCTTAATCTCCTCCCTTGTTACTTCTTGTGCTAGTGCATGCTGTTGTGTCGAAGATACTTTGCAGTTAATTGCCGATTGCATCACTTCCTCATTCAAGACCCTAGGCATCTGTTTCACTCCCAACACACGCTGGAAGTATGCAATTACTTCTGATTTGACTGCCTCGTGTCCTTCAACGACTTCCCCATCCTCTCTTGTAACGGAGAGAAGCTTATTTCTATTATGTCTTCCATTTACTGATTTGTGGAAGTAGCTAGTATTCTGATCCCCTAAGCTAAGCCATTGTATCCTTGCCTTTTGTTTGAAAAAACTCTCTTCCGCCCTGACCGTAGAAGCATAGTTACGAACACCATCTCTTTCTCGCATGCGTAAAGTTGGATTCTCAGGTGCTGTATGCAGCTCCTGTTGAGCCTTATCCATTTGATCTTTTGCATCTTTGACTCTATCTGAAATATTGGAGAAGTGAGTCTTATTGAAATGTTTAAGTTCCTGCTTTAGCTTCCTTAGTTTGCAACACAACTGATACATTGGACAGCCCCCCGAATGCTGATCCCATACTTTCTTCACCAAGGGCATGAACTCGTCATGATCCATCCACATATCGAAGAATCTGAATGGTTTCTTTATGTTCTGAACATTGCCAGTAACCCTTACCACCAAGAGAGAATGATCTGACATACCAGCAGGTAAGAATCTCGCTTCCGACAATGGGAAGTGCAGATTCCACTTCTCATTCACAAGCACTCTATCTAGCTTCCGCATAATCAAATTCTCAATACATTGGTTCGTCCATGTATAATGCATACCAGAATACCGAAGATCATCCACTTTCGCATCTCGAATACATGTTTCCAACCTGTCCATCTGACCATCCCACGTAGTAGACCCTCTTGACCTTTCTGACGGGTTGCGAATAGCATTAAAGTCACCCATAAGAATCCATGGGTTGACTCCCATGCAACACTACGACTCACTATATCAAACCATAATGTCTCACGTAAAGATGCATTATTGTCTCCATAAATTATTGAAGTATTAAAACAGATATTGGTAGCTAATATAGTGACAGAAACATGGATAGCCTAGTCTAACATACCGCAGACATCCACATTCACCACATCAGCATTCCAACAAACCCAAATACGACCACGGGAAGAGAAATCATAATTGTACAAGAAGGACCGATTACGCAGAAGAAGATTCGAAATATTATCTTTATTCTTTTCTCTAACCCGAGTTTCAACCAAACCACAAAAAACCATCCTCTCTTGATGGATTAGCCGACGCAATTCTGAATGCTTTATGGGGTCATTCAAACCTCTAACATTCCAACATCCAATCATCATAAGAAAATAGAGAGGAGTACAAACAGCAACATAAAGGTTACCTTGACCTGCCACCCCGCAGGGAACCAGATTTCTTATTCTTCTTTGAACCCTTTTTCTTTTTCTCCAGAGAGTCTCCAGCCTTAATAGCTGACTGATTAATAGTTTTCCCATCGGTGGAATTCAGAGTTTGTGGACTTGTCGGGATCAGTGACGTTGGCTCCTTCTCATTCCGTTCTCCATTTATATCACCTCCCATTGCTGTAACATCAACATTCAGCTCATCACTAATAGTAGAGAGAACCTGGTTCACGGTCGCACAAGCATCTGTATTGGAGACGACTAAACTTTGATCTAAAGCAGTACATGTAGCCCCTTTCTCCTGCTCCATGTCTCTCAAAACATGAGGAGAGGTGGGAGTTTTGTCTTCACGGCAACCAGCATTGCACATATCTGATGTCGCATGATCATTACAATCAGACGTATGTATCCCAGATGTTGAGCAACCATTCTCATTCTCATTCTTATGCACTTTAGATGCACACGGACCATTCTCACCACTTACAGAACCCTTATTTCGTTTGACAACTATCTGCCATTGAAACTGATTCTGTTTATTATCCACAGATTTAGAGATCACAGCTCCTACTTTCCTCGCACTCTCTGCCACCGCTGTAGGATGAGCAACTTTATTAGTAGTACATATCGCTGTGGTGTGTCCAAAGATGTTGCAGTTATTGCACCTTGGCGGTATCCATTCATAATCAGCTGAGATTGTTACGAATACCCCATTTGGACAGCGAAGGTCGTATTCCTTAACCAGCATCTTTGAAGCATCTATCTCAACGCAAACTCTTGCATAGCTAAGCCTTTTACGCAACAGTGTAGTACGATCAGCATGAAGGGGAACCCCAATAGCACTCGCTATACAACTCAGCCCCTTAATAGTCCAATACTCAAGAGGAACATTATACAGCCTAACCCATACTGGAACTCTGACCAAATCATCTTTCAAAAATTGCATGTTCGTTACCAATGTTTAAGCACCAAAGGTCTGTTTGCTATATGCCATGGGGCTCTTTCCAAAACATTAGTGGTGCGATCAACAGAATCAAAAGTGAAAAGGTAGAAACCATTTTTCGAAGATAAAACTTCTGATAGACCATAGGAGTCCCATATCCTTTTCGCAATCGAATCAACAACAGGATATGGTAATTTCTGACCCACAAAATGACCAACGAGGGTGGATTTCCAAAGTTCACAGCCATCATCAAACACATCACGCGGAGGAGCTACTGTTATACGACCATCAATTATAGTGGGGGGTTCAAAATGCAGATTGCGAACTGGATTAAAATCAATGTTCTTACTACCCTCCTTGACATCAACAATAGAACCCTTCACAGCATTTAAAAAATTCAATTTGGTCTTAAGGTTTAGTTGTTCTTGTTGCTGAGACCCTACCTTCAATTCATCAACTTCAGAACCCAGCACATGATTCATTTCTGAAACAAAATCAGGAGCCTGGAGAGTAGAGGATTTCTCTATGCTAGCTTCAGAATCAGCTTGATGATCACTAGGAAACTGAGAAACCTTCATACGATGACTATTCAACATATCTTTTAGCTCTAATCTTAAGGGATGTCCAGACTTAACTTCATTGTGTTGTTTAATGTTACAGCTAACCATTGGAACAGATTCCACACTAGAACATAAAGACATTATGGCAATAGACAAATACTAGAGAGAGCAAAGCTCTAATAATAGATTATCATGTTTATAGCTGGTATTGGAAGTCCAGAAAGAAAACCCACTGAAAAAGATGCAGTTACTCACCTTATCTCAAAGAATTACGAGGCCAGTATCTCTCAGTTCATTGATTGAAACGATGATCCCTTCGGTCAAGATGTAGAGCATGTTCTCTTTAATCTTTCTATCTAATCCTTGTTAATCATAGGCGTAACAACCCTAAGCCATCCCCTTGAGGTTTCCTTCTCCATTTCGTCTTGAAATCTAAAAGAAACAAGTAAGGAAATGATGTTGTTTTTACCTTACAATTTTAAGTAGCCTTAGGGAAGGTTTTAGTAGTTTGTTCCTCTTTTCTCTTGGTTTCTTCCTTATGTTTGTTCTAGTTGGCCCTTTAGGCTTCTTCTTCTTCCATGTTTTTGGTTTTCTCTCCTTGTTCTAACTCTCCATTCACTCAAACACTCAAGACATGTAGCTGGATTTAGGTTGTCCTAATACTATCTTTTTGGGAAGGGGTGGTTGTTGCTGCAGCTAAGGTTGCTGGTTTTAGGGGAGAGGAAAAGTCATCTATTTTTCCTCTCCTGTATTTATACCCCTTTTAAATGAGATGAGGGTGTTTAGGTGCTGGTCATCGCTGTTCTTATTCCTCTTTTGGGTTATCTTAAGGCTTGTTACCACCCCACAATTCTCATTTAGGATAGGCTAGTTTTCCTCCCCTAATTTCCATATAGAATAGGTCGGTATGTTTCCTTATTCTTTCCTAGCATATGTTGTCCTAATACTATCTTTTTATTGGGTTTTACATTGCCTCACCAAGCATAATACCTACAATGCTGCCAGACATGGGTGGTTTGTTACCATAGGATTGCTGCCTTGCGTTACAGGCAATACATCGACAACCTTTTTGCCACTAATGGTGGTGGGCAGTGAGCCCACTTCCAGTTGCAGCATGAAGAAGAAGAACTACTATTCTACCCCTATGTCTTATGTATAATCATAATTTTTATGTGATTAGAAAATCATAGAAAGGAAAGATGTAAAGATAGAACAAGTACAAACTAAAAAGAATCTTCTAGATCCTTTTACTAAGCCACTATCCTTGTAAAAACATTATTGTTAAGTAGAGCGATATGATATTTAATACATGAGTAATTGACTTTAGTGTAAGTGGGAGATTGTTAGTGTATATGTCTTGTAGCCAATTAGTTGGCAATATATTTAATTTATTAATAAAAATATATTTATCTTTAATATTCATCAAATATTTGATTAATGAATCTAAAGTGAAGATAAAGTCATTGGGACAAAAATGCTTTGCAAAGAAAATTATAAAGTTATAATTATGTAATTCCTATTACATTAAAGCATTGCTTGTAAATGTTCTTGGTTAATGCTCTATTAAGACAACATCTTAATTATAGTTGTTGATAATAATATATATTATGTTTTTTCTTTTATGAATGGATAGTTGTTCTCATAAGTTAAGATATGAGGGATACCTTGAAATAATATATAGATGCATGTTAGATGACATTTACTCTTAACTGACCTACATGAGAATTCTATATGGAGAAATCACATGTATCTATGGAAAGACTCACGTGACAGTTGTGTAAGTGATCCTTATACTTGAGATCACTAAGTTATCTTATATAAAAAATGTTATGCTTTGATCTTACTACACGTTGTCCTAATCAAGAGTAAAAAATAAGCAAATATTGGGTATAACAAGAACTATATGAAGGTATTTGAGTAATCAAGAGAGGATTCATCATCGTAGATGAATTATAAAAAAAAATGTTTCATTGCTTGTAAATTCTTGCACAAAGTGGAATGAGATTTGGAAAGAGTTTCAAATCTGATTAAAAAAATCAATGACTATGTTATTGATAACAAACATGATTTGCCATAGTGGACACACTACATGCTATAATATCTAAATATGAACATTGTTGATGAAGAGATAATAATTACATTAAGAAATTAATCACTAAATGATTAAGTCAAATCACTTATGATTTTTTTAATATTTAGGGGATCATGATAGGTTGGTAGACCAATACTTAATCTTCAAATATAAATAAATCAATTGTTGAATTGACAATAAATTAATTTGTTTAATTTATTTAATCCTATTTTTATTTAGAATTGTGATTTATATTTAGACCAACTTATTAGGGAACCTAATGGGTTACACATATAAGAACCATTAGTCAGAAATTAAAATGGGATGATTAATCATGTGTGACTTGATTGCAAATAAGTTTTAAAAATAGAGGATTAAAATGTAATTATATAGGGAATTACAATTCTAGACATATAAAAATTAAGTAGGGAATTGATGGAATAAATTTCTAAAATTGTCATGAAATAGTATATGTGATATTATTCAGGGGACAAATTGATATTTCGTTGTTTATAGGATTTTTCAGGTTTCTTTATAAATAGAATGTAATACCTCGTATTTGTTGTATAGAAACTACATAAGTTTCAAAATAATTGAACAACACAAAAGAAAAGAAATAGTATTCAAAGACATAACAATCTCTTTCTCTTAAAAAGGTGTAGGAAATTTTTCACTAATGGTTCATGTGAATTACTGTTAGATACTGAACACTTGAATGACTTGTGTTTTGTGACAACTTAGCCTTAAAACAATTATTTAAAGCCACAAAAAACATTTCATCTTTATATAATATTCGTATAAACCCCCTAAATCCATTTGCTAAATCCTTAAAACTCCCAAAAGAATTTTAAATTTATTATTTTCACTGAATGTTTCAAGAAACTCAACATGTTGTTTTGGGCTATATAACTCATTAATATTTAACTTCTAGGTTTTTTTTAATTGTGAACCATACAAAACCCAAGTCTCAAGCGACATGAGATGGTTATTTGTCTTCATTTATGCCGCAAATGTTTTTTCATAAATATATTAATTAATTTATACATGGATGAAGAACTTAAAGTTTGATGAGGGGAGTTTCACTAGTCACCAACTCTGAAGCTGGTAATTAAAAGAGAAAAAAGAAAGAGGAGTGACGGCTCTTTGATTTTGATATGTCAAACTTAGATCCAACAAGTGAGTTGGACCTGGCAGTAGCCAAATTTGGTAGGGCAGCTGCAAAATGTTATAAATTTATTTGTTTTAATGTTTTAAAAGTATTTTTTTAAAAAAATAAAAATTTTTATTTTTTTATTTATTTTAAATTAATATATTTTTAATGTTTTCAAATTATTTTAATATGTTAATGTAAAAAATATTTTTAAAAAAATAAAAAAATATTATTAATATATATTTTAACATAAAAAATTATTTAAAAATAATCACAAAATAATAAAATTGGTTTTGAACCATCGACTCTGGTCTTGTCAAACAAACATGAAATTTGAAGTTCACGGATGTTGTTGGCTCATCTCAAACCTTGAGTTTCTGTCAGATTTTGGAGATCGAGTATAATCAGGTTTAAACTAAGAACAGAGGCATCAATAACATTCATTTTATATGTTTTCCAGATTGTGACCTTGCTTGATTTCCTTTCTTCAATTGAAATCTATCTTTCTGACCTGAATCTTAATCTTTATGTGCAACATCTAAATTCCCATAATCATGCGGACCGTGGGTCAGTATTACATTGGGATTTTGTGCCTCAAATTTTGGAATTCGATTGCCCTCTCATTTCTTTCATACTAATCTCCTGCGGTCACATTCATTTATTCTTTGGTTGGGGTTAAAAGGAAACTTTTATTGGCGTTTGGGGCTGCATACTTTTGAGAACATTGAGATTACGCAAGTGTGTGTAATTAGCCAAATATGGCTTCTGATCTCCAAGTTCTCTATATTCAATGCTTCAAACATACTTAATCTTCTTTTCCTCTTTGTTGCAATTCTGGGATTGTTCTTTGTTAATATCCTGATAGTATTCTTTTCTTTTGAGTTTATAGGTAAAGCGATTGTAATCATGGGTGTCAGTGGCGCTGGGAAATCGTAAGTTCTATCCTCATGTATCTTTTTGTTGTTATCAGTTCTAAGAAATCATAAAAGCTTTGAACCTCAACCACAATGTTTTTACGTTTCCCCTTCATCTTATCTCATACATCCTTGAATTAAAATCCTCCGTATTGTCTTGTCCACTGTTTCATTGAATCAACCTCAATCCTTGTGGGAAAAACAAGAAACAAAATGTCTAGGCTTCTAAGTTTTACAATTTCTTCCCTTTTGTATCTGAGATAGCTACATGTAAAGTGATTCTAATTTCTTTATTTCGGTAATATCCTCAACAAAGCTAGCTGCCCACCCTTGAAGATTCATATCCATCTTTATTGTTCTCAAAGCATTATAAAGTGGCTAATGTGTTTAAAGTCATCATTGCGGCTGTGATTGTGTTCCCAGTTATGGTTATGGTGTTCCTTTTTAAGGGAGAATCTACTTAGAGCTATCAACAGTTCAAATACATAGTAGCTGAGTAAGAAAGCAAATGTTCAACAACAAAGAAATATTCTTACACTCAGAAAAGATTGTTTTGTAGGACCAGGCGGGATAACAAGTTTAGGATTAAGAGACTGTAAACCATAGGATAATTTAGAGTTTAAGATGAGAAAATAATGGACTACTAGTCTCACACCAGTAGGTTCAACTATTCAAGGAATCATTCCTTGTTAGAAAGCCTCACACTTTCAACAACATAAACCAAACCACACTGCTGAATTGTTAGTGACTTTATTGGGTGCTGGAAAAAGAAGATATAAAGCTAAAGTTGCCAATTACCTAACCTGTATAACGATAAATCATAACCACCCAAACGCATTAATACAGATCGTGCAAGTGGATGCAAATAAAATAAAGACTTTAAAAAAACCATAAAATAGACCCACAAAATAATAAAATTTGGAAGCGGAGGCTGCTATTAAGAGTGCCTTGATAGAATAGCGTGAACAGTAACAACCCACCACACTTAACTCCCAAGTAGAGCCAGCTTCACCATTATCTCACCAATTCAACGATTGATGCTTATAAATCTGTCTCTTTTGATCTCTTCTGTAAAGCTTAAGCTGATTTCCATCATCTTTATTGGCTTGGTGAAACTGGATCTTGTCGAGTGATCAACTCTAGATATTGCTAGTACAAATCTGAATTTAACAATTCATTATTTCCCTGTCCATATCATATACTTTTGTTCCTTGTTCTCTTGCATTTTATATTCTTACCTACTTGGCATATCTTTCATTTTCTTGATCATGTGCTGTATAGTGTAAGTTCGAACTCCCATACAAGTTGAAATCGCGAACTCTTGCTAAAACTAAAAATCCTCTGACTGGAAAAATATCCTCTTCTCCCGTACTTAACCTGTGCTTCAAACCCTTTATTTAACAAAAAAAACGTCTGTACTTCAACAGTACAATAGGTGAGCTTCTGGCCAAAGCTTTGGACTGTAGTTTTCTGGATGCTGATGATTTTCACCCTCAATCAAACAAAGGTACCTATAAACTAATTCGGTATTTTTTATATAACTACTCAATGCATTGTTGTTTGCATTGTTGGAGCGATTAGATAAAAGAGCTGCAGAAGGGAAGCCTTTCATGCCGGCAAAGCTGTTGCAATCTCAGTTGGAGTTGCTTCAGATAGATGATTCTGAAGCAATATGTAAAGTTGATGCTACTCTAAATCCTCAAGCACTTGTAAATGCCATAAAAACTTTGATTTTCGGACCAAGAAAACCAATTGCATTATAAGTGCAGAGTGAATTCAAGATCAGCCACTTCAAACTTGCTTCGTGATAAGAAAAACCCAACTTGGTTCCATTAAAGATCATGTGGCCGTACAGATTTGTAGATTTAATAATCCAAGGAATTGATTAGAAACTTCTATGTTTTGTTATATTAAATCATTGACAAGCCACGGAACTGGTTCTGTGTCGTTTGATCGTATTTTTTATGTTTCCAATCGGCTAATCCATGATTGATAAAACTGTTTAATAGCTTGCAAAGAGATGGTGAGATGATTTAAGATGAAATTGTGCACCTCATACGAAATTTTGAACAAAGAGCAAAGGAACAAGCCTATTGAATAGGAGCTGTTAGAAGCTGCCATGAGGCCACAGCTGTTTCCAACTCTATCTCAACAGCGTTGTCGTGCCTACTTGGAAGACAGACGTGGGTTCGTTGTGCTTTTAACTTTGAATTGTCTATATTTCTCAAACCAGTACTTGGTCAAGGAATGTTTGATATGGAAATATTAAAGAAAAAAAATTGATAGCTTTCGAATAAAAGTAAGGTAAGAAAATATGAAGCTGATTGTTGTGAGTGGTGTTCATTTTCTTAAGTCAAATTTTTATTTTTAAAGCATTGCAACCTGTTTATACCAAAAATAATATATTCCTTGTCTAACTTACATAGTTTGATAGCTTTCGAATATATTGTGTGATTACTCTAATATATATATATATATATATATATTGTAAGGTAGAATGACAAGTTGAAATAAATTATCAACTAGAAGATGAAGATTCACAATATCAATCAACAAAGTCATGAATAGGACAGACACAATAAGATAGATGTTGCAGTGTAATAAAAACACATATTGTGAGTGAATAAGAAATACAAATTATACTAAAATTAAGATTATATACTCCTTATTTAACTTAAATAGTTTGTATAAAATTAAAATTTTAAATTTATATGAAATAACATTACAAAAGGCCATCTAACAAATATAAAGGATGTTCAACCTCACACATATATATAAAATTTATTCATAAGCTTTCTTTCTTTAGTTTATTGTAGTTTATAACTTCTGTTTATTGCTTTTCTTTACAATTTATTTTTACCTTCATCATTCTTTTTTATTGCTTTTCTAGTTTGTCATCCTTGTCTTATCTTAACATGTTAAAGTGAAGTTAAAAATTCAAAACTTAGCTTTATTTGTGAGGCCAATACTTACTTGTACTTGGAATTAAGTTTTTAATTATAATTTTTTTTATTGGAAAAAAAATTATATGTAGAATATTAATTAAAGAATCAACAATCAATCAACATATTGATTATCTTACAAATCAATAGATTTAGATGCCAGGTAAAAGGAAATATAAACACAATTATAAATTAATGATGCCAAAAAATCGAACTAGAAAAAATTATGGTTCGTAAGTTGACGAGGCATAAATGCATTAAAATTTTAAAATTTTCCCATCAACAATGATCCATACAATTCAAAATCAATCAAAACCTATCTAATGACATGAAGAATACCTTATTCTTAAAAAAACATCAATCACACACGAAAAGATCTTCCAAAGCTTATGTTATAGTAAACCTACAACCTATTTAATTATCCACCCATTAGCGGTGTTTACACAAGAATGAATGTGTTTATAGAAAAAAAATAAACATTTATATATTAACTAAGTAAGAACAATAATTGTTCGCTAACAAACATGGACAAGAAGGATACACTTGACCACATCTAAGAAGAGTGCAAATTGTCCAAGAAAAGATAGGACGTGATTCACCAGAGAAATCAGGAGTCAATGTCATGATGTGCATGACATTAAATGGCAGAGCTGTCTTTTAGAAATGGAGAGTGTTTTGGGTTAATCATAAAGTTATGATTAAAATGAGTCACCACTTAGTATCATGGTCATTGAAAAACTTTTGATCTATGAGAGTTTGGGTAAGGGGACTAGTTATACAACGGGAAGATATATCACTCTGAGTATACCCTACCTATAGTAAGCTGCATCGTTGATTGGATATTAATCTAAGACATGTTTTTATCCGTGGGTCTCATCTAAGATTCAAGACAGATCTTTTTTCATGAGAAAATCTCTATCTTATCGTTTTAAATCCTAACCATTATAAAGCCTAAGTTTTAGCAATGCATTTATTTTCTATTTTATATCTTTAATACTTGAAGGTATACTTTATAGTGTAATTTTATACTTTCAAATATTAAAGTCTACAACTAAATGCTAATGCTCTAAATATTACTTAAGCAAATTAATTGTTGAGGGATTTTTGGTATTTTTACCACATCCTAATGGATAATTATAAGGTGGTTACAATATTTATTTTGCAAGATAAAATGCAATTTTTTAAAATATACATGAAAAACCTTTAGAATTTGTCCTTATGCATAAAAAAAATCATATTTGTTTTGTGTTTTTGATATAAGGAATTGTCTTTGAACTTTTTAGATTGTTTTTTGAAATTTAAGAGAAAATCAGGTTTTTTTAATACTGAGTTTGTATTTTATAGTATAAGTCTACAATCCAATGAAATTCTTGAAAAAAAAAATATTTTTTAATTTTCTGATTTTTTTTTTTGAACTTCTTTTTAGAAACATTAGGTATTTTTAATATCGGGTCCGTATTTATAATGTAAGTCTACAATCTGATATCAAGCAAAATTACTAGAAAAGCATACGAGCGACTCACAAATAATTTTGAAATGATCTCTAAATTTTTTTAGATTTTTTTTTTGAAATTTTTAAAAGTTTGTCTGGCTAGACACACAAATATAAACAAATTGAAAGCTAAAAGGAAAGGCTTAGGGTGTGTTTAGCAAAAACGCTTCTAGGAGCCAAACTAGGCCTTATTTCTTGAGAAAAAATGGGGCGAGCCAAACACACTCTTAACTTTTGGGTTGGGCTTGGCCCAAACTATATGAGACAGGACTATTAGGCCTAAGGAATGCACACAAGTTGGGCTAAGGCCCTGCCCAACCTGATTTTTTATTAAGCTAGCAGCTAGTCCAACAAACCTTCTTCTCTCTCTCTCTGTTTTTTTTTTTTTAAATAAACAAGGGCTGGATTGAGCCTAGACATAGGATGGGCTTGAGTCCAACCCATTTTGATGGCAAGAATACTAGCAAACATGGTTGTCATACTATGTTGAAGCCATACAAAAAATACAATGTAATGAATTAGGAGGAGGAAAAAGCTTACCTAGGCGAGAGGTGGTTATTGGTTGGTGGCACAATAAGTTCTAGTCGCCTATGGTAGTTGTTGGAGGAGGAGAAACATTGCTAGTTCGACAATTGGAAAAAAAAGATGATTTGTAGTACCCCCCACCTCCTTTTTCTCCCTTTGTTTTGCACAAATTTCATCATAATTATAGGGGATGAAAAAGGGACATCTGATCTTTATTGGACATGAATTTTGACCCTTGATTCAAACAGGAAGGATCCTATCTTTATTGGGCATGAATATAGTTGAATGGTAATAATAATAATAATAATAATAATAATCTTTAAATCAAGTTTATATTTTTTATTATTTCAATAATAATAATAGTGGTGGTGGTGGTTATGATATAGTAATGATGATAATAGTCGTGTGGTAGTGGTGGTGATGGTGATGGTAGTAGTAGTGATAATAATAATAATAATAATAATAATAATAATATATTGAAACTGATAAAAAAAACAACTAAAAAGGAAAGGGGTTTCCTTATAGTTATATGGACAATCCAATATTCACTACAATAGTCAAGTGAAGTCTATGGCCTTTAAAAAAAAAAAAACACTTGCCTTGGAGCTAGGGGTGTTTTTGTATTTTCATATGGTTTATTAGACAAAAATACTCCCAAAGATAAAAAAATCAACACAGCAATGGTATCTTAGTATTTTTATTAAACAACCAAATTACACATGCGCCCTTGAATCCACGAAATGTAAGTAATTGAAGTCAGGGATATTAGGGTCTTTTACCATTTTGAAATATATAAAAAAAAACTATTGGCATGTTGGGGCCACCACGTGCTTTAGGCGGTGTGTGTGGTGGTATTTGATGTAAGTAAATGTAAGGAATGTTTAGTCAGTTTAGCTTTAGGATTTTCACTAGATCTCCACTTCAAATCATAAATCATAGAAACAGTAGGGTGGCCATCTTAGGTTGATAGAGAATTACACTCCGTAATGTAGATGAAGACCATATTGAATCGAAAGCCTTGGAATGATCAGATTTTCATCAAATGACCATAATGATCACATTTCATATGGACCACATTCTCTCTCTTTGATAGTGGATAGAAATATCAAAGGCTTATATAGTTAAACAACACATTTTAGAAAATTTACAAAAAATAGATTCCAATTGATTGTATGGACAAAATGAATCATTCCTAAGTTTTAATGTTATAGGAATTTTTCATATCAAATTAAAGTTATATGGACTCTTTAGATGCAATATTAATTTTAAAATGTTTAAACTTAATTTTATGTAATCTAAGTCTTTATAGAATTTAATTTGGCATTAAAATTTTTTTTGTTAAAAAATAGTTTTATTGCCAAAAGTTGTACATAATGAAAAGTAATGCCTTGTGAGAAATTATTTTATCAAATATTTTGGTATTATCACCTAAATTATTTTTCAATAGATAACATAAAATTTATCAAATGAGCTCTTGCATTTTTTATCACTAAAAAGTTTCTTACCCATTTTTTTTTAACCAAGTGATAAACTTTTAATTTTTTTAAAAATTGTACTTTATGCAATATTAATTTGAAAATGTTTAAACTTAATTTTATGTAATCTAAGTCTTTATAGAATTTAATTTGGCATTTAAATTTTTTTTTGTTAAAAAATAGTTTTATTGCCAAAACTTGTACGTAATGAAAAGTAATGCTTTATGAGAAATTCTTTTATCAAATATTTTGGTATTATCACTCAAATTCTTTTTCAATGGATAACATAAAGTTTATCAAATGAGCTCTTGCATTTTTTATCTCTAAAAAGTTTGTTATCCATTTTTTTTTAACCAAGTGATAAACTTTTAATTTTTTAAAAATTGTACTTTAGTTATTTTAAACTCAAGAGCTAACTTTTCTTAAGTGATTAATTTATTTTACATTCAAGCTCCTGTATTCTCTTTAAAAAAAAGGTGTTATAACCATTCATAATAGATGAAAGAACACTCTAAAAGTTCATAAACAATTAAGTGAAGATTTTTTTTTAATTTATAAATACGACTTATTCACTCCATGTGAACCAACTTACATCTTACAACACTTATAAATTTGCTTATCTAAAATATTTCATTACTTTCATAATCTTCTAAAAGTTTTAAGCTTTTCTTATATCAAATCATAAGTTAACTTTCTTGAGCATAAACAAATCATATTTTAAATAATCCCTCTCTTATGGATGTAAGGATTCATTCTCTGGATGGAATTGCTCCTAGTTATATTTTATGGTTTTCTTTGTCTTGTCACTCGTTATATCATGACCAAATTTCAATGTTAGGTTCATGTTCATCATGCTTCCCTAGTACGATTGTACGGGGATATCTTAAAGATGGTTCTAGCTAATATGTTTAAGTTGGATGATTAACCTGTTGGTTTTAAAAATATCCTTCATCATATAGAAAAATGAACCTTAAAAGTTCATCTTAAGGCATGCAAGGTGCAAAAAGTATAGACTACGAGAATCTACATTGGTTAATAATGCATATAAAATCAATTACATATTACAAATTATTCAACACAAATAAATTAATTAGGACAAATGCAACATATACACTTATACAACAATTACACATTGCAAATTCATCTAAGCAAGTGAATTAATGCATTGAGGTTCTAATTTGACCTTTGGGAGTGGATGGACAAAAGATGTTGGATCAAAGGGAGGCAATGCCAGCTTATAGTGGTCACTCGTAGAAGCAAGACTAGAGTTTTGAGATAACGACATGTGGTGGTCACTCGTTGTGTTTAGATTTATACAAAACAACAACAAAAACGATGAAAAAAACTATAAGATCCTTGAATAAAAAGGGGTTTCAAATTATGGCTACTGTTAGGTGTATTTGAGGCTTTTTATGGGTTTATTGTTTGATCCAAGTTGAAGGGCTAGATTTTTTATGAAGGTTCAATCGGATTCAAGGGATAAGGCAAATGATTTGGGTGGGTTTATTAGGTTTGGTCTATTGGATTTATGGTTGTGACACTATAGTGGATAAGAGGAAAAAGAAATATGTTGATTTGAGTTTGTGGGGCTGATTTGGTGGCACTGCCATAAGTGCATTTGATTGGAAGTAGTAGGGGTTGTTGCTACTGACATGGTGGTTGATTTTGGTCAGAATCCGGTAATGCTACTAACATGTTGTTTCTATTTTTATTTTTTGTTGGGTGGTAGGGTTGTCCTCATGTAGTTTTTGTTTCTTTGCTTTTGCTTTTTTCTTTTTCTAAGGTTAAGTTTCTATGTGTTTTTTTTTCTCTATTTATATTGTCTTGCCTCTCAAAAAAAAAAAAGCCCAAACTCAAAATGATACCAAACCTTTATATTATTTCCTTCTTGAACTGGGAACTCTTTACAATTTTTTATTTCTTTATTTTTTCTTGATTCTTTAGTTCACAATCATGTTAATCCTCTGTTTTCTTTATTGCCTCTAATTTCATTCCTTCAATTTTATTTTCATTATTATCCATTATTATTTTATTTTATTTTTCAAACTTGCCATCTAAAATAAAATAAAATAAAAGTGTAGAAAGTTATTAAATGATGGAAATTGACTTGATTTTATTGAAAATATATAATATTTTTATATTTTTTAAAATACATGGAAAAACATTTTGGACAACCTTAGCAATGTCAGGAAAATGCCATTATTCATTTATGTTTTGCCAATGACCTTATGATTTTATGTCAAGTAGATATGGAATTGCTAGGGATTGTAAGGTCTTTGATGATTTTGCTAGGTTGTCTAGGCTGGTCACAAATCTGGCAAAAAGCCAGGCTTTCTTATTAGGTGTTGATGATGAGCTTGGAGCTTCTTTGCAGATTCTTTTGGTTTTTAAGTTGGGTTATTTGTCGATCATATATCTAAGAGTCTCTTTGATCTCTATTGGACTAAAACATAATGATTGCATGTCTTTGGTTGGGTGAATTCTCTCAAGGATTAAGTTGTGGACTTTAACTTCTCTTACTTATGTTGAACATCTTCAACTGATCAAATTTGTTCTCTTTTTGATCCAAGTATACTGGTGTTTTATGATTATTCTACCTTGTTCTATTATCATGAGAATTGAGGGCATTTTAGTTGTCTTTCTCTGTAAGGGTTATTCTATTTTTTTTAATTCTGTGGCTAAGGTAGCTATTCTCAAGCATGTTTGGTGTGATATCCCACATTGGAAGCGAGCGTCCAAAGCCAGGGCCTTATATGAGCATGATCACCTTGACTAGTAAGACGTATTTTAGGGTCATACGTGGCTGCCAAAAACAAAACCATGAGGGGGACCTAGGTGGAAGCCCTGGATTTAGGTGGACTGGGAGGCCCAAAGAGGACAATATCTTGCTAGTGAGGTGGGGTGTTACATTTGGAGACTACTTTCAGACATGTTATTAGTTTGGTCAAATTAAGTGCATAATATTTTGCTCAAGGGTTGTTCTTTCTAGCACGTTAGACCTCTTTCAGTATCTTCTTGGGCATGGAGGAAGATTTTTTTCAGTAGAGATCAGTGTAAAGAGATGTTTGTTTAATGTATTGATGATGAGGCTATTACCTCTTTGTGATTAGACTACTAGTTGTTAGATGGGCAACAATTATATGACCTATTGCTTTTCAAGGTGCTATACTTTTCAAGGATGATCTAAGATACAAAGATGTCAAATTTTAGGGTTCTTAAGCCTTTCCTCTTGGTAACCACCTTCTAGCCAATATGGGACTCCATTCACATCCATCCCTGGATCAACTCTCTAGCTCATTATATCTGGAAAGGTTACTTGACATGACCAAAAGATTGATGTCTTCTCCCAAGTGCAGGAGTGTCGAAGTAATAAATAACCCAGCAAGACCGGGGTCGAACCACAGAGAGGTTAATTGTATAAATTATAAATAATAATACAACAACAACAAGTAATAGTAATAGTAATAGTAATAGTAATAGTAATACTCAGTACGTGGCATTGTTATACCTGAGAATGATAAAAAAGATCGGGTCACAGGTTTCCAGTCTATATACTGAGTTTATGAAAAGATATATTATATAATATAAATAGATTTCTGATGCGAATGAACAAGGCAAGACCAACAATGTCAGGATCCTTGATCAAACACAGAGCATATTTAATGTACATAAAATATAACAAGAATGTAAATAATAATAGTAGTAGTAGTAGTACTAGTAATAGTAGTAGTAGTAGTAAAAGAAGAGGAAGAAATTAATGAGAACTTTGAGATGAAAGATTATTGTAAGGATTAAACAATAATAAAAACAAATGTCAAGGTTAGAGGATCCACTAATAGTATTTCAAACAAGTATAGTATAAACTCTTATTATTCAATTTGAAAACCACACACGAAGGAGGTTCCAATCGAATGATTTGTCATAAATTATTTTATTTACGTAACACCAACCTTTTAAATATTATCAGAAATTCATGATGCTAACTTATGTTAACAACAAATCAAGTTCCTTTCATAGCACAGGTGTAGGTAATACCATACGGTTGGGCTATAAGAGTGCCAAGCATTTGTTGTACCAAATATTATAGAACACAAATCTAGATTAACCATTTAACAAGCAAGGTATTAAGAAATAGTAAAATAAAAAGATAAGACATGTTAATATTAAACATTAAGGTCCATGTTGAGTTTACACTACACTTATTCTTACACTATTAGTGTAACCTTTTCACCTTGAAATAATAAACTTAGCTAAACATAATGAAGAAGAGAAACATAAATAAACAAAAAAAAAAACATAAATAAGATACAAGTTAACTAAGGAAAGGAAAGGAAATGAAAAGCATAAACAAGATATTAATGAAAGCAAAACTTAAGAATTACAAAAAAAAAAATATAAAGAGAGAAATAAAAAGCATGATCTTGATCTGAACAACCCAGCCCCTAAATGCATGGCAAATGCCTCCTTTTATAGGCCAAAATTTGAAATTATTGATTTGATGACTAATTATTGAGTGGGTGGCAAACTCTTGACTTGGTGAAAATCCTTATCCTTTTGTCTAAATAAAATGAAATTGCTAGCATCAGAACTGAGATCTTTTAAAAACATGAAAGTTGTAGGAAATTGTCTCAACTTTCTAGAAAAAAAAAATGGAGGTCATTTGGACTTCTAGAACTCCAGATATTGGCCAAACACTTAATAGTGTTCGGGCTGCAGGACAGATTCAGGCTTCTCTGTTGTTGCTATAATTTGGACTTGGAAACAACCTTCTTAGATCTTTGTGTTCACATGAAAGTTGTAGGTCTATGTCTTACTGAATCTGTGTAAAAATATGAGATCATTTGGACATTTAGAACTTGAGATGTAACCCAATTATCGAATAGTGTTCTAGTTTAGACTACAACAACATCTCTTTTCTAAGTTTGGCCCTCTCTTTGTCCTTTCAATTTCAATACTTGAATTCATCAATCAATCCTTTCATTTATGTGATAGACCTGCTTTAGTTAAGGAGTTATTGATACTTCAAGTGCAAAATGATGAAATAAAACCTTGATAAATATGCACTTTTAAGTACTAATCACACCCCCCAACCAGCTTATTACTAGTCCCTAGTAATCAAAGCGTTAAAATAGAAAGAAAAAAAAACATTTTGCAAGTTCCATAAAGCAAGGCATTCATCATTCAACTTTTATTAATCTATCCAGATAAACAAACTCTCATTAAATTCATATATCTGCTCAATATCTCTTAAACAAGATATTACTAAACCTTTTTTTTGTGCTTAAAATATCAACATATAGTTATGGGGCTTTACCTGGAAGAAAAATAAATTTTTGCTCTAATGTTTAAGGTTAACTTCCTTGGGTTAGGATTATTATATATATAACTTAAAACACAGTGCATCTTTAACCCATGTAATGAGCTTTTGACTAATGACTCCCAAACCAGTTGGTCTTAGGGCATTAGATGTTGAGACACCCCTACGAGCTTAGTAACTCGGGTTACAGATACTGATATGTAGATAGTACAATGTTTAATTCCCTTAAGCTTTTCTCCACAACCCGTGTAACAAGTGTTGGGCCAATAGCTCCCAAGTCAGTTAACTTTAGGGTATTAAGTGTTAAAACATCCCTTCGGGCTTAATTGCTTAGGTTAGGGAGGCTACGAAACCAAACTTATCTACCTTTTATTATTATTATTATTATTATTATTTGCAAATTATGTACTATCCCTTTCCCTTTGTTGTTACCTTTAACAAAAGAACATAAATAATGTAATAATCCAATGTGCAACCCACAATCATATGTTAAAAGTGTGTGTGTGTGAAAATGAAGATCTAAAAATACTTGTTAAATGAGCATATGAGCAGAATCAAGTGCTAACAAAATGAGAGTTTGTAAACCTGAGTATTTCAAGAAGTATTCTGATAGACCTTGTTAAGAATGTTTACTAAGATGCGTCTCAAGAATCACTTTAACAAAAAAACTCATTTTACTCTACCATCCTAGTAACAACAGTTTTGCAAATAGTTTATGAAATAGAAAACACATTTTTTTTTTTTAATATATCAACTACTACCCTTTCCCCCTAACCAAAATGAGACATTGTCCTCAATGTCTTAAGGTAGAAAGATAGATTATAGAAGACATCACCTGAAATAGTGAACACTGACAAATCTAAAACACACTTAAACAAATATAAGAAACAACAAAACACAATAATAAAACCAAAAGACGAACGTAGGCTCAAATCCAATCTAATCTTTTTACGACTTTCCTTAGTTGACCAATTTATGCGACTCATGAAGGGATTAATTACAGGGATGAAAGATTGTAGTTGGTCAATCAATTGTTCAGCAGTAGCAGCAGAGATTATGATTTGTCGTGCTGAAGATGTTAGAAATTCCTGTTCCAAAACATGATCAAGAAAAGATAACAACTCATCATAAAAACCATTAACATTTAACAAACCTATAGGTTTATGGTGAATGTGCAGTTGGGCCCAAGAGAAAATATGAAAGATCTCTTCCAATGTGCCCAGACCACCTGGTAAGGCAATGAAGGCATCAGCATGGTTAAACATTGCATTCAGTCAATCAGACATTGTGGGGACCTGCAATTCCTCTCCAATTGTTTTTCCAATGATGTCCTCTTATGCTAAAGCTTTGGAGACTACCCCTACAACTTGACTCTCTCCTAAAAATACAGCTATTGACACTCCCCCCATTAACCCAAGGCTGCCTCCTCCATACACTAAATGAATCTTTCGCTCAGCTAGTACCTGACCAAGATGATTTGCTGATTCTAAAAACTTTTTTTCTTTCCCAGGACTGGATCCTCCGAAAACACAAATATTGTTTATGTGATGACTTCAGGGACCTGTCATTTCTACACACTTCTATATTTGAGGAATGTATGGGTTGAGTAGAAATGAAGGGAAGGAAGAGAAGAATTTATAGATGAGAAATTGAAAATGCAATCATAGCACCTATATGTAGGTCAGCCGTAGTCTCTCTTTATTTATTTATTTATTTTGAAAAAACATGTGTATGTACAGGTAGTTGTGATTGTGGCTCACATCTTTCCTTGGTTTTACGTCCAAGAACGGCTTAAATGCCCTCTATGGGTCGGGGATAGGCTTCCCATCCAGTTTTCTTAAAAACTGGCAAACAAGGTCTTTTTTAGTTAGATTCCCAAGACTAAGTCGAGCATGTTCTTTATGGAATTGTGGCCATAAATCATGAATTGCACGACGCACATCTCCACTAGGGTGCATCTCAAGAGTCAATAGAAGATTATCTAAAGACCCTTTACTCAGGCCATCCTTAATGAATTGTATTTTATCTTCACGGTTTACAAATACCATTCCTAAAGAACGACATGTGGCATTACAAGTCCATCTAGCACATCTGTGACAGACTTTCAATCGTTTTGCATGACATTTCTTTGTAAAAGTGCTTTTACTTGTTCTAGGCATGTCTAAAATGAAAGAATTGGAGGACTCACCTTATAATCAGACCTTTGCTTCAATTAGCCAACGAATATCTTCAGGAATTCCATGGTTCATTAACAACCTCAATCTTTCACACCTAGCATGGTAAATTTTTGTAATCGCATTTTGAGGCAAAGCGGGAAAATACTTTTTTAATTTTTCAAGAGTGGTGTCCATTTTCAAATGAGAATTGGAGGAGAGATTCAGAGAAAGGAGAAAGAGCAAAGAATTGCACAAATATATACACAGATATCAGTTATCATGGAAAACTGAAAGAACCGACTTAAGAGTCACGGAGTACCATTATCCGTCATTTGACCGGGGTGAGAGAGACTAGCAAAACAAGTCATACCAAAAAGGAACAAAAAACAAATGTGAGAAAAACAAAATAATCAACCTTTATCTACAAAATCATTCAAACCAATGGATTCATTTTCACTAGGAAACTCATCAAAGTAAGCTTTCAAACGATGTCCATTTACCTTTAAAACATTGTCATTCTTTGGATTCTCAATATCAAGGGCCTCATAAAGATACACATGTTTCAAAATAAATGGACCGCTCCATCTTGATCTTAGTTTTTCAAGAAATAAATGGAGTCGAGAATTATAAAGCAAAATTTTTTTACCAGTATCAACTTTTTGACAATTTTCACAAGTTTTGCAGAATGCATGCATGTCCTTGAACATGGTGGGCCAATAAAATCTATTTTATAAGATTTTTGCAGTCGTTTTTCTTAATGAGAAATGACTCCCACATGCTTCAGAATGACTAAGTTTAATGACACTACTTACCTCATTGTCAGGAATGCATCTTTGAAATTTTTTATCAGGACAATATTTGAATAAGTTAGGGTCATCCCAATAAAAGTTCTTCACTTCGTTCAAAAACTTTTCTTTATCTTCAGTACTCCAATGAGCTGGCAAATCTCCTGAAGCAAGAAAATTTATATTTTTAACAAACCAAGGCATTGAACTAAGAGAAAGTAAGGATTCGTTAGGAGAGTAATTATCGATTGGTGGGGTGTCAAATGTCAAATTTGTTGTCACTCTTGCCAAAAGATCGGCATCAATATTTTTGGTGCCTTTTTCATCTATGATTTCTTCCTGAGACTAAATTATTTGCAAATCTTCAGATTCGTCTAACTCAATTTTACTCAAAGTAGATTCAAGTTGATCATAAACTAATTATTCAATATGATCTACTTCTTGTAAATCATTATCATCTCCAGGTTGTTTGCAAATGTTGAAAATATTCATCTCCAATGTCATGTTTCCAATAGATAACTTCATGAGTGCATTCCTACAATTAATCAATGCATTAAAAGTTGCAAGAAACGGACGTCCTAAAATAACAGGAAATGAATTACATGCTTCAATAGGTTGCGTGTCCAAGACAATAAAATCCACAGGATAAATGAATTTATCGACTTGTACTAACACATCTTCAATTATTCCTCTAGGCATTTTTATAGATCTATCGGCAAGTAAAAGAGTTACAGAAGTTGGTTTTAACTCACTTAGATTGAGACTTTGAAAAACTAAATATGGAAGTAAATTCACACTAGCTCCAAGATCAAGTAAGGCTCTTTCAAGTTTATGTTCTCCAATAAAGCAAGAAATTGTAGGACAACCAGGATCTTTATATTTCAAAGCATTATTGTTCTAAAGAATGGCACTTACTTGTTCAGCTAAAAAGGCTTTCTTTTTCACATTCAGTTTTCTTTTCACAGTGCATAGATCTTTCAAAAATTTAGCATAGGAAGGTACATGTTTAATAGCATCCAACAAAGGTATATTGATCTTACCTATTTGAAAGTTTCAAAGATTTCAGAGTTGTGATTAACTTTCCTTTGTTTGGTCATGGCTTGAGGAAATGGAAGTGCTGGCAGAGAATCAGTCTTTTCTTTACAATGTTCAGATTCAACCCCTTCCTTAACCTCAGAGATTGACTCATCATCTTTCTCACAAGGTTCAAGAGTGGGTTTTTCAATAACCTTACCACTGCAAAGAGTGATGACTGATTTGACTTGATACATATGTTGACTTCCAGAACTACTTCCATTTACATTGTATTGCCCCTTTGGATTTTGCTGTGGTTGAGATGGAAACTTACCTTTCTCTTGGAAACTGAGAGCAAATGTTAACTTTGCAAAAGTATCTTTAAAATCTGTCATGCCTTGAGCAAGTTGAGTGTTGATTGTCTCTTGCTTTTCAATAAATGCATGTAATGTTTCCTCAAGATTTCTTCTAGGAGGTGGAGCATAAGGAGGTGCATATCCATGATAATTTTGGAAATTATGGTGTGCTTGAAACGGTGGCTGTGAAGTTTGTGCATTATTGTTATCACTCTTCCAACTAAAATTTGGATGATTTCTCCAACCAGGATTGTATGTTTGCGAGTATGGGTTATGATTGGGCCTTTGGAAACTTTTTAAAGCATGGGCTTGTTCATGAAGGCATTCCTTGAAAGAAGGCTGGACAGTCATTGGTTGCAAGTTCATTTGTTTCACAGATTTGACACACAATATCTTAAACATATTTTAATTGACCACTCTTTTTCAATTCTAATGCCTCGACTTTTCTAGCTAAAGATGCAAACTTGGATTGGAGGTCATGATCTTCCTTAAGGTTATACATACCTCCACTAGATGTATGAGGTTGGGTTTTACTTGGTGCCTCATAAGTGCCCGTAGTGTCCCAATTTTGCGCATTTTCAGCTAGCAAGTCTAGGTACTCCATTGCTTCATTAGGGTCTTTATCTTCAAAAGTTCCATTACACATCAATTCAACCATTTACCTATCTTTAGGTGTTAATCCTTCATAAAATTATGAAACCAATCTCCATGTTTCAAAACCATGATGAGGACAAGTATTAAGCAAGTCTCGATACCTATCCCAACATTGGTAAAATGTTTCACCTGGTTTTTGAGTGAAAGTGGTGATTTGTCTTTTGAAAGAGTTGGTTATGTGAGATGGAAAAAACTTCTTTAAAAATTGTTGTTGCATTTCATCCCAAACACGAATGGATCCTGACCTAAGATTTTGTAGCCATGTTTTAGCTTTATCTTTTAATGAAAAAGAAAAAAGCTTTAATCTAATGGTATTCATGCTACAATTTAAGTCATTATAGGTGTTACAAACTTCTTCAAATTCTCTCAAATGCAAGTATGGATTTTCTAGATCTAAGCCATGAAAAGAAGGTAAAAGTTGAATAATGCCTGGCTTAAAATTAAAATGGGATGCATCAGGAGGGAAAACTATGCATGAGGGTGCACTTGTTCTTGTGGGATTCATGTGATCTCTAAGTGTCCTAACACGGTTATTCTCATTATGAAGTGACTGGTTATCTTCTTTGATCATATTTTATAAAAATGATGAGGATACCCTACAAAGTCTACCACTTAATGTATGTGATGCGAACCTCGTGATCACGTGGTCACGCAACCCACAATCAAGATTGAGATCTGATCCCGGAAAGCCGAAATAGGTCTGATAGGAGTGTGACACAATGAAAACCTGCCCCAAGGCACCAACACTATTGGAATGAGTAGAATGACGCCACGAAGCCAGTTAATCTTCGATAAGTCAGATTCAGTTCATTCAAGAACTGAAGAATGCAAGAATCACTCTCACACGTTAAAACTGAAAAATTCATAATAATATTCATCCAAGCTGCTGAAATTTCAGCCTACATGAGTTTAAATAGTTCTTGAAAAGTTAACCCTAATGGACCCCTTATATGAACTTATATGAGGTCCACTCAAAACTGTCCCAAAACCCTAAATTGAAAAGCCCATAACCTGATCCAAACAGGCCTTGGACCCTAGCTCAAAACAAAGTTTTAATTAAGCCCAAACATGAAAGAAAATAACAAAAATAACTAATCTGTCATTAAATACCACCAGCTTTTCTTTCTTTGTGTAGCTAGGATGAATAAGGAATCCTTATAAGAAAAGGATTCCGAAACATTAATGAATCACTGCCACACTTGTAGATTATATTGCAGCTCATTAAAGATCCTTGTGGAACTAGGAAATTCCCAAAACGAGCTGCCACATCCTTGTAGGAAAAGAATCCTAACCAAATAGGAAGTCCACAAGTCAAATGGAAGTAAATAACAAAATCTATACAGCCTCCATTGACCAGTATTGTGGTTCCTTCCTGAACTCCGATTGACCTGAATTTCTAACCCAAGGTAGTAAGATATGTATGGAGAGTCCACATAAAATATTAGCCCAATCCAACAGTCGGATTGAGAATTATGACTGTTGCCGTAAACCTGGACTGTAACGCGTTTTACGCCGAAATCTGAATCTGACCTTACTTGGGTCGTATCATAAGGCTAAACCGTATCAGTATGTGACCAAATACTCATGCACGTGTAGAAAAAGAATAAAAGGAAGAAGAAAATAAAAGAAAAAGAAACAAAAGAAAAGAAACAAAGTTAGATACAAGAAAAGTGAAAGAAGAAAACAAAATAAATACTATAATTTGTACAAGAATTTACCTCCCCAACAACAGCGTCAAAAACTTGACACGAACAAAAGATTGATGTCTTCTCCCAAATACAGGAGTGTCAAAATAATAAATAACCCGCCAAGACCGGGGTCGAACCACAAAAAGGTTAATTGTATAAATTATAAATAACAATACAACAACAACAACAATAACAACAACAATAATAACACTAATATAATAGTAATAGTAATACTCAATACGTGACGTTGTTATACCTGAGAATGATAAAAAAGATCGGATCACAGGTTTTCAGCCTATATACTAAGTTTATGAAAATATCAAAGAGATATATTATATAATATAAACAGATTTCTGATGCGAATGAACAAGGTAAGACCAACAATGTTAGGATCCTTGATCAAACATAGAGCATACTTAACGTACATAAAATATAACAAAAATGTAAATAATAATAGTAGTAGTATAGTAGTGATGCGGACCAGCCTAGAAACACTAGCAAGGACCCATTACATGTTCCTAATGGACCCATGACTCGGTCCAAGACAAAGACATTGAAAGACACATTGAATGCATTGGTTTTGAAGGTTTCCACCAAGTCAGAATTGCATAGTCCATTGGAGTATCAAGAGGAGATCCTAGTACATCTTATCCATGTGCAAGAGGGGTCCAATACAACCTTATTTGGGCCATGAGATGAGCACATCAAAGGAAACAAAAGAATCCTACTACAACTTGGAAACAACAAGGTGGCTACCTTTTCCATTTGTTTCTAGGATTAAGGGGCTGCATGGAAGGCTATAAATAAGCCTTCAATCAGTTTTGTACTATTTTAGTTCATTCTCTTCTTCTCATGGCAGAACATGGATTTCATATTAGGGGCTTTATTTTATTTTGTTAGCTACGGCCCAAGGCTTTTTTTTTGTTGGTAAGCTGACTTATGTATTAAAAGAAAATGATACAAAGAATATAATGGGCATACCCAAGATTTACAATGTGAACAGAAACGAAAACCAACAAATGGCTACAGGCTAGCCACATAACAAAACAAAAACTTAGACCCTCTATATATGCTAGGGGTACAAAAACAACCAGCTAAACATCAAATTAAGAGTCCATGTTATTGACCCTCCAAAGTCTTTGGATCCTTCTGTTTTCATCTGTTTATTGAACATTCCTCATCAAAACAAGCTTATCGCGAATGATACATTCGATTTGATCAAAAACCAAATTCGAAGCTTTGGACACATCTGCAAAGATCCTTGCGTTCCTGATGCGGACCAGCCCAGAAACACCAGCAAGGACCCATTACATGTTCCAAATGGACCGATGACACGGTCCAAGACAAAGACATTGAAAGACGCATTGAATGCATTGGTTTTAAAGGTTTCCACCAAGTCAGAATTGGAAGATCCATTGGAGTATCAAGAGGAAATCCTAGTACATCTTATCCATGTGCAAGAGGGGTCCAATACAACCTTATTTGGGCCATGAGATAAGGGCTTTATTTTATTTTGTTAGCTACAGCCCAAGGCTTGTTTGGGCTTAATTCATACTTTGTTTTAAGCTAGGATCCAAGGCTTGTTTGGATTAAGTTATGGGCTTTTCATTTTAGGGTTTTGGGCCAATTTTGAGTGGACCTCATATAAGTCCACATAAAGGGTCCATTAGGGTTAACTTTTCAAGAACTATTTAAACTCATGTAGGCCAAAATTTCGGCAGCTTTGATGATAATTACTTCTGAATTTTTCAGTTTTAACGTGTGAGAGTGATTCTTGCATTCTTCAGTTCTTGAACGAACTGAATCTGACTTATCGAAGATTAACTGGCTTCGTGGCGTCATTCTACTCATTCCAATAGTGTAGGTGCCTTGGGGCAGGTTTCCATTGTGTCGCACTCATATCAGACCTATTTTGGCTTTCCGGGATCAGATCTCAATCTTGATTGTGGGTTGCGTGACCACGTGATCACGAGGTTCGCATCAGTTGGTATCAGAGCTAGGCTCCGAAACAAGGTCATATCTCTGTTATTTTCGTTTTTTTTTTTTTAGTGTCCCTTAAGTTTTTCAGTGTTTGCATACATCTTCTTATTCTTCGTGTCTGTGTCATCTAAGCAAAAAAAAAAAAAAAAAAAAAAAGTTTATATTTCATCTTGTTGCTGTCTCTAATCATATCAGTTTGTTAAAAAGAAAAAAAAAATCAGAAAGAAATAGAGAAAAGAGTGATTAGTTGAAATTTGAAGGATCATTCAATTTTTGCCGCAGAAACACAAATCTTGGTGAACCATAAGCAAACCACCTCGGAATCAATTTAAACTTCATATTCTGTCTATTGGGGGTGGGATCGCATGATATATAAAAGTTGGGCTTATTCTGATATTATTTGCTTGAGGTTTTAATTCGAGTTTCAATTCTGCCGCAAAACACTACTCTTAGTGAACCCTAGGTAAAACACCTTGGAATGTATTGAAACTTCATATTCTGAGTATTGGGTATGCGATTGCACCATATATTAAATTTGGGATTATTTTGATATCGGCTTCTGGAGGTTTTAATTGGAGGTTCAATTCTGCCGCAAACTGATCATACAAGGGGTTTGGGTACCTAGACATTATAGAACGACCTATAAATTGATTTTTGGTGTTTTCATAGTATTGTAATACTAAATATTGAATTTGAGGTTATTTCGAGATCGTTTGGTCTGGGTTTCAATTCTGTTATGTAAAATTGCGAAATAGGCTAGATTTGCCTCAAGTTTCAAAACATGATCTTTGCTGTTTAGTTTTGTCCAAATATTTTTGTTTCTGCTATATTTGGATTATCTAGGAGTCAAGTAATTGTTTTCTTAACATTCGCTTCTGTTTTATTTCGTGTCTTCGTTTCGTCCACAATTCGTACGAATTTGCATTGCTACTCGCAAAATCGTAATCCTAGTTTTTGTTTTGCTTTGTTTTCAGTATATTTATTGATTCTTGAGTCTGAAAATTATATTTAGAGTGCGCTGCGAAGGCTATTGACTTTGATTTGTTGATTTCAGTTCCTAAAGAACCAAAAGAAAGCAAGTTGTGAGGTAAAAGGCGTAGAGAGCTTAGTAGTGTGAAAAGCCTTAATTTTTATTTTGTGTGATACACGAGAGGTGTGAGGATATATTTTGTGCTACTAACCAAATTTTGCAGATTCAAAGAATGTCTGAAAACAACGAATCGGCGACACAAAACGTTGACGTAGCTTTCCAATTGCGATCCATAGGCCAGCAACTTGAGCTGTTGTCTAGGACGTACAAGGATCTGAAAGATGAGGTGAATTCGATTAAGCAACAGAATAGTGGGGCTGATCGCCGGGAAAATACGATCCGTATGGCCGCACGGAATGTCAGATCTGATTTTGAAGAGTTTGTTGATGAAAACGCAGATGGAGGTGAAGATGATACTAATGAACAAAGGGAGAACATCTTCCATACGCGTTGTTACGTACAAAGAAAGGTGTGTGGTTTAATTATAGATAGTGGAAGCTGTGTTAATGTTTGCAGTGCCACCCTTGTTAGTAAACTGAATTTGTGTACTGCTAAGCATGCTAAACCATATAGATTGCAATGGCTGAATGATAGTGGTGAAGTGAAAGTGACTAAACAGGTTGTGGTTCCATTTTCGATTGGGAAATATGTTGATGAAGTTCTGTGCGACGTGGTACCAATGCAAGCAAGTCACATCTTGTTGGGGAGACCATGGCAATATGATAGGAAGGCAATTCATGATGGGGTTAAAAATAGGTATACCATTGTAAAAGATGGTAAAACCATCACTCTTGTACCTCTTACACCCAAACAGGTGTATGATGATCAAATAAAGCTAAAAAGTGAGCATGAGGCGATGGGGAGAGAAAATCAAGGTGAGGAACAAGGGGAGAGAAGACCATCAGATTCGGCTAGAACCCAAACCACTACAACCCATTCGGCCACCCATCCAAACACAAGCAAATCTTCAGCCAACACTCCAAACAAATCAAACCATTCGACCACAACTCAAAAACACCCAAATCTGGCCGAGAGTGGAGGTAAGACAAGAGGAGTGAAGAAAGTCAGCAAGTGTGATGAGAATTGTGTGGAAAAACTAAAGAAACAACCCAATTTTTATGCTAGAGAGGGTGAGGTCAGATCTGCATTTTTCACTAACAAGCCAATGATCTTACTTGTGTACAAAGAGGCTTACTTTAATACTAATGATCTTGATCATATTGTGCCTAGTGTTGCTATTGCTTTGTTGCAGGAGTTTGATGATGTGTTCCCCGACGATACTCCTAGCGGATTACCACCATTGAGGGGGATAGAGCATCAGATTGATTTCGTACCCGGAGCTTCAATTCCTAACCGACCAGCTTATAGAAGCAATCCCGAGGAGACGAAGGAGCTTCAAAGGCAAGTTGATGAGCTGATGGAAAAGGGCTACATTCGTGAGAGTATGAGCCCGTGTGCTGTACCCGTGCTACTTGTGCCAAAGAAGGATGGAACATGGAGGATGTGTGTTGATTGCCGAGCCATCAACAACATAACGGTAAAGTATAGACATCCCATTCCTAGGCTTGATGACATGTTAGATGAGTTACATGGATCCTATATCTTCTCTAAAATTGACTTGAAAAGTGGGTACCATCAAATTAGGATGAAAGAAGGTGATGAGTGGAAAACAGCATTTAAGACTAAGCATGGTTTGTATGAATGGTTAGTAATGCCGTTTGGACTTACAAATGCACCTAGTACGTTTATGCGTTTAATGAATCATGTGTTGCGTGCATTCATAGGTAAGTTTGTGGTTGTGTATTTTGATGACATTTTGATATATAGCAAGAACTTAACTGAGCATCTTGATCATTTGCGTAATGTACTTAGTGTGTTGCGTAGTGAGAAATTGTATGCTAATCTTAAAAAGTGTGCCTTTTGCATGGAGAAAATTGTGTTTCTTGGCTACGTTGTAACTGCACAGGGTATCAAGATGGATGAGGAGAAAGTTAAGGCCATCCGGGATTGGCCTACACCCAAATCGGTAAGTGAGGTAAGGAGTTTTCATGGGTTAGCTAGTTTTTACAGGCGTTTTGTGAAAGATTTCAGCACAATAGCTGCGCCCTTGAATGAAGTTGTTAAAAAGTCGGTTGGGTTTAGATGGGGGGAGGAACAAGAGTTGGCTTTTGTTTTTTTGAAAGACAAATTATGTTCTGCACCTGTTTTGGCTTTACCTGACTTTACGAAAGCATTTGAAATAGAATGTGATGCGTCTGGAATAGGAATAGGTGCTGTTTTGATGCAGGATCGGAGACCTATTGCGTATTTCAGTGAGAAGTTAAGTGGAGCAACCTTGAACTATCCAACTTACGACAAAGAACTCTATGCATTGGTAAGAGCACTTGAGACATGGCAGCATTACTTGTGGCCAAAAGAGTTCGTAATCCATTCGGATCATGAGTCCTTGAAACATCTAAAAGGACAAGGTAAGTTGAATAGGAGGCATGCAAAATGGGTTGAATTCATTGAAACTTTCCCTTACGTAATCAAGTATAAGCAAGGGAAAGAGAACATCGTAGCTGATGCACTCTCGCGCAGGTATGTTCTTTTACACACCATGAATACTAGATTGTTAGGTTTTGAATATGTGAAGGAATTGTATGATAATGACTCTGACATTGCTGAGATTTATAATGCATGTGGACATTCGGCTTTCGGTAAGTTTTATTTGATGGATGGTTATTTGTTCAAAGAGAATAGATTGTGTGTTCCTGCTAGTTCTTTGCGTGAATTGCTTGTTCGTGAAGCACATGGGGGTGGTTTAATGGGTCACTTTGGGGTTGCGAAAACCTTGGATGTATTGCATGAGCATTTCTATTGGCCAAAGATGAAAAGAGATGTGCAACGAATTTGTGAACAGTGCATTGCTTGTAGAAAGGCAAAATCTAGAGTACAACCGCATGGACTATATACACCACTACCTGTGCCTACTGAACCTTGGGTAGATATCTCTATGGACTTTGTTTTAGGTTTACCTAGGTCAAAGAAAGGTAGAGACTCTATCTTTGTTGTGGTTGATAGGTTTTCTAAAATGGCGCATTTCATTGCATGCCATAAAACAGATGATGCATCTCATATCGCAGACTTGTTCTTTAGAGAGATTGTACGTTTGCATGGCATTCCTAAGAGTATAGTGTCAGATCGTGATGTTAAGTTCCTTAGTTACTTTTGGAAGACCTTATAGGGAAAGTTGGGAACTAAACTCTTATTTTCGACAACATGCCATCCTCAAACAGATGGACAAACTGAGGTAGTGAATAGAACATTATCCCAACTTTTACGTGCTGTAATTCAAAAGAATTTGAAAAGTTGGGAAGAATGTTTGCCTTTTGTTGAGTTTGCTTATAATAGAACTGTGCATTCAACTACTACTTTTTCTCCTTTTGAAATTGTTTATGGTTTTAATCCACTAACTCCTATGGACTTAATTCCTTTACCTTGTGAAGAAAGGGTAAGTTTAGATGGTGAAAAGAAGGCAAAGATGGTGAGAGAACTCCATGAGGGAGTTCGACTACAAATAGAGAAAAAGAACAGACTTTACGCTTCTAAAGCAAACAAGGGACGTAAACTGGTTATTTTCCAACCTGGTGATTGGGTATGGGTGCACATGCGTAAGGAACGATTTCCTAACCAAAGGAAATCAAAATTACAGCCTCGTGGTGATGGTCCTTTTCAGGTTTTAGAGAGAATCAATGACAACGCATACAAAATTGACCTTCCAGGTGAGTATAGTGTTAGTGCTACCTTTAATGTTGCTGATCTTACTTTGTTTGACACAGATTTTGATTCGAGGTCGAATCCTTTCGAGGAGAGAGGGGATGATGCGGACCAGCCCAGAAACACCAGCAAGGACCCATTACATGTTCCAAATGGACCGATGACACGGTCCAAGACAAAGACATTGAAAGACGCATTGAATGCATTGGTTTTAAAGGTTTCCACCAAGTCAGAATTGGAAGATCCATTGGAGTATCAAGAGGAAATCCTAGTACATCTTATCCATGTGCAAGAGGGGTCCAATACAACCTTATTTGGGCCATGAGATAAGGGCTTTATTTTATTTTGTTAGCTACAGCCCAAGGCTTGTTTGGGCTTAATTCATACTTTGTTTTAAGCTAGGATCCAAGGCTTGTTTGGATTAAGTTATGGGCTTTTCATTTTAGGGTTTTGGGCCAATTTTGAGTGGACCTCATATAAGTCCACATAAAGGGTCCATTAGGGTTAACTTTTCAAGAACTATTTAAACTCATGTAGGCCAAAATTTCGGCAGCTTTGATGATAATTACTTCTGAATTTTTCAGTTTTAACGTGTGAGAGTGATTCTTGCATTCTTCAGTTCTTGAACGAACTGAATCTGACTTATCGAAGATTAACTGGCTTCGTGGCGTCATTCTACTCATTCCAATAGTGTAGGTGCCTTGGGGCAGGTTTCCATTGTGTCGCACTCATATCAGACCTATTTTGGCTTTCCGGGATCAGATCCCAATCTTGATTGTGGGTTGCGTGACCACGTGATCACGAGGTTCGCATCAGTTCCGTTCTTGCCAGATACAATACACTATAGCTGCGAAACCCAGTTTACGAGTAAAGTTGACGAAACTTTTGCCATGCCAAGAGACAGTGGCCAAACGAATCCATTCATCCAAGTTTTTTGTCATTCTTGGAATGTCGCATCTGTCACAAACATTCCACCATAATGCTTTCGTAAAGGAGCATTCAAAGAACAAGTGGTTGTGATCTTCATTATTGTGGAGACAGAGTGAGCACCTATTGGGACCATGAATACCAAACCGATGAAGTCTATCCTGCGTTGAGAGTTTCCGTTGGATAGCCACCCAAAGAAGAAATGCATGTCTTGGGACAGCATTCTTGAACCACACAATGTCATGCCAATCAACCATTTGACGATGAATTCTTAGTTGCTCCCACGCTACTTTGACCGAGAAACTCTGATTTGGCGAATCCAACCAAACAATCTCATCTTTTTGCCCATTTGGAGTAGAGGTGGAAGGAATAGCTTCTATAATGGGGTGCCAGCCAAGAGCATGAGTGATAGGAATTCTCCATTCTAAGTTATTAATCAGCACGTTCACTCTCGCGTTATGTTCCATACCTGAATCATAAATGAATCTTTCACCGTAAGTATCAGCGAGCGGGCTATGAGGATGCCAATTGTCAAACCATAGAGAGGTTGTCATTCCATCTCCAATCATGTGCTTCATCTTCGGCCATGCTAAGGATCTGAGCTTTAGAATCTTTCCCTAGGCCCAAGAGCAGCTTCCTGGCGCATTGATTGTCCAGAAATTCCTACCTCGCAAGAGATTGGATCTGATCCAAGTAGACCAGATTGAGCCATCCGAGTCATTGCACAAGTTCCAAATGTGTTTCAACAAGGCAATCTTGTTCCATTCTGTTATCCATTTTATGCCTAGCCCCCCCTCCTTTTTTGGAAGACATACCTGGTCCCAAGCCACTTTAGCCCTAGTAGTGCTCATATCTGAACCTGACCAAAGAAAGGATCTCATAATTTGCTCAACGTTTTTCACTACTTGCCCAGGTAATAGGAATAGAGATGCCCAATAGACCTGGATAGAGAATAAAACTGAGATAATCAGTTGTACTCGCCCTGCGAAAGAGAGTGTTCTGCAGGTCCAATGTCGTACTTTAGCGGTAATTCGATCCACGAGGCCCTTACAATCAACAGCCTTTAGTCTGGACGAGATAAGAGGCACTCCCAAATATTTCATAGGAAGCTCCCCCTCTCTAAACCCAAGAATACTGATAATCTGTTCCCTCTCAGCACCTAACACACCGCTCAAGAAGATGTCACTTTTGTTTAGATTTGGATATAGACCTGATAGATCTTGAAACTTTGTGAGTGCATTTTTGATCATACGAACTGAGTGTACATCCCCTTTGCTGAATATCATCAAGTCGTCGCCAAAGCAAAGATGAGAAATTCTGTCCTTCTTGCATCTCCAGTGGAACTTGAAGTTTTGATTGGCACTCATATTGCAGAACAGCCCTGACAGGATTTCCATGCAAAGGACAAACAAATATGGAGATAATGGATCACCTTGTCTCAGCCCTCTACCCCCATGAAAGTAACCTGCAAGTTCACCGTTGACGTTGATTGAGAATTGACACGATGTAACACACACCATGATCCAATCAACCACTGTTCTAGGGAATCCCATTTTTATTAACGTAGCATCAACGAAATCCCACCGAACCGAGTCATAAGCCTTCATCAGATCTACTTTCATAGCACAACGAGCCGGACCCGTAGATTTATGATAGCCTTTCATTAGCTCCTGAGACAAAAGAATATTGTCGCTGATTCTCCGTCCAGAGACAACAGCTGTCTGATACGGACCTACTAAGGATGGCAAAACAACTTTCATTCTCCCAGCTAGAATCTTCACGATGCATTTGTATACTGTATTGCAACAAGATATAGGACGAAAATCTATCAACCTCGTAGGATTAGCAACTTTAGGGATAAGGGAAATGGATGTAGCATTCATTTCTTTAAGCATTCTACGAGTCTGAAAGAAGGAGCTAACAGCTTTGATTACATCTTCCCCCAGTATATGCCACATTCTTTTGAAGAAACCTGCGTTGAAGCCATCCGGGCCAGGGGCTTTGTTGTTTTTCAAACTAAACATAGCATTCTTAATCTCCTCCCTTGTTACTTCTTGTGCTAGTTCATGCTGTTGAGTCGAAGACAGCTTGCAGTTAATTGCCGATTGCATCACTTCCTCGTTCAAGACCCTAGGCATCTGATTCACTCCCAACACACGCTGGAAGTATGCAATTACTTCTGATTTGACTGCCTCGTGTCCTTCAACGACTTCCCCATCCTCCCTTGTAACGGAGAAAGCTTATTTCTATTCTGTCTTCCATTTACTGATTTGTGGAAGTAGCTAGTATTCTGATCCCCCAAGCTAAGCCATTGTATCCTTGCCTTTTGTTTGAAAAAACTCTCTTCCGCCCTGACCGTAGACCCATAGTTACGAACAGCATCTCTTTCGCGCATGCATAGAGTTGGATTCTCAGGCGCTGTATGCAGCTCCTGTTGAGCCTTATCCATTTGATCTTTTGCATCTTTGACTCTATCTGATATATTAGAGAAGTGAGTCTTATTGAAATGTTTAAGTTCTTGCTTTAGCTTCCTTAGTTTGCAACACAACTGATACATTGGACAACCCCCCGAATGCTGATCCCATACTTTCTTCACCAAGGGCATGAACTCGTCATGATCCATCCAAATATCAAAGAACCTGAATGGTTTCTTTATGTTCTGAACATTGCCAGTAACCTTTACCACCATGGGGGAATGATCTGAAATACCAGCAGGCAAGAATCTCGCTTCCGACAATGGGAAGAGCAGATTCCACTTCTCATTCACAAGCACTCTATCTAGCTTCCGCATAATCAGATTCTCAATACATTGGTTCGTCCATGTATAATGCATGCCAGAATACCGAAGATCATCCACTTTCGCATCTCGAATACATGTTTCCAACCTGTCCATCTGACCATCCCACGTAGTAGACCCTCCTGACCTTTCTGACGGGTTGCTGATAGCATTAAAGTCACCCATAAGAATCCATGGGGTTGACTCCCATGCATCACTACGACTCACTATATCAGACCATAATGATTCACGTAAGGATGCATTATTGTCTCCATAAATGATTGAAGTATTAAAACAGATATTGGTAGCTAATATAGTGACAGAAACATGGATAGCCTGGTCTGACATACCACAGACATCCACCTTCACCACATCAGCATTCCAACAAACCCAAATACGACCACGGGAAGAGAAATCATAATTGTACAAGAAGGACCAATTACGCAGAAGAAGGTTAGAAATATTATCTTTATTCTTTTCTCTAACCCGAGTTTCAACCAAACCAAAAAAAACTATCCTCTCTTGATGGATTAGCCGACGCAATTCTGAATGCTTTATGGGGTCATTCAAACCTCTAACATTCCAACATCCAATCATCATAATCATACAAAGAGGAGTACAAACAGCAACATAAAGGTTACCTTGACCTGCCACCCCGCGGGGAACCAGATTTCTTATTCACCTTTGAACCCTTTTTCTTTTTCTCCAGAGAGTCTCCAGCCTTAATAGCTGACTAATTAACAGTTTTCCCATCAGTGGAGTTCGGAGTTTGTGGACTTGTCGGAATCATTGACGTCGGCTCCTTCTCATTCCGTTCTCCATTTGTATCACCTCCCATTGCTGCAACATCAACATTCAGCTCATGACTAATAGTAGAGAGAACCTGGTTCACGGTCGCACAAGCATCTGTATTGGAGACGACTAAACTTTGATCTAAAGCAGTACATGTAGCCCCTTCCTCTTGCTCCATGTCTCTCAAAACATGAGGAGAGGTGGGAGTTTTGTCTTCACGGCAACCAGCATTGCACACATCTGATGTCGCATGATCATTACAATCAGACGTATGTATCCCAGATGTTGAGCAACCATTCTCATTCTCACTCTTATGCACTTTAGATGCACACAGACCATTCTCACCACTTACAAAACCCTTATTTCGTTTAACAACTACCTGCCATTGAAACTGATTCTGTTTGTTATCCACAGATTTAGAGATCACAGCTCCTACTTTCCTCGCACCCTCTGCCACCGCTGTAGGATGAGCAACTTTATTAGTAGTACATATCGCTGTGGTGTGTCCAAAGATGTTGCAGTTATTGCACCTTGGCGGTATCCATTCATAATCAGCTGAGATTGTTACGAATACCCCATTTGGACAGCGAAGGTCGTATTCCTTAACCAGCGTCTTTGAAGCATCTATCTCAACGCAAACTCTTGCGTAGCTAAGCCTTTTACGCACCAGTGTAGTACGATCAGCATGAAGGGGAACCCCAATAGCACTCGCTATACAACTCAGCCCCTTAATAGTCCAATACTCAAGAGGAACATTATACAGCCTAACCCATACTGGAACTCTGACCAAATCATCTTTCAAAAATTGCATGTTCGGTTGCCAACGTTTAAGCACCAAAGGTTTGTTTGCCATGTGCCATGGGGCTCTTTCCAGAACATTAGTGGCGCGATCAACAGAATCAAAAGTGAAAAGGTAGAAACCATTTTCCGAAGATAAAACTTCTGATAGACCATAGGAGCCCCATATCCTTTTCGCAATTGAATTAACAACAGGATATGGTAATTTCTGACCCACAAAATGACCAACGAGGGTGGATTTCCAAAGTTCACAGCCATCGTCAAACACATCACGCGGAGGAGCTACTGTTATACGACCATCAGTTATAGCGGGGGGTTCAAAATGCAGATTTCGAACTGGATTAAAATCAATGTTCTTACTACCCTCCTTGACATCAACAACAGAACCCTTCAAAGCATTTAAAAAATTCAGTTTGGTCTTAACGTTTAGTTGTTCTTGTTGCTGAGACCCTACCTTCAATTTATCAACTTCAGAACCCAGCACATGATTCATTTCTGAAACAGCATGAGGAGACTTCTCTATGCTAGCTTCAGAATCAGCTTGATGATCACTAGGAAACTAAGAAACCTTCATACGATGACTATTCAACATGTCTTGTAGCTCTAATCTTAAGGAATGTCCAGACTTAACTTCATTGTGTTGTTTAATGTTACAGCTACCCATTGGAACAGATTCCACACCAGCACATAAAGACATTATGGCAATACACAAATACTAGAGAGAGCAGAGTTCTAATGAGAGATTATCATGTTTATAGCTGGTATTGGAAGTCCAGAAAGAAAACCCACTGAAAAAGATGCAGTTACTCACCTTATCTCAAAGAATTACAAGGCCAGTATCTCTCAGTTTCTTTATTGAAACGATGATCCCTTCGGTCAAGATGTAGAGCATGTTCTGAAGGACAACATACTCAAAAATGGTGACGATCCAACGGTGAACCAAAGAGATCGAGCTTTGACAACCCCAGAATTATGAGTCCCGTATCTCACAGTTCATTGATTAAAATGATGATCCGTTCGGTCAAGATGTAGAGCATGTTGTGACGAACAACATACTCAAAATTGGTGACGATCCAACGGTGAACCAACGAGATCAAAGATAGTACAGATTAGAGAGAGAGGGGGAGAGAGAGCGAGGAGAGAGAGAGAGAGTATTTTTATTTTGTTTTTAAAGGAAAGTGAACGGCCCAAGGCTTGTTTGGGCTTAATTAATACTTTGTTTTAAGCTAGGATCCAAGGCTTATTTGGATTAAGTTATGGGCTTTCTAGTTTAGGGTTTTGGGGCAGTCTTGAGTGGACCTCATATAAGTCCACATAAGGGGTCCATTAGGGTTAACTTTTCAAGAACTATTTAAACTCATGTAAGCCAAAATTTTGGCAGCTTTGATGAATATTATTCTGAATGTTTCTGTTTTAACATGTGAGAGCGATTCTTGCATTCTTCAGTTCTTGAACGAACTGAATCTGAGTTATCGAAGATTAACTGGCTTCGTGGCGTCATTCTACTCATTCCAATAGTGTTGATGCCTTGGGGCAGGTTTCCATTGTGTCACACTCCTATCAGACCTATTTCGGGTTTCCAAGATGATGCTGACCAGCCCAGAAACACCAGAAAGGACCCATTACATGTTCCAAATGGACCAATGACTCAGTCCAAGACAAAGACATCAAAAGACGCATTGAATGCATTGGTTTTGAAGGTTTCCACCAAGTCAGAATTGGAAGGTCCATTGGAGTATCAAGAGGAGATCCTAGTACATCTTATCCATGTGCAAGAGGGGTCCAATTCAACCTTATTTGGGCCATGAGATGAGGGCTTTATTTTTGTTTTGTTAGCTACAACCCAAGGCTTGTTTGGGCTTAATTCATACTTTGTTTTAAACTAGGATCCAAGGCTGGTTTGGATTAAGTTATGGGCTTTTCATTTTAGGGTTTTGGGCCAGTTTTGAGTGGACCTCATATAAGTCCACATAAAGGGTCCATTAGGGTTAACTTTTCAAGAACTATTTAAACTCATGTAGGCCAAAATTTTGGCAGCTTTGATGATTATTATTCTAAATTTTTCGTTTTAACGTGTGAGAGTGATTCTTGCATTCTTCAGTTCTTGAACGAACTGAATCTGACTTATCGAAGTTTAACTGGCTTCGTGGCGTCATTCTACTCATTCCAATAGTGTTGGTGTCTTGGGGCAGGTTTCCATCGTGTCACACTCCTATCAGACCTATTTCGGCTTTCCGGGATCAGATCTCAATCTTGATTGTAGGTTGCGTGACCACGTGATCACGAGGTTCGCATCACAGGATCAGATCTCAATCTTGATTGTGAGTTGCGTGACCACGTGATCACAAGATTCGCATCAGTTGGTATTAGAGCTAGGCTTCGAATCAAGGTCATATCAATCTGTTATTTTTGTTTTTTTTTCTTTAGTGTTCCCTTAAGTTTTTCAGTGTTTGCATCCATCTCCTTGTTCTTCGAGTCTGCATCATCTAAGCAAAAATAAAAAAGTTTATATTTCATTTAGTTACTGTCTCTAATCATATCAGTTTATTAAAAAGAAAAAAAAAAGAGAGAGAGAAAGAAATAGAGAAAAGAGTGATTAGTTGAAATTTGAAGGATCATTCAATTTTTACCGCAGAAACACAAATCTTTGTGAACCATAAGCAAATCACCTTGGAATTAATTTAAACTTCATATTCAGTCTATTTGGGGGTGGGATTTCATCATATATCAAAGTTGGGCTTATTATGATATTATTCGCTTGAGGTTTTAATTCGAGTTTCAAGTCTGCCACAGAAACACTACTCTTAGTGAACCCTAGGTTCCTTAGAATCTATTGAAACTTCATATTCTGAGTACTGGGTATGCGATCGCACCACATATTAAATTTGGGATTATTTTCATATCGGTTTCTGGAGGTTTTAATTGGAGGTTCAATTCTGCCGCAAACTGATCATACAAGGGGTTTGGGTACCTAGACATAAGAGAATGACCTATACATTGAGTATTAGTGTTTTATTTGAGGTCATTTCAAGATTGTTTGGTCTGGGTTTCAATTCTGTTACGTAAAAATTGCGTAATAGGATAAATTTGCGTCAAGTTTGAGAACATGATCTATACTGTTTAGATTTGTCTGAATCTTTTTATTTCTATTATATTTGGGTTATCTAGGAGTCAAGTAATTGTTTTTGCTAATATTCGCTTTTGTTTTATTTCGTGTCTTTGTTTCGTCCACAATTCACACGAATTTGCATTGCTGCTCGCAAAATCGTAATCGGAGTTTCGTTTTGCTTTGTTTTCAGTATATTTTTTTATTCTTAAGTCTAAAAATTATAATTAGAGTGCGCTGCGAAAGCTACTGACTTTGATTTATTGATTTCAGTTCCTAAGGAACCAAAAGAAAGCAAGTTGTGAGGTAAAAGGCGTAGAGAGCTTAATAGAGTGAAAAGCCTTGATTTTTGTTTTGTGTGATACGCGAGAGGTGTGAGGATATATTTTGTGCTGCTAACCAAGTTTTGCAGATTCAAAGAATGCCTGAAAACAACGAATCAGCGACACAAAACGCTGACGTAGCTTTCCAATTGCGATCCATAGGCCAGCAACTTAAGCTGTTGTCTAGGACGTACAAGGATATGAAAGATGAGGTGAATTCGATAAAGCAACAGAATAGTGGGGCTGATCGCCGGGGAAATACTGTTCGTATGGCCGCACGGAATGTCAGATCTGATTTTGAAGAGTTTGTTGATGAAAATGCAGATGGGGGTGAAGATGACTATGATTTTGCATCAGCTGGCCGAGGAATCAGGTCTAGACCGAACAGGGCTAGGAGGAATGTGAATTTTCGTGGCATGAGCACTTATGAAGATATGGATGGGGACTTGGACACCATTACACTGAAAATTCCTAGCTTTCAAGGTAAAAACGATCCCCACACTTATTTGGAGTGGGAGAAAAAGGTGGATTGGATTTTTGATTGCCATAGCTATTCTGAACAAAAAAAGGTGAAATTGGTGATAATTGAGTTTACGGAGTATGCATTGATTTGGTGGGATCAGATTGTGATCAGTAGGAGGAATGGCGAGCGACCCGTTCAGACTTGGGGGGAGATGAAAGTCTTAATGAGGAGACGATTTGTGCCAAACCACTATTACAGAGACTTATATCTGAAGCTCCAAGGTCTGAATCAAGGTTATAAGACAGTAGATGAATATCACAGAGAGATGGAGATAGCAATGATTCGGGCTAATGTTGTTGAGGATAGAGAAGCCACCATGGCTAGATTTCTTAATGGGTTGAATCGGGACATTGCTAATGTGGTTGAGCTACACCACTATGTGGAGCTAGAGGACATGGTTCACATGGCGACGAAGGTGGAGAGACAACTTAGGAAGGGGCATGCTCGGCCAGTGTTTAATTCGGGTTCGTCATCATCTTGGAAGCCGAATCTAAAGAGAGAGGGTACTGTCCGGCCAAGATCCTTTGGTCCTTCTAGAACTGAACCACCAAAAGCTAAAGTTGATGTCCCTACTGATGCCAAAGGTAAATCTGAAACTCAACCTAAACATACTCGTGATGTTAAATGTTTCAGGTGTCAGGGACATGGACATTATGCTTCAGAGTGTCCAAACAAGAGAATCATGATGATTAGAGATAACGGTTCTGATTGTGAAGGCATGCCACCATTGGAGGATAGTGATGGGGATGAGTTAGCATTACCGGTTGAGGAGTCCTTGGTTATAAGGCGAACACTTCAGGTTCAGGTCAAGGAAGATGATACTAATGAACAAAGGGAGAACATCTTCCATACGCGTTGTTATGTACAAAGCAAGGTGTGTGGTTTAATTATAGATAGTGGAAGCTGTGTTAATGTTTGTAGTGCCACCCTTGTTAGTAAACTAAATTTGTGTACTGCTAAGCATGCTAAACCATACAGATTGCAATGGCTGCATGATAGTGGTGAAGTGAAAGTGACTAAACAGGTTGTGGTTCCATTTTCAATTGGGAAATATGTTGATGAAGCTCTATGCGACGTGGTACCAATGCAAGCAAGTCACATCTTGTTGGGGAGACCATGTCAATATGATAGGAAGGCAATTCATGATGGGGTTCTCTCTCTCTCTCTCTCTCTCTCTCTCTCTCTCCCCTCGCTCTCTCTCCCTCTCTCTCTCTAATCTGTATTGTCTTTGATCTCCTTGGTTCACCGTTGGATCGTCACCATTTTTGAGTATGTTGTTCGTCACAACATGCTCTACATCTTGACCGAACGGATCATCATTTCAATCAATGAACTGTGAGATACGGGGCTTGTAATTCTGGGGTTGTCGAAGCTCGATCTCTTTGGTTCATCGTTGGATCGTCCCCATATTTGAGTATTTTCTCCATCAGAACATGCTCTACATCTTGACCGAAGGGATCATCGTTTTAATCAATGAACTGAGAGATACTGGCCTCGTAATTCTTTGAGATAAGGTGAGTAGCTGCATCTTTTTCAGTGGGTTTTCTTTCTGGACTTCCAATACCAGCTATAAACATGATAATCTCTCATTAGAGCTTTGCTATCTCTAGTAAATGTCTTTTGCCATAATGTCTTCATGTTCTGGTGTGGAATCTGTTCCATTGGTTAGCTGTAACATTAAAGAACAAAATGAAGTTAAGTCTGGACATACCTTAAGATTAGAGCTAAAAGATATGTTGAATAGTCATCGTATGAAGATTTCTCAGTTTCCTAGTGACCATCAAGCTGATTCTGAAGCCAGCATAGAGAAATCCTCTACTCTCCAGGCTCCTCATGTTGTTTCAGAAATGAATCATGTGCTGGGTTCTGAAGTTGATAAATTGAAGGTAGGGTCTCAGCAACAAGAACAACTAAACCTTAAGACCAAATTGAATTTTTTAAATGCAGTGAAGGGTTCTGTTGTTGATGGCAAGGAGGGTAGTAAGAACATTGATTTTAATCCAGTTCGAAATCTGCATTTTGAACCCCCCACTATAACTGATGGTCGTATAACAGTAGCTCCTCCGCGTGATGTGTTTGATGATGGCTGTGAACTTTGGAAATCCACCCTCGTTGGTCATTTTGTGGGTCAGAAATTACCATATCCTGTTGTTAATTCGATTGCGAAAAGGATATGGGGCTCCTATGGTCTATCAGAAGTTTTATCTTCGGAAAATGGTTTCTACCTTTTCACTTTTGATTCTGTTGATCGCGCCACTAATGTTCTGGAAAGAGCCCCATGGCACATGGCAAACAAACCTTTGGTGCTTAAACGTTGGCAACCGAACATGCAATTTTTGAAAGATGATTTGGTCAGAGTTCCAGTATGGGTTAGGCTGTATAATGTTCCTCTTGAGTATTGGACTATTAAGGGGCTGAGTTGTATAGCGAGTGCTATTGGGGTTCCCCTTCATGCTGATCGTACTACACTGGTGCGTAAAAGGCTTAGCTACGCAAGAGTTTGCGTTGAGATAGATGCTTCAAAGACGCTGGTTAAGGAATACGACCTTCGCTGTCCAAATGGGGTATTCGTAACAATCTCAGCTGATTATGAATGGATACCGCCAAGGTGCAATAACTGCAACATCTTTGGACACACCACAGCGATATGTACTACTAATAAAGTTGCTCATCCTACAGCGGTGGCAGAGGGTGCGAGGAAAGTAGGAGCTGTGATCTCTAAATCTGTGGATAACAAACAGAATCAGTTTCAATGGCAGGTAGTTGTTAAACGAAATAAGGGTTTTGTAAGTGGTGAGAATGGTCTGTGTGCATCTAAAGTGCATAAGAGTGAGAATGAGAATGGTTGCTCAACATCTGGGATACATACGTCTGATTGTAATGATCATGCGACATCAGATGTGTGCAATGCTGGTTGCCGTGAAGACAAAACTCCCACCTCTCCTCATGTTTTGAGAGACATGGAGCAAGAGGAAGGGGCTACATGTACTGCTTTAGATCAAAGTTTAGTCGTCTCCAATACAGATGCTTGTGCGACCGTGAACCAGGTTCTCTCTACTATTAGTCATGAGCTGAATGTTGATGTTGCAGCAATGGGAGGTGATACAAATGGAGAACGGAATGAGAAGGAGCCGACGTCAATGATTCCGACAAGTCCACAAACTCCGAACTCCACTGATGGGAAAACTGTTAATTAGTCAGCTATTAAGGCTGGAGACTCTCTGGAGAAAAAGAAAAAGGGTTCAAAGGTGAATAAGAAATCTGGTTCCCCGCGGGGTGGCAGGTCAAGGTAACCTTTATGTTGCTGTTTGTACTCCTCTTTGTATGATTATGATGATTGGATGTTGGAATGTTAGAGGTTTGAATGACCCCATAAAGCATTCAGAATTGCGTCGGCTAATCCATCAAGAGAGGATAGTTTTTTTTGGTTTGGTTGAAACTCGGGTTAGAGAAAAGAATAAAGATAATATTTCTAACCTTCTTCTGCGTAATTGGTCCTTCTTGTACAATTATGATTTCTCTTCCCGTGGTCGTATTTGGGTTTGTTGGAATGCTGATGTGGTGAAGGTGGATGTCTGTGGTATGTCAGACCAGGCTATCCATGTTTCTGTCACTATATTAGCTACCAATATCTGTTTTAATACTTCAATCATTTATGGAGACAATAATGCATCCTTACGTGAATCATTATGGTCTGATATAGTGAGTCGTAGTGATGCATGGGAGTCAACCCCATGGATTCTTATGGGTGACTTTAATGTTATCCGCAACCCGTCAGAAAGGTCAGGAGGGTCTACTACGTGGGATGGTCAGATGGACAGGTTGGAAACATGTATTCGAGATGCGAAAGTGGATGATCTTCGGTATTCTGGTATGCATTATACATGGACGAACCAATGTATTGAGAATCTAATTATGCGGAAGCTAGATAGAGTGCTTGTGAATGAGAAGTGGAATCCGCACTTCCCATTGTCGGAAGCGAGATTCTTGCTTGCTGGTATTTCAGATCATTCTCCCATGGTGGTAAAGGTTACTGGCAATGTTCAGAACATAAAGAAACCATTCAGATTCTTTGATATGTGGATGGATCATGACGAGTTCATGCCCTTGGTGAAGAAAGTATGGGATTAGCATTCAGGGGGTTGTCCAATGTATCAGTTGTGTTGCAAACTAAGGAAGCTAAAGCAGGAACTTAAACATTTCAATAAGACTCACTTCTCCAATATATTAGATAGAGTCAAAGATGCAAAAGATCAAATGGATAAGGCTCAACAGGAGCTGCATACAGCGCTTGAGAATCCAACTTTATGCATGCGAGAAAGAGATGCTGTTCGTAACTATGCTTCTACCGTCAGGGCGGAAGAGAGTTTTTTCAAACAAAAGGCAAGGATACAATGGCTTAGCTTGGGGGATCAGAATACTAGCTACTTCCACAAATCAGTAAATGGAAGACAGAATAGAAATAAGCTTCTCTCCGTTACAAGGGAGGATGGGGAAGTCGTTGAAGGACACGAGGCAGTCAAATCAGAAGTAATTGCATACTTCCAGCGTGCGTTGGGAGTGAATCAGATGCCTAGGGTCTTGAACGAGGAAGTGATGCAATCGGCAATTAACTGCAAGCTGTCTTCGACTCAACAGCATGAACTAGCACAAGAAGTAACAAGGGAGGAGATTAAGAATGCTATGTTTAGTTTGAAAAACAACAAAGCCCCTGGCCCGGATGGCTTCAACGCAGGTTTCTTCAAAAGAATGTGGCATATAGTGGGGGAAGATGTAATCAAAGCTGTTAGCTCCTTCTTTCAGACTCGTAGAATGCTTAAAGAAATGAATGCTACATCCATTTCCCTTATCCCTAAAGTTGCTAATCCTACGAGGTTGACAGATTTTCGTCCTATATCTTGCTGCAATACAGTATACAAATGCATCGCGAAGATTCTAGCTTGGAGAATGAAAGTTGTTTTGCCATCCTTAGTAGGTCCGTATCAGACAGCTTTTATCTCTGGACGGAGAATCAGCGACAATATTCTTTTGTCTCAAGAGCTAATGAAAGGCTATCATAAATCTACGGGTCCTGCTCGTTGTGCTATGAAAGTAGATCTGATGAAGGCTTATGACTCGATTCGATGGGATTTCGTTGATGCTACGTTAATAAAAATGGGATTCCCTAAAACAGTCATTGATTGGATCATGGTTTGTGTTACATCATGTCAATTCTCAATCAACGTCAACGGTGAACTTGCAGGATACTTTCAAGGGGGGAGAGGGCTGAGACAAGGTGATCCATTATCCCCATATTTGTTTGTCCTATGCGTGGAAATCCTGTCAAGGCTGTTCTGCAGTATGAGTGCCAATCAAAACTTCAAGTTTCACTGGAGATGCAAGAAGGGCAGAATTTCTCATCTTTGCTTTGCCGACGACTTGATGATATTCAGCAAAGGGGATGTACACTCAATTCGTATGATCAAAAATGTACTCACAGAGTTTCAAGATCTATCAGGTCTATATCCAAATCCAAACAAAAGTGACATCTTCTTGAGCGGTGTGTTAGGTGCTGAGAAGGAACAGATTATCAGTATTCTTGGGTTTAGAGAGGGTGAACTTCCTATGAAATATTTGGGAGTGCCTCTTATCTCGTCCAGACTAAAGGCTGTTGATTGTAAAGGCCTCGTGGATCGAATTACCGCTAAAGTACGACATTGGACCTGCAGAACACTCTCTTTCGCAGGGCGAGTACAACTGATTAACTCAGTTTTATTCTCTATCCAGGTCTATTGGGCATCTCTATTCCTATTACCTGGGCAAGTAGTGAAAAATGTTGAGCAAATTATGAGATCCTTTCTTTGGTCAGGTTCAGATATGAGCACTACTAGGGCTAAAGTGGCTTGGGATCAGGTATGTCTTCCAAAAAAGGAGGGGGGGCTCGGCATAAAAAGGATAACAGAATGGAACAAGATTGCCTTGTTGAAACACATTTGGAACTTGTGCAATGACTCGAATGGCTCAATCTGGTCTACTTGGATCAGATCCAATCTCTTGCGAGGTAGGAATTTCTGGACAATCAATGCGCCAGGAAGCTGCTCTTGGGCTTGGGGAAAGATTCTAAAGTTGAGATCCTTAGCATGGCCGAAGATGAAGCACATCATCGGAGATGGAATGACAACCTCTCTATGGTTTGACAATTGGCATCCTCACAGCCCGCTCGCTGATACTTACGGTGAAAGATTCATCTATGATTCAGGTATGGAACATAACACGAGAGTGAACGTGCTGATTAATAACTTAGAATGGAGAATTCCTATCACTCATGCTCTTGGCTGGCAGCCCATTATAGAAGCTATTCCTTCCACCTCTACTCCTAAGGGGCAAAAAGATGAGATTGTTTGGTTGGATTCGCCAAATCAGAGTTTCTCGGTCAAAGTAGCGTGGGAGCAACTAAGAATTCATCGTCAAATGGTTGATTGGCATGACATTGTGTGGTTCAAGAATGCTGTCCCAAGACATGCATTTCTTCTATGGGTGGCTATCCAACGGAAACTCTCAACACAGGATAGACTTCATCGGTTTGGTATACATGGTCCCAATAGGTGCTCACTCTGTCTCCGCAACAATGAAGATCACAACCACTTGTTCTTTGAATGCTCCTATACGAAAGCATTATGGTGGAATGTTTGTGACAGATGCGACATTCCAAGAATGACAAAAAGCTTGGATGAATGGATTCGATGGGCCACTGTCACTTGGCATGGCAAAAGTTTCGTCAACTTTTCTCGTAAACTGGGTTTCGCAGCTACAGTGTATTGTATCTGGCAAGAACGGAATGCAAGGATCTTTGCAGATGTGTCCAAAACTTCGAATGTGGTTTTTGATCAAATTGAATGTATCATTTGGGATAAGCTTGTTTTGATGAGGAACGGTCAACAAACAGATGAAAACATAAGGATCCAAAGACTTTGGAGGGTCAACAACATGGACTCTTAATTTAATGTTTAGCTGGTTGTTTTTGTACCCCTAGCATATCTAGTTGGTCTAAGTTTTTGTTTTGTTATGTGGCTAGCCTGTAGCCATTTGTTGGTTTCGTTTCTGTTCACATTGTAAATCTTGGGTATGCCCATTATATTCTTTGTATCATTTTTTTTAATACATAAGTCAGCTTACCAAAAAAAATAAATTCATGATGGGGTTAAAAATAGGTATACCATTGTAAAAGATGGTAAAACCATCACTCTTGTACCTCTTACACCCAAACAGGTGTATAATGATCAAATAAAGCTAAAAAGTGAGCATGAGGCGATGGGGAGAGAAAATCAAGGTGAGGAACAAGGGGAGAGAGGAACATCAGAGTCGGCTAGAACCCAAACCACCACAACCCATTCGGCCACCCTTCCAAACACAAGCAAATATTCGGCCAACACTCCAAACAAATCAAACCATTCGAACACAACTCAAAAACACCCAAATCTGGCCGAGAGTGGAGGTAAGACAAGAGGAGTGAAGAAAGTCAGTAAGTGTGATGAGGATTGTGTGGAAAAACTAAAGAAACAACCCAATTTTTATGCTAGAGAGGGTGAGGTCAGATCTGCATTTTTCACAAACAAGCCAATGATTTTACTTGTGTACAAAGAGGCTTACTTTAATACTAATGATGTTGATCATATTGTGCCTAGTGTTGTTATTTCTTTGTTGCAGGAGTTTGATGACGTGTTTCCCGACGATACTCCTAGCGGATTACCACCATTGAGGGGGGATAGAGCATCAGATTGATTTCGTACCCAGAGCTTCAATTCCTAACCGACCAGCTTATAGAAGCAATCCCGAGGAGACGAAAGAGCTTCAAAGGCAAGTTGATGAGCTGATGGAAAAGGGCTACATTCGTGAGAGTATGAGCCCGTGTGCTGTACCCGTGCTACTTGTGCCAAAGAAGGATGGAACATAGAGGATGTGTGTTGATTGCCGAGCCATCAACAACATAACGGTAAAGTATAGACATCCCATTCCTAGGCTTGATGACATGTTAGATGATTTGCATGGATCCTGTATTTTCTCTAAAATTGACTTGAAAAGCGGGTACCATCAAATTAGGATGAAAGAAGGTGATGAGTGGAAAACAACATTTAAGACTAAGCATGGTTTGTATGAATGGTTAGTAATGCCATTTGGACTTACAAATGCACCTAGTACGTTTATGCGTTTAATGAATCATGTGTTGCGTGCATTTATAGGTAAGTTTGTGGTTGTGTATTTTGATGATATTTTGATATATAGCAAGAACTTAACTGAGCATCTTGATCATTTGCGGAATGTAGTTAGTGTGTTGCGTAGTGAGAAATTGTATGCTAATCTTAAAAAGTGTGCCTTTTGCATGGAGAAAATTGTGTTTCTTGGCTATGTTGTAAGTGCACAGGGTATCGAGATGGATGAGGAGAAAGTTAAGGCCATCCGGGATTGGCCTACACCCAAATCGTTAAGTGAGGTAAGGAGTTTTCATTGGTTAGCTAGTTTTTACAGGCGTTTTGTGAAAGATTTCAGCACAATAGCCGCGCCCTTGAATGAAGTTGTTAAAAAGTCTGTTGGGTTTAGATGGGGGGAGGAACAAGAGTTGGCTTTTGTTTTTTTAAAAGACAAATTATGTTTTGCGCTTGTTTTGGCTTTACCTGACTTTACGAAAGCATTTGAAATATAATGTGATGCGTCTGGAATAGGAATAGGTGCTGTTTTGATGCAGGATCGGAGACCTATTGCGTATTTCAGTGAGAAGTTAAGTGGAGCGACCTTGAACTATCCCACTTACGACAAAGAACTCTATGCTTTGGTAAGAGCACTTGAGACATGGTAGCATTACTTGTGGCCAAAAGAGTTCGTAGTCCATTCGGATCATGAGTCCTTGAAACATCTGAAAGGACAAGGTAAGTTGAATAGGAGGCATGCAAAATGGGTTGAATTCATTGAAACTTTTCCTTACGTAATCAAGTATAAGCAAGGGAAAGAGAACATCGTAGCTGATGCACTCTCGTGCAGGTATGTTCTTTTACACACCATGAATACTAGATTGTTAGGTTTTGAATATGTGAAGGAATTGTATGATAATGATTCTGACTTTGCCGAGATTTATAAAGCATGTGGACATTCGGCTTTTGGTAAGTTTTATTTGATGGATGGTTATTTGTACAAAGAGAATAGTTTGGGTGCTCCTGCTAGTTCTTTGCATGAATTGCTTGTTCGTGAAGCACATAGGGGTGGTTTAATGGGTCACTTTGGGGTTGTGAAAACCTTGAATGTATTGCATGAGCATTTCTATTGGCAAAGATGAAAAGAGATGTGCAACGAATTTGTGAACAGTGCATTGCTTGTAGAAAGGCAAAATCTAGAGTACAACCACATGGACTATATACACCATTACCTGTGCCTACTGAACCTTGGGTAGATATCTCTATGGACTTTATTTTAGGTTTACCTAGGTCAAAGAAAGGTAGAGACTCTATTTTTGTTGTGGTTGATAGGTTTTCTAAAATGGCGCATTTAATTGCTTGCCATAAAACAGATGATGCATCTCATATCGCAGACTTGTTCTTTAAGGAGATTGTAAGTTTGCATGGCATTCCTAAGAGTATAGTGTCAGATCGTGATGTTAAGTTCCTTAGTTACTTTTGGAAGACCTTATGGGGAAAGTTGGGAACTAAACTCTTATTTTCGACAACATGCCATCCTCAAACAGATGGATAAACTGAGGTAGTGAATAGAACATTATCCCAACTTTTACACGTTGTAATTTAAAAGAATTTGAAAAGTTGGGAAGAATGTTTGCCTTGTGTTGAGTTTGCTTGTAATAGAATTGTGCATTCAACCACTACTTTTTCTCTTTTTTAAATTGTTTATGGTTTTAATCCACTAACTCCCATGGACTTAATTCCTTTACATTTTGAAGAAAGGGTAAGTTTAGATGGTGAAAAGAAGGCAAAGACGGTGAGAGAACTCCATGAGGGAATTCAAATACAAATTGAGAAGAAGAACAGACTTTACGCTTCTAAAGCAAATAAGGGACGTAAACTGGTTGTTTTCCAACCCGGTGATTGGGTTTGGGTGTACATGCGTAAAGAACAATTTGCTAACCAAAGGAAATCAAAATTATAGCCTCATGGTGATGGTCCATTTCAGGTTTTAGAGAGAATCAATGACAATGCATACAAAATTGACCTTCTAGGTGAGTATAGTGTTAGTGCTACCTTTAATGTTGCTGATCTTACGTTGTTTGACACAAATTTTGATTCGAGGTCGAATCCTTTCGAGGAGAGAGGGGATGATGCGAACCAACCCAGAAACACTAGCAAGGACCCATTACATGTTCCAAATGGACCCATGACTCGGTCCAAGATAAAGACATTGAAAGACGCATTGAATGCATTGGTTTTGAAGGTTTCCACCAAGTTAGAATTGAAAGGTCTATTGGAGTATCAAGAGGAGATCCTAGTACATCTTATCCATGTGCAAGAGAGGTCCAATACAACCTTATTTGGGCCATGAGATGAGGACAACAAAGGAAACAAAAGAATCCTACTACAACTTGGAAACAACATGGTGGCTACCTTTTCCTTTTGTTTCTAGGATTAAGGTGCTGCATGGAAGGCTATAAATAAGCCTTCAATCAATTTTGTACTATTTTAGTTCATTCTCTTCTTCTCATGGCAGAACATGGATTTAATATTAGGAGCTTTATTTTATTTTGTTAGCTACGGCCCAAGGCTTGTTTGGGCTTAATTAATACTTTGTTTTAAGCTAGGATCCAAGGCTTGTTTGGATTAAGTTATGGGCTTTCCAGTTTAGGGTTTTGGGCCAGTCTTGAGTGGACCTCATATAAGTCCACATAAGGGGTCCATTAGGGTTAACTTTTTAAGAACTATTTTAACTCATGTAAGCTAAAATTTCGGCAGCTTTAATGAATATTATTCTGAATTTTTCAGTTTTAACGTGTGAGAGTGATTCTTGCATTCTTCAGTTCTTGAACGAACTGAATCTGACTTATCGAAGATTAACTGGCTTCGTGGCGTCATTCTACTCATTCCAATAGTGTTGGTGCCTTGGGGCAGGTTTCCATTGTGTCACACTCCTATCAGACCTATTTCGGGTTTCCAGGATCAGATCTCAATCTTGATTGTGGGTTGCGTGACCACGTGATCACGAGGTTCGCATCAAGTAGTAGTAGTAGTACTAATAGTAATAAAAGAAGAAGAGGAAATTAATGAGAATTTTGAGATGAAAAATTACTGTAAGGATTAAACAATGATAAAACACAAATGTCAAGGTTAGAGGATCCACTAATGGTATTTCAAACAAGTATAGTATAAACTCTTATTATTCAATTTGAAAACCACACACGAAGGAGGTTCCAATCGGATGATTTATCATTAATAGCTCATTATAAATTGTTAACATGATCATATTAATTATCTTATTTACATAACACCAAACTTTTAAATATTGTCAGGAATTCATGATGCTAACTTATGTTAACAACAAATCAAGTTCCTTTCATAGCACAGGTATAGGTAATACCATACGGTTGGGCTATGAGAGTGTCAAGCATTTGTTGTACCAAGTGTTATAAAACACAAATCTAGATTAACCATTTAACAAGCAAGGTATTAAGAATTAGTAAGATAAAAAGATAAGACATGTTAATATTAAACATTAAGGTCCATGTTGAGTTTACACTGCACTTATTCTTACACCATTAGTGTAACCTTTTCACCTTGAAATAATAAACTTAGCTAAAACATAATGAAGAAGAGAAACATAAATAAACAAAAAAAGAACATAAATAAGATACAAGTTAACTAAGGAAAGGAAAGGAAATGAAAAGCATAAACAAGATATTAATGAAAGCAAAACTTAAGAATTACAAAAAAAAATATAAAGAGAGAAATAAAGAGCATGATCTTGATCTGAACAGCCCAGCCCTTAAATGCATGGAAAATGCCTCATTTTATAGGCCAAAATTTGGAATTATTGATTTGATGACTAATTGTTGAGTGGGTGGCCAACTCTTGACTTGGTGAAAATCCTTATCTTTTTATTTGAATAAAATGAAATTGCTAGCATCAGAACTGGGACCACTTAAAAACATGAAAGTTGTAGGAAATTGTCTCATCTTTTTAGAAAAAAAAAATGAAGGTCATTTAGACTTCTAGAACTCTAGAAATGGGCCAAACACTAAACAGTGTTTGGGCTGCAGGACAGATTCGGGCTTTTCTGTTGTTGCTATAATTTGGACTTGAAAATGGTCTTCTTAGATCTTTGTGTCCACATGAAAGTTGTAGGCCTATGTCTTACTGAATCTGTGTAAAAATTTGAGATCATTTGGACATCTAGAACTCGAGATAGGACCCAATTACCGAACAGTGTTCTAGTTTAGACGGCACCAACATCTCTTTTCTAAGTTTGGCCCTCTCTTTGACCTTTCAATTTCAATACTTGAACTCATCAATCAATCCTTTCATTTATGTGATAGACCTGCATTTAAGGTGAACATTTACCATAAATTAAGATATTTTATAGTATCAGACTTGTTATTATAAAACATGCTTTAGTTAAGGAGTTATTGATACTTCAAGTGCAAAATGATGATATAAAACCTTGATAAATATGCACTTTTAAGTACTAATCATCACTCTTTAGAAAAATTCACGATTGACTTGCTTAGAAGACACTTAGGGATACAGCCCTGAGGACATTATGCACCATTTACTCTAATTCTTGAGCTATACCCTATAACATTCTTTCATCTTCTGGCTTTATTCCTTAGGCTGGCTTTATATTATGGACAGGTTGCATGTGCTTCACATCATTCCCTTCTCGGTATGTATCCTTTGTGATTTCAATGTAGAGATTCATGACCATCTATTCTTTTAGGGCCCTTTCTCAACCTCGATTTAGGGAGATATCTTGGGTGTGAATCTCATTTTATGGCCATTCATGACATGGAAACCTCTACTTAAGTAAGCATTCTTACACCTCCAAAAGAGAAAGAAGTTCGCACGTATTCTAGCTCAATTAGTCCTCTCACCATAGTCTACTACTTAATCTGGTATGAGAGGAACAATAAAGTATATTCTCATATTTTCTAGACTCATTGAGATGTTTGCTTATAGATTTTTGATTTAGTTAGATCCTAACTTGTAGACTTGTATCCTGGAATTTAGGTTCCAACTCAACTTAAGGCCATTTGAAGGCTCCAAAGATGACTATCTTTCTACTCCAACTGCTAGTTAGTGTTTGCCTGCAGAACCAGTCAACCGACTCCTAAGTTTTTTAGACTTTTGTTTTTCTAATTTTTTAGCTTCTTCTTTAGCTTTTGATTTGTTTTTATGTTACCTTAAAGTCTTTGATCCAAGTAACAAAACTATATACTTCTTGGTGAATGGTTCTCGTATTTTGTATAATTTTTTTCTTTTTATACAACTTACCTTTATATAAAAAAAATTTAGACTAATTAGTTCCATATAGGGTTTCCTTTTTCATTTTTGGGAAAAATATGGGACTCTTTATTCATTCATAAAATTCACCTGTTTAATTTAGAATATTCTATTTCATTTAGGGGCTTGGTCGTTCAGATCAAGAACTTGCTCTTGCTCTCTCTCTTTATATTTTTTTTGTAATTCTTAAGTTTTGCTTTCATTAATATCTTGTTTATGCTTTTCATTTCCTTTCCTTTACTTAGTTAACTTGTATCTTATTTATATTCTTATTTTGTTTATTTATGTTTCTCTTTTTCATTATGTTTAATTAAGTTTATTATGTCAAGGTGAAAAGGTTACACTAATGGTGTAAGAATAAGTATAGTATAAACTCAACATGGACTTTAATGCTTGATATTAACATGTTTTATATTTATTATCTTGCTCACTCTTAATACCTTGCTCGTTAAATGGTTAATCTAGATTTGTGTTGAACAACCCTTGGTACAACAAATGCTTGGCACTTTCATAGCCCAACCGTATGGTATAACTATAACCTACACCTGTGTTATGAAAAGAACTTGATTTGTTGTTAACATAAGTTATCACCATGAATACCTGATAATATTTACAAGTATTGGTATTACTCGAATAAGATAATTAATGTAATCATGTTAACAATTATAATTTAATTGGAACCTCCTTTGTGTGTGGTTTCCATTTGAGTAATAAGAGTTTATACTATACTTGTTTAAAGTACCATTAGTGGATCCTCTAACCTTGACATTTGTTTATATTATTGTTTAATCCTCACATTAATCTTACATCTTAAAGTCCTCTTTATTATTACTATTACTATTATTAATGTCATTACTACTACTACTACTACTACTACTACTACTACTACTACTACTATTATTACTATTGTTGTTATTATTAGTATTATTATTGTTGTTGTTATTGTTGTTGTTGCTATTGTTGTTATTGTTGTGTTGTTGTTATTTATAATTTATATAGTTAACCTTCTTGTGGTTTGACCCCGGTCTTGTCGGATTATTTGTTACTTCAACACTTCTGCACTTGGGAGAAGATATCAATCTTTTGGTCATGTCAAGTTTTTGGCGCCGTTACCAGGGAGGTAAATTCTTCTCAATGTTCAACCACCAAAACCTGATTTGAATCCATTACCATTCAATCTTAAATACTCATTTTTGGGAGAAAATGAAACCTTTCCGGTAATAATCTCTTCCAAACTTAATGCACATCAAGAAGGTAAGTTATTATAGACTCTGAAAATGTACAAAAATGCATTAGGATGGACCATAGCTGACATAAAAGGAATTAGCCCTTTGATGTGCGCATACAAGATTTATTTGGAGGAAAATGCTAAACCCTCTAGAGAAATGCAACGAAGGCTTAATCCTAATATGAAAGAAGTAGTGAAAAATGAAGTCATTAAACTTCTAGATAATGGAATCATTTATCCTATTTTTTACAGCAAATGGGTAAGTCCTACCCAAGTTGTACCCAAGAAGTCTGGAGTCACTGTGATAACAAATGAGAAAAATGAGTCAATTCTAACTTGGACTACTAGTGGTTGGCGCATGTGCATTGACTACAGGAAAATTAATTCAATGACTAGAAAAGAGTATTTCCATTTACCTTTCATGGATCAAATCCTAGAAAGAGTTGCAGGTCATGAATTTTATTGTTTCCTAGATGGCTATTCAAGTTACAACCAAATTGAAATTGCTTTGGAAGATCAAGAGAAGACTACTTTCACATGTCCATTTGGTACTTTTGCATATCGAAGAATGCCTTTTGGATTATGTAATGCACCAGCCATATTTTAAAGATGCATGCTTAGCATATTTAGTGATATGGTTGAATGTTTCCTTGAGATTTTTATGGATGATTTTTCTATTTTTGGTGATTCATTTTATGATTGTTTAACTAACTTGGAAAAGGTTTTGAACAGGTGTGAGAAGAAGAATCTTTATACTGAATTGGGAAAAGTGTCACTTTATGGTAACAAACGGCATTGTACTTGGTCACATTGTTTCATCAAAAGGAATTGAGGTTGACAAATCTAAAATCGAGTTAATTGTTAACTTGCCAACAGCAAAATCTGTTAAAGATGTTAGATCATTCTTAGGACATACTCTATAATTATTCTTATTTGCATTTAGGCCCTATTTTCTTTAAGTGTATTCATTTTGCCCCCACTTCTTTTTAGTTTAGTTTATTTCCTTTAATTTAATCTAGCCTTGATTTTTTTTTAATTAGGATTTACAATATTGATATCTCTTTTAGTTTGTTTATAAATCTTCCTTTTCTAATGCAATAAATCTATTCATTTAAAAGGGAAAAAAATCAAATTATTAATTACTGTGATGGTCATTTGTCTTCCTTTGTTTCCTTTCCCTCTACTCTTTTAAGCGGTGTGCACTATTAGGTTTCGCAGGTTCACAAAATATCAAGACTGAGATTCTCAAGAATCCAATTCTTAAAATAACTGCTGAGAAATTAGGCAAATCTCCAGCACAAATGGTTCTTCGATGGGGACTACAAATGGGCCATAGTGTGCTACCTAAAAGCATAAACGAGGCAAGAATCATAGAAAACATTGACATTTTTTGTTGGTCTATTCCTGAAGACTTATTTTCCAAGCTTTATGAAATTGAGCAGGCAAGTGACAGGGTTCTCTCTCAATGTTTTATGCCTATGAATGTTTTTGTGCACTTGCTCTACCTAATACATTATTTTTTATCTTGAGCTGCACTGCACCTACTATATATCTGATAATTGTAGTTCTGAGTAAGTAATAGTTTACTACAGTTATATAAAAATTTGCTTGAATTAGCCTATAAGATTTTGTAGGTCTGGTCATGCAAGTGGTCTCTTTGCGTTAATGCACTTAGGCTCATGTTTTACCTACTTGATGAATCTTAGGGTCATATATTAGCGCTCTGAATTTATCAAGTAATTACACACAACTAAATCATCCATGAGCTATAAGAAGTAATTTACTTCCTTCAAAATGCAAAATGATTGACCTTATAATTTAAACATGTAGGAGAGGCTTGTTACAAGAAATACTTTTGTGCATGGGACTTATGGTGCATACAGGACAATGGATGAACTCTGGGATGCTGAAATGTGAGAAGATTCCAAGTGTAAAAACACTGGATTTTCCATTTTAGCTGCTTGTCTTTCACATTACTCAATTTTCAAATGTTTAGCTAGTTGTTAATTATTAGAGCAATAATATGTTGAATCAAAAAATAGGTGGACAATATGTTGCTATATATTTAGCAGTAGCAAAGCCACTTGATTACATTTCAATCATGGAAGTTCACCAAAATCATATTAAAAAATGTATTTATTATAAATAGATGAAAACATATTCACAAGCCATTATGCCTCAAAATCAAATGTGTTCATAGCAATGCAACAATTATCTCAGCATTTATGGAGGTGACAATGAACAGTTGGATCCCAGGTATCCATGCTTTAAGGAAGAGAGCGTTACTTGCCTAATTGTCTGTTAGCACATGGAATGGTTTGTGTCTAACATGGCTAGTCCCTTTAAATTTTTTTTTAAATACATCTTGGTACTAGAATCTTTTTTTTTTCAGTAATTTTTTCATGGGAGTGGAAAGAGTAGTCATCAAATTTTGGAAGAGAGAGAGAGAGAGAGAGAGAGAGAGAGAGAGAGAGAGAGATCTTTGTTAACGATGATCCCAACCATAAAAAAAAATGTTAAAATTGGTGTCAACGAGTTTCACTAGGTGAAGGGAGTCTTATAGTGTTTGTTTTAAGCCTCGATATAACCTAAGAAACTAAATATATGTCAAGGATGCAATATTTTTTTTGGTTTTTTTGAGTGGTTTAAACCTTTTTTTGGTTCATTAGGTTGATAGGTTGGTTTCTTGGAGTTTGTAGGGTGTTTTGCGGTTGAAATGGTTGAAAACAAGGTTTTTTTGGTAGAAAAACTAACAAACCCAAATTTCCAACCACAAAAATGGTTGTTGGATTTTGGGTTGACAGACAACACATCGTCTCCCACAATAAGCAATGTGTCATTTGTCAATTTTTTTTTAGAATAAAATTGCAGATGACTTGAAAAAAATAGTAGGCCCAGGCTCATGGGCCTACACACCTGGGCTTCAAGGCCCATGCACCTGGGCTTGCCCTTTCTTGATACTTTTCTTTGTTTTTTTTTTTTCCAACTAATACCTTTTTTATGTCTTTTTATAAAATATTTTTAAATTTTTTTTTTTAATTAATACCTCTCTTATGTTATTTTTAGCTTATTTAGCCTTTTTTAAATGGTAATTATTTTTTCAATTACATTGAGTGTCTTTAATTTTTCATGAAGTTAATATAATTCATCTTTAATTTTTTTTATATTTCATATAAATTAAATTTATTTTTATAATATAGATTGATTTTAATAAATAAATTCATTAAACACAATCGGATAAATAACATGTGTTATGCTATTAAATATCTTGATCTATATTTATCTTTTAATTTTTACAGTTTCATTTTTATTTATCATCAATTTCTTTTTATATTGAATTATCCTGATCTCATGATCTACGACACATGATAGACAAGTAATCTTGACATATCTCTTGTGTCATTGATTTCAAATGGTAGCCCATCTTTTTGCTAGAGTAATATTTTTATTTATTTATTTATTTATTGTTGTTACCTTATTTTTTATTGTGATATTAAATTAATCAAAATTTAACTTGATTAATAAAATTCTTAATTATCTCTAATATTTTTTATTTAAAAAATTGATTCTACTTATAACATTGCACGAGAGTAATCTATAATCATCTCCTTCATGTACGGTTGAGGCATCTTGAAATGTCCTTCATGTATAGGTTGAGGCATCTTGAAACACTAGGGGGCATAATGATTGTCATTATCAACAACAACAAAAAATGTGATGGTGATATTTGGTCAGAAACAACACCATTGGTATTTCTGCCGCGATATTCAATAAGAAAGTGAAATCAAAATTATGATGTTCTTGAATTTTCTCATAAAAAACATGATAGCAAATCCTGAGATAAACAATACCATATTAGTTCAATAATCATCCATACCTTGAGAAGTTTTTCAAAAGAAGTTTTCCTTGGAAATCAATTGTTTAAATTAAACTATAATAATTTATCCGCTATTTTTCTTTAATGAATTAATATATACATAATTAAGAAAAAAAATATTTTATATAAAAAAACTCCAATTATCAATTCAATCCTCAAAGCAAATAAATTCTCATGACATTACCCAGGGGTGAGCATTTTCAGTTCGGTTCAGTTTTTACTTGAAAAAACCAACCAAACTGAATTTTTATTTTTTTTTAATTTAGAATCGAAACCAATTTAAACCGATTATTTTCGGTTCGGTTAGTTGAGGAAAAAAATTGGAAAAACCTAAACTATCAAGTTATGTTTCATGTGAAGGGCAAGCTGATGCCAGCAAATGGAGAAGATGGATGATAAATTGATTAGTCTAAATGGTTGGGATTTCAACTGTGTAAAAAATACAAAATAATGATCTATATGACAAGAGAACTAACTCATAAAAAACCCAAAACAACCCTTTAAAATCCATGAAACTGAGACTGTCTCTAATTAAATCAAATAGCAAAAATATCTCTAATGCACATCACTTTTATGCAAAAATAGACAGCAAAAAATGTTTTCTTTCTTTATATCTTTTGTTTATAAATAATAATGATGGAGTATACAATATGAAAGCGGGAAAGGCATAAATTTAGGGCAAACGTTTTCTATTCCTTTATCTTGTGTTTATAAAGGCTTGAGTTTTGAATTTTTTGATCCAGAAAATCAAATGAGAGAATTAGAGAAAGAGAGTGGAGAGAGAGTGACCACTTGCAAAACATTAAAGAAGGAGAGTGGTGAGAGAGGGAAGACATTTGGGAGAATGGGGCGGCTGAGAGCTGAAAGATTGAGAAGTATAGTTTTAGGGTTTTCTTTTATAGTGGGTTTAAATGCTGGTTGAACCAGTTCGGTTCGGTTTGGTTCAATCGGTTTAATATTTTAAAAATCAAAACTGAACCAAATCGATTTTTTTCTTAGGCTTTTTAATCGGTTCATTCGGTTTTATTTTTTAATTCGGTTTTTTTGGTTAATTTTTTTCCAGTTTTTTCGGTTTAATTGGTTTTTAGGTTTTTTTGCTTACCCCTAACATTACCCAATTAACCCTCACTCAAAACCATATTTATTAAATTCGATATGGCTTGGCATATCGATTTAGAATCTGATCCTTGTGGGTTTTATTTTGAACAATAATAGACTTACTTAGGGTGTGTTTGTTTTCTGGAAAGTGGTTTTCAGGAAATCATTTTTCAAACTTTCTTGTGTTTGTTTGCTATTAGGAAAGTTGGTAAACGGAAAACACTTTTCACTCAAAGAAAAATTTGGCTTAATTTCCAGGAAAATGTTTTCTTTTTATTTTGGGCAGAAAACACTTTCTGGAAGTTGTGAAAAATTTAAAAATATTATATTATTTGCTGATTATATCAAATTTGATCTAAAAAAACTTTTAATTGCTGTATATATATTTTATTTTAAATATTTATAATATAGAGAGTATCTATCTGAATTAAAATGAAAATATTTTTATCACATATTATAATAATATGGGTATTATATTCATGGGATCCCTTTAATAATTAAGAAACAAGAAAAAAAACTATTCGTTAACAATATAGAAAAATCAAATCGACATCAAAACTATCCGTTACTTCCCTTTAGTAACGTTAAAAAACAACCCGTCTGTTACACTTCCACTTCATTGATTTTGATTTACAGGACACGAAAAAAGATTCCTTGATCTTTCAGGTTCCTCTTTTCTTTGCCTGTTAAATTCTGTAACAATAATGGAGTTTCACGGTGGAGACAAAATAGAAGTATGTAGTGAAGAAGAAGGATTTCTTGGATCATATTATGCAGCGACAGCGGCCAAGACCTTAGTGGAAGAGGAAGACATGTAAAAGCATCTGATAGAGACACACCACAAGCCCAGCGCTAAAACACACCGCTGGAGCACTCTGCTCAACGGCCTTAACCTACGCACCCACCCAACACCTAAACCATTAACTCGCCCGCTCAAACCCAGTCCTCCACTACTCCTCATCTTCTTCTTCTTCAAGCCAAACCCCTTTCTAGTCGATGGAGCAATAATTTCGTAAGTTTTCTTGCTAATCTTGCTCCGCTACGCCGTGGTTTTAGTGCCTGTATTTGTTACTTAGAACTTAGGTTTGAGACTCCGATTTTTGTATATTCTGTAAATTTATGGAAGTTGAAACCTAGTTAGCAGTTGTTAGTTTTTTTAACCATTTATTTTTTAATCTTGGAAACTATTATTTATTTATTTCTTTTTAATTTCCTGCTTAAAAAGGCATGGAATAATTTCAGATTTTGGATCGTACACAGATAGGCATGCTAATCCCTTTGTTTTATTTTGAAAATTTAAATTAATTTTTTTTCTGTCTCTAACAGTAAGAAAACTCCGCTAATGGTGCTGCTCTTTAATCTCTTTGATAGAAGGCGGATGATTCTGTATTTTAGGATGTATATAAAGCAGGTAATGTCGTGCCAGATTTTTTTTGTGTATGGTTTTTTTTTTTTGTTTTGAAAATAGAGAGCTGGATTTGATTTTTGTTCGGATAAAGGCTGTAATCAAGGGTTTTAGGAGCTATCGAGAAAAAAATTGCTACCGAAGTTAATTGTTGCAGAAGCCGACCCATTAAAGAAGAACAAAACAAGGAACGATTCCAACATAATCATAATTTGACTCTTTTCCTGCTTACTTTTCGAGAGGGTTACTTTTACCCCGTGTCTAATATGGCCTCCCAATAAGGGAATGTATAAATGGTGCAGGAAGCTTATAGAGTTGATGAAACTTGGAAAGAACTAAACATTTAACATTGTTTTAGCTTGAAGGCAATGGCATTTAAGGCATGCGTTCTTGCATGTCATCGGTGAAGAGTTCTGGGCCTGTTGATTTACTTGATTTAAACTTGTCAGTTAATAGCATTTGCATATGGCTTTAGGTGGAAACTTGAAACTGACATTTTTATTTTTTTCAGGCATTTAACCTGCTTGCTTAGTTTTCTTCATTATGCAACCAACAATAGGCAGGGTATCCACTCACTTAGCAGTGGAACAAGTTTTTCATTAGCAGATTTGTGACCATATCTAATGCTCGTTTTCTTCTTGATGCAGAGAACCAAAATCATATCGGATCTGCTGATATCTGTTTCAAAAGAGTAGAGACAAGCCAGGATTAAAGTTTGCGAAGATTCCTTAAGACTTGGCAGTGTGGGTATTATCGGGTATACTCACATCTTTTTAAGCTTGTCCTGAATGTGCTTGAATGATCTCTCTTGGTGTTCTTTGTGAGTGATAAAAGTAGAGATAAAAGATATTGATAAAAAAGACCACAAATTAGATAATCCAGTTTGCAAGTTTTGGATTGTATAACATGCATGATGCGTTGAAGAAATAACAAAAAAACTAAAAGGATTGGTGACCCTTTGCTACAGATTAAGTTTGTGGTCCTAATCCTCTTCTTTTGTGCATGTTATCAGATTAAGTTTGTTGACCCTTTGCTACAGTCACCTATAGTGAGTGACGTGGCCTATGAGACCTTGGTGAAGCTATCAAGATGTACAGCCGCACCTCTTTGTCATTGGGCTCTTGACATTGCTACTGCTCTACGCCTTATTGTGACCAAGGATGTCAGTGTTTTCTTGGATCTTATTCCAATAGCTGGTGACAGGGAAGCCAATGAGAGCCCTTCTTTGGGTCTTTTTGAGATAATAATTAATGGCTTATCTGTGTCTTGTAAACCTAGACCTCTTCCTGTAGATTCTTTTACTTTTGTATTTCCTGTAAGTTTTCCTCCCTATCATGTATAACTAAATTCATTGCAACTTCTTGTCAATCTATATGTGATGTCATTGTTGTCAGATAATGGAGCAATCTATATGTGATGTCATTGTTGTCAGATAATGGAGCACATTCTATTATCACCCAAGAAGACTGGACTTCATGATGATGTGCTTCGTATTCTCTATTTGCACATGGATCCACTGTTACCCCTTCCTAGACTTCGAAAGCTATCAGTTAGATATCTAAACTTTTGTTTTTGATTAACCAATGTGATATATATGATTTTTCAGATTTCTCTGTCTGTTTTCTTTTTGCATGCAATATAATTCACTCTTTGTGTTGTAGGCTCTTTATCATGTTCTAGGTGTTGTTCCTGCCTATCAGGGCTCTATTGGACCAGCATTAAATGAATTTGCCTTGGTTTACAACAAGAGGAATTTGCACCTGTATGATGATACATTTTAACTTTGGTATCATTGTTCATGTAACTCTGTTTAACCTTCCATGATTTTATTTTCAAATATTTATGGTTACAGGCTCTGTATGGAGTGTATGCAAAAGATGTTCATGTAAGAATGGCCTGCTTAAATGCCATAAAATGTATTCCAGCAGTTGCCAGCCGATCTGTCCCCGAGAATGTTGAGGTTGCAATTGGATTGCTCTACATGATCCAGAAAAGGTTTGGTTTGCCAGTTGTGGTTTTCTTTGATCTAATTGAATTTGGTAATGAACTTTTCGTTGTTTAACAGGAAATAGTCTAGTGGATAGTTTCTATAGCTTATTTCTATCACCTGTTCTATTGATTGTTCACCTATATTTTCTTCCCCTTGACGTGTAATTATAAATGTCAACCTTGCATTTTTTTTTCGTTGTTTTTGCAAGTGCATCAAACTTGTTCCTCCAATTTGAAGATTTTCGTGGCTTGATATTTTATTGCTTAAAATATACTGCAAGGTGTGAGGCATCCACTAATAAATTCCCTGTTTCACTCTTTTTGTGCTCTCCAAATTCATATTTTCTGCCATCATCATCAATTTATAATTCTGTCTATTTAAGAGCTTTGGGTGTTTCTTAGTTTTTTATTCAACATGTATTATTCTTAGTTAGGATTCTATTTCCTATTTAGATATGGTCGTTTTGCCCCTATATAAAGCATCGTACTTTTATATTGGATAATTGTTTGTTGAAGGAGAACTATCATTGAGAATGTTGCAATTTAGTATTGCCTAGTCAACTTTAGATATCTCAACTCTCCTTCTGGATTCAAGGATCTCCTGTAGATTTTTAGGTTACTTCTATCCTTACCCTTAATTTGCCTATCATGTTCAATGCCAGTCATACTTTTATATTTCCTGGTAAATTTACCAGAGGTTAAATGTTTTTTATGTGTCCATGGTCCTTTCCCAGTTCGTTAGTTTGATCTGTGTCTGTTATTCGTTGCTTCTCGAGTAACTTAAATGTTGTAACCTTCCTGGAGGTTTATCTAAATTTTATATGCATATGGTAAAGTTTATCATACAAGGGCATGTGTAACAGCCATCAAAACATCTATTTAAGACCTTGAATGAATGAGCAACTTAATGTTGTGACTTCAGTTGTGACTCTGCATTTGAATTCACTAGAAAGATCTTCACTTGTCATATAATGATTGCTCATTTTAGAAGTATTCTGAGACATTTGAATTAAGTTATTGTCATCAATGATTTGTTTGATTGCTTGAACATCACCTGGAAGTTCTGTGAACTGGGCTCTTAACCATTTATGGTCCAGTCAAATAGTGGATCTGGAAACGCACAATAAATACAAACAGCTAACTTGCATGCTCTAGTTGGTGAATTAACAAGTAGTTCTTTGGTCATCTGGTGATTTTCTTTTAACTGCCATCATATAATTGGTGGATTTGATCCTAGCAAGCAATTTGATTAAGTTTATACGGAATCAGGGCAAGTTCAACCACTTTTGTTACGTCTCTGATTTGTATGGTTGCGAGCAGTTAAAACTTTCTGTTGGTTTCAAACTTTCTATTGGTTTCCTTTTTATTTTTTATATTTTCATGCATGGGGTATCTCTTGGTCCCTTTGGGCCTAAGAAATAGTTGTCCATGGCACGGGACTTGTTGTGCCAGTCATGCCAGCCCCTTGTGTTGATGTGTGCCCACCTTGTTATGGCAATATGTTCTCATACTAATTTGTGTTCGCAATGTATCCTCCAAAAGATACTGTTCTTCATGTTTACAATTATATAGATTACATGGTTCTGAACTTGATCTTGTAACATTCTTCCATCTTAAATTTCACTTATTTTACCTTCTTGTTTTTAAGTCATTGGTTAGTTGTTTAAATTATCATACTGGTTTTCATTGGTTAATTATTTCACCTAGTCGCTTGTTTTTGTTATTAATTTGAACTCACTCACTTTGTTTTTTACTCCATGTTTACAGTTGCTGAAGCTGCAGAGGATATTTGGGATCGCTATGGACATGACTTTGGGACGAATTATTCTGGACTTTTCAAAGCACTTTCTCATATTGATTACAGTGTGCGGTTGGCTGCCGCAGAGGCATTAGCTGCTGCTTTGGATGAAAATCCAGATACTATACAGGTTAGTGTGACAACCTTACGATTCTTCTTTTGTGTGCTGTTTTCCTTTTTTTTTTATTTTTTATTGATCTCCTCAGGAATCTCTTTCTACTTTATTTTCTTTATATATCCGGGATGCTGGTTCTGGTGAGGATACTGTTGATGCTGGTTGGCTGGGCAGACAAGGAATAGCACTGGCTTTACATTCTGCTGCTGATGTTCTAAGAATAAAGGACCTCCCTGTTGTTATGACATTCCTCATATCACGAGCATTGGTAAGATTTGCTTTGCCGTTTTGCTTCAATTAAGTTGGCTCATTGTTAAGAAATAATTACTTCCCCAAATTATCACATCCATTTATGGAGACTAGGTAGCTATAGTCATTTAATCAAAGTACTACTTAATATTACACTGATGCTTAAAGAGCTTTTCATTGCAGTTATTGTCTAACCCAGAAAACACTGTTGTTACCAATGGAGTACTGATCTGCTATGTTTCTTAGTAGATTAAGATTTCCATATCTATCTATTCATTAATTAGAAGGAAGCTATATAATTTTTTCTTAAAGCGTATTTTTGGACTCTTCTATTGCATTTTTACCTCATATCAAGGAGAATCATCATTTTCATTTCATCATTTTGTTTGGTATGTACGATCCTGTATGCCTTGAAGTGTTTGTCATCTTAGCTATAAATTGGTCTGAATAAATCAGTGTCTCTGTTTTTTTTAACCCTTTTATGTTGTAGGGTGACCTTAATGCAGATGTTCGAGGAAGAATGATCAATGCTGGCATCATAATTATTGATAAGCATGGAAGAGACAATGTTTCCTTGTTGTTTCCAATCTTTGAGAACTACCTGAACAAGAAGGTTAGTCTTCATTTAAATCATAACATGTTTGACCTTTTTTATTATGTTTCCATACTTAATGAATTCTATAGATGGATAGACTCTGATGTAATGATTAAAGATTATTTAACATTTTATATTTGTCCCTCTCATATAATTTCCTGTGCTTAGACATCAGATGAGGAAAAATATGATTTGGTTCGTGAGGGTGTTGTTATTTTTACTGGAGCTTTGGCAAAACACTTGGCTAAGGTCTGATTTTATGTGCCAATTTTCCTTTCATAGCAAATTCATCAAGCTTTTTTTCTTGTTTGGTTTTAACATCTGTATTTTCTTGCAGGATGATCCCAAAGTCCATGCAGTGGTGGAGAAGTTGTTGGATGTTTTGAATACTCCATCAGAGGCTGTTTAGCGGGAAGTTTCGTTTTGCTTATCTCCACTAATGCAGTCAAAGAAAGTATGAAGCAATTTTTGCCTAAAATTAAAATCTAAGTCTCATAACGATGCATTTAGTTATTGTAATTTATTGATGCTCGTGTCTTTTTCTAATTCTTCCATCTCCAAATCGAAAAAAACGAACTAGAGGCAGTATATTTCTGAAGTTTCATGTTGTTATGTTTTGGGTTTACAAGCTGTCCTAACATCTCTTTTTCTTGCATCAGGATGATGCACCTGCTCTTGTTTCTAGGTTATTGGATCAACTTATGAATAGTGACAAATATGGGGAACGCCGAGGAGCAGCTTTTGGACTTGCTGGAGTGGTCAAGGGATATGGAATATCTTGCTTGAAGAAGTATGGAATTACTGCTGCAATAAGGGAAAGTCTTGCAGATAGGTATATTCACACTCTAGTTGGTTTTAGGTTTATTAAAATGTTATATTCCTCTGATTCTGGTCATTTTCTTTAATCATTTTTGGCAATATTAGTAGTTCCTCAAGTTAAAAATTTTCTGATCCTTCTTTTATTGTTTGTGGACATGAACAGTGATTGGTTGTCAAGAATAAAATTGTTTTCCAATAGGGTTCTTGTTCATTTAGTTGTTATAGTGTGGGTGGAGGGGATCCCTGTCTGCCAAGCCAAAGCCAAAAAGCGCTTCTTACTGTAGTTATTCACCTTTGTATTTTTTAATTTTGGTCTTTGACGAGCTTGTGTTTCTTTCAAACTACAGGAGTTCAGCAAAACATCGTGAAGGAGCTCAACTAGCTTTTGAGTGCTTTTGTGAAACACTTGGAAAACTGTTTGAACCGTATGTATAAATAATTGTAGCCTAAAGACTGCAATATTGTCTGTGCAGATTTCTTTGTATGATTAATGCATCTATTTTTCCTGTTTTTATCCAGGTATGTGATTCAAATGTTGCCGTTACTTTTGGTTTCTTTCTCTGACCAAGTTGTAGCAGTTCGTGAAGCTGTTGAATGTGCTGCTTGTTCAATGATGTCTCAACTCAGTGCACAGGGGGTGAAGCTTGTGCTTCCATGGATTCTAAAGGTGCCTTTTGTGGATTTAATCGTTACATATTCAGCACATTTGTTTGATAAGATACAATAATTGAACTGGTCATATAGTTCTTCTAAATCTTGAGGGACCATACTATGGATAGAGACTCGGTTTTTATTCTGTCATAGCGATAAATTTTCTGTATTAAAAGTTGATAATTTAACTAGTAATCATGTAATGGTTTTAGTTAGGTCTCATTATACTGCACTCTTATGCTTGATCAGTACTGATACTTCAGTTGGATAATAAAATTCTTTTATTTCCTGGATGGTGGACATTTATGATCTGTTAGCTGTTTCTGAATTGAATCAAATAGCTTTTTATACTAGCTAGTTGACTAAGATAAATACAGCAGATATTGACAAGCAGAGGTGAAAGTGAACTATGTTGCTTGCCATTATTGTGCTTATGCCTTGTTTTACTGTCTTTGATTTTTTTCTAAAGATAGAATGAATGTCACAGTGAGGATGATTCTTTATTAGTATTGTTATTTGTGTTGTTGACATAGTGTTTTGTAATATTATAATTTTTTCTCCTTTTGTTTATTTGTCCTGCTGTGTCTTACTATTTGGATTATGTTGCACTGCTTTCAGAGTGCTTAACTGATCAAATTGTTGCCTGTACATTTTTAAACTCAGGGTCTTGAGGATAAAGCCTGGCAAACAAAGCAAAGCAGTGTACAACTACTTGGTGCTATGGCATACTCTGCTCCTCAACAATTGTCTCAATGCCTTCCTACTATCGTGCCCAAACTGACGGAGGTTTATAGTTGCATGCACAAGCCTTGTTGCTTAGCCTTCTTTAAATATACAAAAATTCTTGACCTTGGAATTTTGTTTCCAAATTTAGGTTTTAACTGATACGCATCCCAAAGTCCAGTCAGCAGGACAAATGGCACTCTAGCAGGTTATATATATATATATATATATATATATATATATATTGTGATTTATTGTTCACAATGTGCTCTTCATGCGTAGTGGTTCATGACTGTCCATAATGTCATCCCAGGTTGGGAGTGTGATAAAGAATCCAAAGATATCTTCTCTTGTCCCTACGCTTCTCATGGGCCTAATAGACCCCAATGAATATACAAAATATTCTCTTGATATTCTCCTCCAGGTAAAAGGTTTATGGATGAACATTTGTTTAGTTTATCAGTTCTATTTTAATCTGTTTCATGTCACTAAATGCCTTTTGGTTTCTTGCAGACAACTTTCATTAATTCATTTGATACCCCATCACTTGCACTATTGGTACCTATAGTTCATAGGGGTTTTAGGGAGAGGAGTGCTGAAACTAAAAAGAAAGCTGCACAAATAGTTGGAAACATGTGTTCATTGGTTACAGAACTGAAGGATATGATTCCTTACATTGGGTTGCTTCTTCCTGAAGTTAAAAAGGTATCGTTATCACTGGAGTTGTGTGCATATTTTGTATACCATTTGTCCTCTATGATTAAGTTTTGATTTTGAATAAGAATAGGTTCTTGTGGATCCAATTCCGGAAGTTCGGTCTGTGGCAGCAAAGGCCATTGGATCTCTAATAAGAGGAATGGGCGAGGAAAACTTCCCTGATCTTGTTCCTTGGCTGTTTGACTCTCTTAAAACTGATAATAGTAATGTTGAGCATTCTGGAGCTGCTCAAGGCTTGAGTGAGGTATTATTGGTTACTCTAACTTTATAGTTGACTACTGAACCACTTTTTCACTTAATTAAGCAGCTCATTATATACATAAGGTTTCTTCAAGTCTTCTGCAATTAATATGACAATAACACAGCTATTACGTTTATTGTGTTTAGACAAAGGCAATTAATCTGAAAATGAATACTTGTTATGATTATGATGTGATACTTCCTGAAGAAAACACTAGTTTTCGGAATTTGCAGACTTCTTTTAATCGGGTATACTTAAGTTCGGGGCTTTTGTTTATCTATCTCCAGGTTCTATCTGCACTTGCCGCAGGATACTTTGAACATGTGCTGCCTGATATTATCCGAAACTGTTCTCATCAAAAGGCATATGTGCGTGATGGATATTTAACACTTTTCAAGGTGAACTAATTCGCGTCAGCTAATATTCTCATAAAAAAATGTGTCCAATAAAGTCCCCCCCCCTAACCACTTTGGATTTTGCTTATGACCCTTTTCTGATTATATCCTTTCTATGCTAATTTATTTGCAGTATCTGCCAAGATCTTTAGGTGTTCAATTCCAGAATTATTTGCAGCAGGTGTTGCCTACAATTTTAGATGGTAGGTTCATTCAGTAATTTTGAAGGATATTTGTAGTTTTGGTTGCTTAGATTGTTCAATTCCTTTTTTAAATATAAATGTTCTTTGTGGATTTTTTTTTCCAGTACTAGTAGTAGTAGAACAACCCAGCTTATAAAGTGGCTGGTTTGCTCATACAGGTCTTGCGGATGAGAATGAATCTGTTCGTGATGCAGCATTGGGTGCTGGCCATGTCCTGGTGGAGCACTATGCAACAACGTATGCATTCATAGTCTTGCCATTTTCTTGGGCATGGATTGAAATTTACTTTTGTTCCTACATGTTTGGAACTGAAATTTCTTGAAGTTCCTGCCATAAAATCACTTTAGAATTTCTGACTGGGGCCAAAACATGTTGCTATTTCTTGGGCATTTTAAATTTTATTTCCAATAAACTTGAAATTATTCTGATTTCATGAAAGTTACATGCAGTCTGTGATAGCTGTCTATGTCTTAAGAATATT